>OX451737.1:545416107-545935329 GCA_948472305.1 Vicia faba
GTTTTTACCCTTTGGTTGACTTGGTCAACAAGACAGTAATTTTAGATAATAAAATAAATAATAATGTAAAAAGAAAAAAAAAATATAGTGCATGGATATATGTTGACCTTAGATCAACCTTAATAATAAGATTTAAATAATAATAATTTTAAAACCAATGTTGACTTCAGTCAACAATCAAAATTAACAAAACCTATTCTAATGGGCTTCAAGAAACCTTAATGGGCCGTTTAGATTTAATTTAGAATAATAAAACCATTTGATAAAAATACACCCTCTCCCTCCCAATTGAATCTTAATACAAAATTTAGAATACAGAACTAATACCACTTAGATATAAGTTAATCTTATAATTTTAAACCAAAATATAATAACACCAAAAATTAATAGAGAAATGGCTATCTAAAACAAATGACCATTACTAATAGGGAATTTTTGGGGTATGACAGTGATAAGCATGATGTTTATTGAAAATATTAAATGAAAAACAAAATATTAATGGGCATAGAGGAGAATAAAATATAAGTTAACTCATATAGGTGCTCTGACCAAAGCCCTTTTGACTCAATAAGTTTCTTTTTTAATCCAATGAGTATAACCTTGTTGGCTGATTGTGCTTATTTGTTAACTTAAGGATGCTCGACCAAGATGAATTTTGCTTTTATCCCTAAGTAGTGATAGAACTAGACCATAATAAAACTAGATAATTGAGTTCCATTGTAAAAACTATGCATTTGGGTAGACCAAACCTTCAAATTATATGGCTCTTGTAAAAACTTTGCACCTTCTCTACCATGATTTTGGCTACTGCTTCAATTTCTATCTATTTGGCGAAGTAGACCACCCCATCGAGCAGGAACTTCAGTTGACCCAAAGTTAAAGGAAAAGACCCCAGGATATCCACCCACCTCGGTGGGGGCTTGATGTAAGTTGGAAAAAAGTTGGCATTTATCACACCATTTCACATACGCAACATTATCTTTGATCATATAACCAGTCCTTATCAACTTGCTCTCAATCCTATTCCTCTTATGCGAATTTCACAAATGCCTTAATGCAGCTCGAATAATACTAAAGCCACTTATCCTTCCTCCAAGCATCTCAATAAAGGTACGAGTATTCTCATATTGTATAACTTAGAATCCACCATGATGTATTTTGTGGATAACCTCCTAAAGTTCCTTGCCTCTATTTTATCATTGGGATATAATGTGTTTGTTAAGTATCTGATTATAGGTGACATGAATCCTTCATCATTTTTTGACTCTATCACATGGAAGACCTTGATCATGGGACTAGGATTGGCTATGTCTCTTTAATTACTATATTACTATGACTCAACCACTTGGTATTAGAAAGTTTGGAGAGGAGGTTGGATCTTGCATTTTCCTCCTATGGTATGTGAAAAAATTCAAAAAACTTAAAGTTTTTCTCCATTTATTGAATTTTCTGCAAATATTTTATTAGTTAGGATTCTTATATCTAGTACTTAACATGTAATATGATTGGTGACCAACTAGGAGTCGCTTCTAGCATGAAGGTGTCGTAACCGGCAAAAAATAAGAGAGTCTCCACCACTACTTTTTATCCTAAGGACGAGAAAGGAACATAAAACCCTAACTGTTTAGGGATTACTAGGTTCCCGAGTTAATTAGATAAAGGGAAGGTGTTAGGCATCATTTACCTCCCTTGTACTCAAGGGGATCCTTTTTAGCTCTAAGACTTTAATGAGACTATTTATTTATTTACATATTAATAAAAACAAGGGAAATTTTATGATTTTTAAGTTAGTGGACTCGCCTTGGTTTTTGAACCATGTGCCTACGTATCCTCTTCAGAAGAAATTAGAGTCTTTCGTAGTTCGAAGTATGTTTGGTTGGTGTTTTTTATAGGATTGTGTTAAGTTGCTTTTCAATGATTTTGAATTTGCCTGAGCTTAAAAATTGAGTGATGATAAATGAAGTTTTATAATCGATTTGAAAGTAACTTGACAATTGAAAATATCTTGCATTTGATTATGTTAGTGAAAAAAGGTTTTTATGATTGGTTAGTTGTTTTAAGTTTGGTTGATTGATAAAGAGTTGATCTTTATCAAGATTAAATCGCGCTAGGCGAAGAAATTGATTTTTGTTAATAAGGAATTGATCCTTATTAGAACTAAATCGTGCTAGACGGAGAAATTATTTAATTTGTTCGTAAATTTTAAATGTTTTTTTTATTTGAGTAATTAATAGGTAAGGCATTGAGCTAAATACTTAATTACTTGACGATGTGGTGGATGTAAAATCCATCTATCCTTTTATTTGTGAACATTTTAAATTAGTTTGGGTTGAAAAAAGTTTGATTATATGTACAAGGATTACAATTTTATTAATTAAGACAATTAACACTACATAATTAAAATTATTTACAAGGAGGTGTCTTTGTTGTTTTTAGATTTTTTATTATCTAACTAAAAATTAACTTAGATAATTTCAAAGAAATAAAAACTAAATTAGAAGAAAGGGTTTGAATAAGTGTTATAGGCTGGCCCAACGACTAGTGTGGGCCCAGTCTGACCTCCTCCTTCGGCAGGGCCCGTGTGACCACCGCCCGGGCTCTTCCGCCCTCTGTCAGGCACCATCGATTGTTTATCCTGCTGGACCGACACTGACCTATAATAATCGATGAGCGCCTCTCAGTTTGTCTGACCTCAAGTTGACCAGACAACCAGGCACCGACAAGACCGCTTCCTGTAACCTACCTCCTCCTCGGAACTAACAACTAGTTGTGGGCACACCTGCCCAGTTTGACCAAGTCCTGGCAGTTACCTATTTTTGCGGACCTGCATATCTAGGCCCAAAATGAGGGACCAATGGCCAAGCGCCAAGGGCACTATATAAACCCTCACTCATGTGAGGCCCAAGTATCGAATATTGACTATTCATCACGAAAACCTTTATACTTTGCTTGTATCTCTTTTTTCCCTCACACTTACTTGATTGTCAGAGTGCTTTACAGGTACAACCTCCCTTTTTCCTCCTCGACTTTCCTGCCCGTCTGAAGATCATCATTCGGCTACCATGCAGGTCCTGATCAACCGATAAGATCAATTAGTAATTGAAGGTTTCAGAAATAAAAAACCTAAAATGCCCAAAAGATTTTTAAAAAGAGATCTAATTCTATATCTTAAATAAATAAGTAGTAACAAATTATTACAAAAATAAAAAAAATATATTGCAGTGGAAATAAGGAGAGGAGCAAATATTTTTTCTTTGGCTATAATTGAAATAAATGGTATTAAAATTATATAATAGAAATGAAGATAATAATTGAAATTAATTAATGTATAATAAATTTAATTAATAAATTATCTGAAGAAATTTATAATTTGGTTGGTGCACACAAAATATTTAATTAATGATAAAAATTTCTAATTGATTATGATATACAAAAAAATCTATAATAATTTACATAAAAAATTTATAATTAATTTTTATACACAAATTTATAATAAGTTATATATAAAAAAAACTCTAATTGATTGTTATACACAAAAAGAGTTTGGTAATTATGTAAAAAAAGTTTAAATAAATCCCACGGTAAACATCATATCAAACAAATCAATCGGACATACATTAACGATAAACAAATAATTCATACACAAAAAATAACTTATACATTCTAAGGTTTACCAACCTGGAATGACGTGACCATGGTAAGTTTCTTCCTGCTAAATTGTAATTCATAGTGTCGAATAATGTGTGTGTCGAATTAGATTTGATTTAGTTAGATTTGATTTAGTTACACACAGATTTGATTAGATTTGATTTAGTTCTAAAATAGGTATTTTGAGCTTTTCTAGTTTTGGCTTTCGGCTTAGGGAGCAAGCTAAGCTAAAATTATAAATAGAGGAGTAACCCCTATTTTTGTAATCAATTAAGTTGTATTCACTGAATTTGCAGTTGCGAGTGAATAAGAAAGTTTTCCACAGTTTGTGTGCATAGAGTTACTTTGCAGAAACTCTAAATCTCTTTTTTTCTTTAATTTTCTCTTCATTGTCATTGTGTGGTGATAACAATCTTGTTCATCAAGATTGACATAAATTCATCATAGGAATTAGTGGATTTCCAACATCTGGTATCAGGAGCTCCGATTGAGCGATTAAGGGAAAAAGAAGAAAATCAATGGCGATGAATTATGCAAGTGGAAATTTTCCATCAAATCTTACAATTCGTAAAGGTGATAACTATGAGAATTAGTGCAAACATATGAAGGTTATATTCTGTTTTTAAAGTCTTTGGGAACTTGTAAAATATGGATTAGAACCACTTGATGAAGATGCTTCAGAAAAGGAAGAGGCGGAATACAAAGAATTGAAGAAGAAGAATTATAAAGCTCTCTTTATAATTTATCAATGTATTAGCCCAGACAATTTCGAAAAGAATAGTAATGTAGAATATGCAAAAGAAGCTTGGGAAATCCTAAAGAAATTGTTTGGAGGCGATGAGAAGGTGAAAGAGGTGAGGTTACAAAATCACAAAAGAATGTATGAATTGCTTCAGATGAAAGATGGAAAAAGCATATTTGATTTATTCCCTAGGGTTACGAAACTAGCGAATCAAATCAAGACTTGTGGACAGACATTAACAACAATAGCACTTGTTTCTAAGATCTTAAGATCTTTGGCTTCGATGTTCGATCATGTGGTATTTTCCATAGAAGAGTCTAACGATATGTTAACTTTGTCAAAATAAGAACTTCAAGAGACACTTGAATCTCATTAACAAAGAATGGCTGAAAGAGCTGCAGGAAAGTCGAAGAGTGATGTGGCTTTGCAGGCTCGATCACCAAAATATAAGAAAGGTAAAGGAAAGTGGTTCAACAATAAAGGTAGAGGTGGCTACAACAATTCAAATAGTAGAAAAAACCAGCACAAGGAAAACGTGTCAAATCAGAGAATATTATACCAAGGCAACCAAAGAGGTGGTGTTGCAAATAGAGGAAGAGGTGGTGGTAAAAAACCTGACAAAAGTCACATTCAATGTTACATTTGTCAGAAGTATGGTCACTATTCCAGTGATTGTCCATAAAAGCGAAAGAATCAAGAAAGTGATGCAAAGTTTGCAAAACATGAAGAAGAAGAGATGTTGTAGATGGTTACAACAAGGGATGAAGATAGATTCAAGGGCCAATGGTACTTGGATTCAAGATGCTCATCACACATGACTGGAAGGAAATATTGGTTTGTCAACATAAAACCCTCGATGAAGAATATGATGAAATTCGCAAATGACAATACCCTAGAAGTCGAAGGTATTGGTGATGTTATGATTATGAGGAAAGATGGAAAGAGGTCAATAATTTCAAATGTGTTGTACATACCAGGCATGAAGAGAAATTTGCTCAGTACAGGGCAGTTGGTCAAAAATAACTACAAAGTGTCGATCGAAGACAAGATTATGAGAGTCATCGATGCAAATTGAAGGTTAATCTTGCAGGATCCTATATCTCAGAATAGAACCTTCAAGATCGAACTTAATATGATGTAGCACCAGTGCCTTTCGATTGCAGCTAGCATAGACGAATGGAGATGGCATTATTGTCTATGCCATCTCAACTTCAGAGACATCAGAGATTTGAAAAGAAGAAATATGGTTTTAGGATTTCAAGAAATTGACATTCCAAACAAGATATGTGAGGAATGTGTGCAGGTGAAACAACACAAGAATATATTCAGCAAGGATGCAGAAAGCAGATCGAAGGCTATTCTCGAAATCATATACTCTGATGTATATGGACTAATCCAGGTGGATTTTATGGGAGGTAAAAAATACTTTGTTACACTCATAGATGATTTAAGTAGAAAAATGTGGACTTACCTGGTCAAGAAGAAAAGTGAAGTGATCGAGGTATTTTCCAAGTTTAAGTCTATGGTCGAAAGATAAAGTGGTCGAAAGCTCAAAGTTTTGAGAGCTGATGGTGGTGGAGAGTATGTGTCGAAGGATTTAGACAAATCATGTGAAAAATAAGGGATTGTGCATGAGGTGGTGTCACCTTACACTCCACAGCAGAATGGAACTGTATAAAGGAATAATCGAACAATCATAAATATGTTAAGAAGTATGTTGAAAGGCAAGCATTTACCTAAAGAGTTTTGGGGTGAAGTTGTGTCGACTGCATCATACATATTGACTAGATGTCCGATGAAGAAGTTGAAAGGAGTTACTCCAGAAGAATGTTGGTCTGGTGTGAAGCCTAGCTTGAGTCATCTAAAGGTATTTGGATCTATTGCACATAGACATGTGTCAGATCAGTTGAGAAGAAAACTTGATGACAAGTCGAGTCAAATGATCCTAGTAGGATATCATTCGACAGGAGGTTACAAGTTGTTTGACCCAATGAACAAGCAGATTGTGATCAGCAGGGACATGATCATAGATGAGTTTAAGGAATGGGATTGGACAGAAAATGTCAAGAAAGATTCAGTGATAATCTTACTTGAAGAACCAAAAACTTAAATTGAAAGAAAATTTCTACAAGAGGAAGTTATAGATCAAACAGGTACAAGCAGACCTATGAGAACAAGACGCATGTCTGCAAGGTTTCAAGGTTGTGTGATTACATTAGATAATGTAGTTGATGATGAAGGTGAGCTGGCACATTATGTTTTCTATGCAGATGTCGAACATGTCAATGCAACTGAAGCATTGAAAAATTTCAAGTGAGTGAAAGCAATGATTGAAGAAGTGAAGTCAATCGAAGATAACAACACTTGGTCAATTGTCGAATTTCCTTAAGGAAAGAAGGCAATTGATGTCAAGTGGGTATACAAGGTGAAGATGAATCCCAAAGGGGAAATAACTCGACACAAAGAAAGACTCTTGGAGAAAGGAGTTCTCCAGAAAGAAGGAATAGACTTCAATGAAGTTTTTGCACCTGTAGCTAGAATCGAAACAATCAGGTTGGTTGTTGGTCTAGCAGAAATGAACAGTTGGTACATATGTCAGATGGACGTAAAGTGTGCATTACTGAATGGACCCTTAAATGAAGAAGTTTATGTTAAGAAACTAGTTAGGTTTGTGAAACATGACAGGGAGAGAAAGGTGTACAGGCTGCATAAATCCATGTATGTATCGAAGAAAGCTCCAAGAGCTTGGAATTAGGAGATTGATAATTTCCTAAGGGAGAAGGAATTTGTAAAGTGCACAACTGAACATGGAGTATATGTAAGAAGAAGCAATAGTGAATTTCTTATACTATGTATCTATGTCTATGACTTGTTAATAAGAGGTAGTTGCAAGAGTGAGATCGAAGACATCAAATGTGATCTCAGCAAGGAATTCGAAATGTCTGATCTGGGTGACATTTCATATTTTCTTGACATTTAATTCTACAAAAGTAGTAGAGGTTTGATGATGCATCAAAGAAGATATGCAGGAGAAATTCTCAAGAGATTTGAGATGGAAGAATGTAACTCGACTTTTACACTTGTAAAACCAAGACTACAATTGTCGACAGATGCATATGAAGATGATGTCGACCCAACCTAATACAGAAGACTTATTGGGTCATTAAGATACCTTTGTCATATGAGGCTTGACTTAGTATACAATGTAAGTATGGTAAGTAGATTCTTGTAAAATCCAAAGGTATCACACCTAGCAGCGGTGAAGAGGATATTGAGGTATCTAAAAGGAACTATCGACTATAGCATTTTGTTTTCTGGAGATGATAAAGGAAAATAATACAAGTTAGTTGGATACACTGATTCAAGTTGGTGTAGTGATGTTAAGGATCGAAAATCCACAGCAGGATATGTTTATGCTAGGTGGTGCACCAATTGTTTAGAGTTCGAGAAAGGAACTAGTAGTGGCATTATCATCGTGCGAAGCAGGGTACATAGCTGCTTCTCTTTGTGCATGTCAAGAAACATGTATGGTGAACTTGGTCGAAGAGATTACAGGTAAAGATCATGGAGCAATTACCATGAAGATTGAAAACATGTCATCTATCAACTTGGCAAAGAACCCGGTAGCATATGGTCAAAGCAAGCACATCGAAATGTGGTTCCACTATCTTAGAGAGCAGGTAGTATATGGAAAGATGAACTTGGAACATTGCAGAACTGAGAATCATATTGCAGACATCATGATGAAGGGTGTGCAGGTCAAAGTATTTTGAAGACTAAGAGTTATAATGAATATAGATATCTTAGACACAATGAATTAGGTGGTGTGTTAAATTGTAATTCATAGTGTCGAATAATGTGTGTGTCGAATTATATTTGATTTAGTTAGATTTGATTTAGTTACACACAAATTTGATTTGATTTAATTCCAAAATAGGTATTTTGGGTTTTTCTAGTTTTGGGTTTTGGCTTAGGGAGTAAGTTAACATAAATTATAAATAGAGGGAGAAACCCCTATTTTTGTAATCAATCAAGTTGTATTCACATAATTTTCAGTTGCAAGTGAATAAGAAAGTTTTTCATAGTTTGTGGGCAGACAGTTACTCTACAGAAACCCTAAATCTCTTTTATTCTTTAATTTTCTTTTCATTGTCATTGTGTGGTGATAACAATCTTGTTCATCAAGATTGATAGAAATTCATCATAGGAATTGGTGGATTTCCAACACTTCCTCCTTTCATTTCTTTGTGTTCTTTGTGTTTTTCTTTTTTTTCTCCTTGATATTTTTTATCAGGCTGATGATGGAGGCTATTGATAGACTTAAAAAATTAGGTTAAAACGCTAAAAAAAAGGAAATTATCCAAAATAAAAAAGCCGAAAGTTTCTGACTCTATCTTGGTCAACAAGTCTAAGAGCCTGGTCCTATTTGTGGCTCTGTACAAGATACGATTTGAAAAAGATTTGATCTAAAAATAATTTTTTTTATTTTTTTATTTTTGACTATTTTTTGAATAAAATATTGATTTTAATAAAAAATATTTTTAAAATATAATAAATAAAAGAAAACGAAAAATAGTAATTAAATAATAAAAAATGTGATTTTTGTGATTTTAAAAATGGAAATAAAGTTAGTAACAAATGAAAGGAAAAATGCTAAAAAATAGAACTAGTAAGACTCAAACCCATGACCTTATGCTTGTAAGCTTTACCTCCTTATCAATTGTACTGTCTCATTTATTTGAAATATAAGACACTTGAAAGCAAATGAAGGGTAGAAAAATATTTGCTATTTAACAAATATAAATAATTTAAAATAAACTATTACTCCCTCCGTCCCAAAATAAGTGTCACATTTAGAGAAAATATTTGTCCCAAAATGCTTGTCACTTTAAATTACCAATGCAATTTTATATTTAATCTTCAAATTGTACCCTATAATAAATACTCTTAATTTATTATTTTCTCACTTAACATTAATGCTAATTTGAATACACCAATAGTTAATCAAGATAATTTGGTAAAGTCATTATTCTCTCTCTTTCATTTATTGTTGTTTCTTAATTTGTGTAAAATGATCAATTGTGACAAAGGGAGTATATATTTTTAATAAGCAAAATAAATTGAAACTAAAATGCTAGTATAAATAAACCAAATAAATTTATAAAGCCCAAGTTTAAAAATAATTTCACTGTTAGAAATACAACGGGCAAATTTGGGGTGTGAGAGTTGCCCCTATTTAATTACTCTTCGATTGAAGCGTGCGAGTATACGAAGTTTTTGCACGTTCAGATCGAAGGATTATTAAATAATGGAAGACCCCATAATTTGACCAAAGACTCTTTTTGAAATTTTTTTAAAAATAGTTTAAAAAATAAAGCAATTAAAAAGTAAAAACGCAAGGATGACGCAGATAACTCATCAATCCTTAGAGCGTGGATTAACATATCTATATTTGCCAAGGGACTAACCCAATAGATATGAAAAAGGATGTCATCGCATATTTTGCATTCCTACCACAACCTAGGGGGTAGATAATGCGGGTATCAACTATATTTCTGCTAAGAGACTAAACCAATAGAGTTGAAAATGTTTGAAAACAACTTGCTAATGCTTCGGGACTAACATAATAAGTTGTATCACAAATTTTGCATATTTATCACAACCTTGGGGATAAATGATGTAGTATCAATCTTATTTATGCCAAGGAACTCAACCAATAAGATCAAAAGTTTTGTAAAAATAACTTATCATTACTCAGGGAGCCATATGAATAGTTATATTACCGATTTGCATATCTACCACAACCTATGTGGTAGATAATGCAGGTATCAACTCTATTTATGCCAAGGGACTAAACCAATAGAGTTGAAAAGGTTTGAAAACAACTTGCTAACGCTTCAGGACTAACATAATAAGTTGTATCACATATTTTGTATATTTATCACAACCTACGGGATAAATCATGCGAGTTTGAAATTTGATACTGAAATTGAAACTTGAAAATTAAAATTTGGTAATTGAAACTTGATAACTGGAATTTGATAATTAAAGTTTGGTAATAGAAACTTGATAAACAAGAATTGATAATGGGAATTTTAAATTTGATATCTTCAACAGTGTGCCCGTAGGCTGATGATGACTAGGCTTTGGATATGTATCGTAGGTATATTTCCTAGTGTAATTTTGGTTGTGGTACCTCTAATTGTTATGTCTGTTCTTAACTAAGGTATCTATTTCTAATGATGTGAATAATGCTAATATTTGATTTGTGATTTGCACATGTAACTTAACTGGTAAATAGACCTTGAGATTTTTTTGATGTATTCCTGGGGCCTTATGATTTAGATGTAAATATTGCATGTTTGATATGTTTATGTACAATGTTTGATGATAATGCTTTTTGATATGATTTTCGTATGTCAAATGTACAAATGTTATGAATGACATTGATACTTTGATATGGTTATGTTTGGTGTATGTGTCAATGCATGGTATATTTTTGTATTGTATGCTTGATACGATCTGTTGTACCCCAAAATTTTCCCTCCCATTTTTTCTTTAAGGCATTCTTTCAAGGCTTCTCAAATACTCAAGAATCTCAAGGGATGACCAGTCAAATGCTCCTCCTAAGCTAAAGGTATACAACTAGGGTTTTGAGTTTCTCAAGGAAATTTGGGTTGCAAATGTCTCAAGTGATTTTCATGGTTCTCCATAGGTCCTCAACAATGTTCACGTCAAGTTTCAAGTCTTGCATCATAAGTTTGCTCAATCAATAGCTCAGATGATTGAAAATCAATTGTATTGAGTAAAAAGTCAACATACACTAAAACTTCAAGATTTTTTTGTCAACATCAACATTTTGAAGTGATATTCATCATTTGATCAAGGGCTGATCATGGTTCCCCAAGGAAAGCTCTCAAAACATCAAAAGTCAAGAATTGTCAAATTAGGATTTCCTTAGGAGAAGTCAACTGAACTTTGACCAAGCATAACTTTCACATGCTTCATCAACTTTTTCCCAACCAAAGCCTATTTTGAAGAAAATACAATTCTATACAACTTTGTCTTATGCTCAAGTCCAAAAAATGATTCATTTGAAACATATGAGCTAATACATTATAGGTTACTTTCAAAAGTCAACAAAAGACACTTTTTGTCAAGGTAACTTACATCAAGATAATGTCTCCAAATGCAAAAATGATCAAAAGATAAAATGTAGAGGACACCTTGAGCTTTTCAAAAAGTCAAATATCATCTTAAAAAGATGAAATTTGAGAAAGTTGTGAGTTGTATAAGTTGGGAACTTTTGAAGAAATTCATGAAGTACAAAATGAGCAAACTTGAGATTTTAAACTAGTGGGCATAACTTTTGATGTTCAAACATGTTCATAAGATGTTAGAGGTCCTCTAAAAAGCATTCACACATTTTTATGATTTTTATTCTTTTATTTGAATTTGTATTCATTTAAAAATAAATAAAATCAAATGAAAATGAAAACTATGTATAAAGGCTTGGGCCTTTTGATTTCAAACCCTTTGCAAGCCCAACAAACTCATGACAGCTTGTTTACTCCTTCCAAATTCGTGCAAGGGGCTTAAGAAGGAAAGAATCATACAAAATGGAAGGTTTTCAAATGGTTTAATTTTGGTATTGGTTATGGCTTCATGACTTGATCTCTTGCCATATATGTTGGCTCATTCATCCCTCTATATAATGCAAGCAAGAACAAATCAAATGGACACGAAAAACACTGCATAAGAGCCACTCGAAAATTCCACAAATCCAAAAAAAGTGTTTGAATATCTAATTTAGGTTCCATCCTCTCTCACTCGAAACTAAGGCTAGCATCCACCTCATGGATATTAAAGGAGTTGATCTAGATCCATAGTTGTACTCCTCGAGCACCAGAACATTGTTTCTTCATCACGCCGATTCTTAAATTGCTAAAAAATTGAAACTATAATTTCTTGCATTTCTAGTCATTTCTAATATGTTTGATCTGCTCATGTGCATCATTAGGACAGGTTTGACGTGCTACATGTGAGGTTTAACACTGAAATCCCACTCTGTCATTGTTAGGGCTCAAAAAGTCGCTGAGTTTTGATTTGGAAAATACAAGCATTTTTAGATCCCACAAACCATGCCATCAAATTCTCAGGGTGCTATTTAATGGGTCTAGGTTGTTAGATCTTTTTTTGTAATGCGTTTTTTATAGGTTTAAACTTTGGGACGGCCGAAGAAGACGACTGGAGATTGACACCAGCGTCCCTGAGTTTTACTGACTCCAGCAAGGGCATGCGTGGCATAAAGAAGCTTTCTGACTGGTTCATTCAAATCCAAGGGGTCCACTTGGGGCACGCACGTTTGCTTATATGGCATCAGCATTTAATTTTACAATATAATGTTTGACTTGCATTCTACCACCAGATGTACAAGCCACCTCAGTGGCAGCATGCGCGCTCTTAAGACATACCTCTGTTAGGTCATGGGTTTGATCCATGCGCGAGGTAGTTTTTATTTTTCTAACATTTTTTGCTTACAGATCCGGTACAAGCTATCCAGGCGCGCCTACCATGCATCCCTTCATGCACCTTTTTTTCGAACTAGTATTGTGACTTGATTCCTTCGATTGCTGGAATTCACGGGCATTCTTCCACCTTGCTCATTTTCATCTCAAGCTCTTTTTTGAGCATTTCTCTATTCTCTCTTTATGTAACGTCCCCCCCTTTCCATGATTTCCTCCATCGAAGCCGACGACTTCGAGGTAAGGGATTCTTTGAAGTGCTTGACCTAAAGGTTGTTTTGGAATGCTCCAATGAATATATTTGGTTTGAACTGACGACCTTTATAGTCTCCTTATTAAAACTTTCCAAATACTCTTGCAAGGACTCAAAATGGCCTCGACACACATTTAATAAGCTTGTTGTAAAGACCTTCTGGTGTTTGTTGAGAACTGATTGATCATCTTTCTTGTGTGGTTTTGATAACTTGTTATTGATAATTTAGGAAAACTCATATACCATCGTAGGGTTGCCTCTTTCAAAGTCTCGTCTAGAAGCTTACACTTTAGTGAATTCGTCCCACCAATAATCTCCATATTAGTATTAATAGCAATGATGTGCTCCCGTGGATCGCTTTTGCCATCAAATGTTACTAAAGATGGTTGTTTGAAGTTGTTTGGGACTGAGGCATCCCAAATTTCAACAAAAGGGGTTGGAGGTTTATGGATTCTTCTTGCTCATGAATAACTAGTTATGGTTGTGGCTGTTGTAGGTCAAAGATATTGCCTTGCATCATTTCATTTTGACGACACAACTCCTGCATTTCAGCTAACATCTCCATTATGGCAGTTTGATTATTGGTGGTACTACTAGTGGCAGCCCTCACCATCATGAAATGCAGCGTTAAATTTGTATGTGTTTGGCCCAAGTCAATTTTATAGAGCCTTTCGGTGGACCTCAAATGTACTTGAAATTTACACTAGTATAACTCTACAAACGAGAGCCGGTAAGATTTCAGTTCTCTATAATATCGATTGATTGCCCCATTTGTTAAATTTGTGCATTATATATATATATATATATATATATATATATATATATATATATATATATATATATATATATATATATATATATATATATATATATATATATATATATATATATATATATATATATATATATATATATATATATATATATATATATATATATATATATATGGGTAGTAAAACGGGCGGTCCATCCCATTTAAGTTTGTCCAAAAGTGGAGTAGGGTTGGGTGGACCATCTAAAATGTTCGAGCTCAAAAGTCAAGTCTATCCCGTTTACTAATGAGTTTGTGGGTTGGCGAGCCGGCCCACTAATTTTTTATTTTATAATTTAATTTATTACATAATTTACAAAAAAATTAATCATTACCAAAGAGGCCGACAAAAAATATTTTTTAACAACGCGTAATAGAACTTCAACATGTGTTGAGTCCTAATAGTTCAAAAAGTAAAATAAGTAAAGACCAATTACAAGAAAAATATAATGAAATAAACTCAAACACAAAAAAAACATATCAAAATAGCTAAATAAACAACACATATCATCGTAATCCTATTTAAAAACTATGCTAAATTACAGTTTGGTCCCACTATTTTGTCAGATTCACGAAATTGTTCCCTCTATTTTAAATTCAAACATTTTTAGTCCCTCTTTTATGTTTTTCATAAAAAATCGATGAGATTTTTCGCTTTTGAAGTTATATTTTTATCTACAAAGTTCAATAATAGATTTATATATGATGATTTATCATGTGTTACAAGTAATTTCTTATTTAAAAAATGAAAATATCGTTAATTTTAAGTTCAAAAGTATAAGACGGAGACCAAAATTATTTAAATTTAAAATAAGGAGATCAAAATAGGTTAAATTTAAAATAGGGGAACCAATATTGTAAATCAAACAAAATAAGTTGACCAAAATTATAATTAAGCCTAAAAACTAACTACTAAAAGAACTCAATCAATAATTTACACAAGACAAACAACAACAACAATTAGAGTGCATAAAACACCCCAGAACATAAAAATAGTAGTGCATAAAATATAAATACTTGATTTTCTCACTATTTATATCATATATACTCTTATATTGTCTGATTCCTTAATAGTTATATCATAAATTTGTCACACGTAAACACTAATCAAATAATTTATTTTCTTAAAATTAACATCTATTTCTAAAAAAAATATGTGAGTTAATGTATTGACAACTTAATAATTCTTCATGTCATATAATTGTTCTTTTATTTCAAGTTTTTTCAACCAACACATATTAAAAAGTTATAGAAAGAACCTTACAATTATAATTCAATTTATCCGTATTATATTTTAGAATAGAATGTTATTCAATTAACATAATTATAAGAGAAGAATATTTCTATATGGTTAAAGATACTTTATTTCTAAGTAAAAAAAATAAAAAAATTATCTACGGATAAAATCTGACATATTCTGCATTAATTCGTCTTTTTAAGCGAATTAGATAGAGTAGACAAACTTAAAATATCAAATACAGTCTGTTAAAAATAGTGTATCGTATATGTACAAATTTAAAAGTAAGTGTCGTTTAATTGAGAGTTTAATGGTTTAGGTAGTTTTTAAATTTTGTTTTGTTTCAAGGTCATTGTTTTGGAAGTCTTGTTTCAGTGGTTCATTTTGTATTTTTGAAATGTAATTGTAACTTTTCATTTGTTTCGAGGTCTATAATTGATTTTATTTTAAAGGTTCATTTGCTTTGTAGTCTTATATATTTTGTGTTTTCTTGACACCCTTTGTATTTAATTTATTTTGGTGTTAATACTTACACATAGTATGTTATCAATGTCTAGTTTAATCAAATTGAAAAAATTATAAATACACATATGTTATAATATTTTAACAAAAACCAATATTTTAATTTTAATTTTTTCGTCAAAAATCACATGAGAAGTTACTATGAAATTAATAATTAAAAAGAAAAAACTTATGAGGGGCTACTATGTGATTGTGATGCACATTCTACCGTTACTAATCACGAGTAGAGTGCATTTCTAAATTTTAGAAAGTTTGAAAGTTTATAAGAGGACCACTTTCAATTTCAAAACAGATATAGAACTGAAGTGATGTACCATTCTCTGTTTTTAATGCTGAAAGGGAAATTGTTTTTGTAGAAGAAAAAATATATTTTCACTTTTTTCCTCTTCAGTAATTAAGATTAAGATTAAGATTATTGTTTATATGGTTTGTTTCCCATCTCTCTTTTTTGTTTTAACACATCTATTACAATTTATATTTTCATGAGTATTGTTTTTCAACTAAAGAATAGCTTTTCCTAAAACCAAATAGTAGAAAATTCTACAATAAAAAAGTTAAGATATTTTATTTTCGTATAAAATATCTTAAATTTAGATTTTGTTTTATCTTCAAAAATATAAAATATAAATAAGATTTTATTGGTCAAACAATATATTTGTATGTTTTGTGGATGGTACAAATATTGACCGAAAGATAAAAGACACTAAAAATGATCGATTAAATTTTATAATAGAAATTATTCATGGAAAAAATCAATAAATATTTGATATCATTTTTTTTTAGTATAAAATGTTTCATATCATTAACATAATTATCAAACAGATATCACATCTTCGTAAATTGACATTTACATGATTATCAAATAAATATGTTTGTAAATTGAACGGCTCAAAAAAAAATGTTTGTAAATTGAAATTATACTGACATCTAATTATAAATCTTATATTTTGTCATGCAGTCAACTATAAGATATATTTACAAGGTAACCAAGCCACTTAAGCCTCTAAAAATTTATAAATTCTATTTAATGAAAAGGCCTCACATTCTCTTATTTCAATATTATAACTCATAAACTTTTTATAAAATAGTTATCATTTCAATAAATATTAAGTTAATTAATTTTAGCATCAACTAAAAAAATTGATTTATTTATAAGAAAATTAATTTATAAATATCAACTACTCTTCTATATTAGGTTAAATTATAATTTTTGTCTTTATATTTTGATCAACTCATAAAATTAATTCTATTATTTATTTATTTTAAAAACGTTATTGTGTACTATTTCTTAAGATATATGGTATGTTTTTATTGATTTGACGTAAAAAAAATTAATTATTCATTATATTTTTTAATGATATATTTTTTTTCAAACGTCTTCTCACTACAGTAAAAAGGGTTTTAGGCAGCGCATCTTAAACAACGTTTTTTTTCAAAAGCGCTGCTATAAGTTAAATAAAAAATAAAACACGGAAAGTATTAATGAAATTATGTAAAAGCGCTGCTAAAAGGTCCATCTTAGACAACGCTTCTCCAAAACGCTGCTATAGGCCACATTAGACAGCGCTGCTAAAGGCCACATTAGACAGCGCTTCTTAGAAGCGCTACTAAAGGCCCACGTATGAAGCGCTGCTAAAAGACCCACCTTAAACAACGCTTCTTAAAAGCGCTGTTATAGGCCCACGTATAAAGCGCTGCTAAAGGTCCATATTAGAAATCGCTGCTAAAGAAATAGAAAGCACTGCTAAAGGGTTGCTTTGGACAACGCTTAAAAAAAGCGCTGGTAAAGGACCACATTAGTCAGCGCTTCTCCCAAGCGCTGTCTAAAGTCATATAAATTTTTTATAAAAAAATCTTAAAAGCGCTGCTAAAGGTCCATATTAGCCAACGCTTCTCAAAAGCGTTGTCTAAAATCATATAATTAGAATTTAAAAAAAGAATCCCTCCAGGCCTCGTTTCTATTCATCATAGAAACGCCCTTCTGCCGTTCCAGAAACCCATTTCTCTGCGTTCTTCTTTCGTTCCTCCAGATACCGCCCTCCTTCCGCCGTCTCTCCGACCGCCCTCCTTCCGCCGTCCTTCCGCCGTTCCTCCACCGTTCCTCCGTCGTATCTCAAGGTATTCATTTCCTTCTACTTTTCTCACTTGTACGATTATGTCCAGTACTTAGAAATTAAAGGTCTTGATCTTGAACTAAATTACTAACAGATTTTCACTTGGCATAACCGAGTTCCAATAACCCTCATGCCTTAACCAATCTCCAAACTTTGCTTCAATTTTCATGCCATGGAGTTCATAAAATTGTTGCTTTAAATACCTAGATCCATGCAATGTCTTCAAACATTCTCAATTGTACTTTGCTAGCAATGAACCTGTCCATAATAGTCCTCATAAACTCAGGAAAATTAGCACTAATAGTTGCATGATAAACAAAAACAAACCAGTCTAGAAAAACCAAATTCAGCTTCTAAAAAATAGTTAACCATCCTAACTAAAAAATAATCAACATAACATGCATTATTGTTGTAGAAACCAATTGGAAAATCCAAATAAAAATAGTCTAGTTCACTCCCATTTAAAAAAAACAGTTCACCAAAAACTCTCATAATAAGAATTCAGAAATGAAAATACCGACCCCCCCAAATATGAAAGCCAAAAATACAAATAACATAATTTTGCAAGCTTTAATCAGAAACGATCCATACCTTTAATCAGAATTTTGTATTTGCATTCCTTCCAGTACTTAGAGACAACGTATCCCTAATGGTACTACTGCATCTTATAAGTCATACCTTAACCCATCTTGAAAATGTCACACATATACACTTTATACCTCAACCCATCTTGAAAATGTCAGACGCATATAACCCTATTTTATAGTTTCTAGATAGCATTGGTTTTCAACATATTTCATGTTATTATGCATAAGTGATATTATTCAGTACTCTAGAAATCAATTGAGGATTGGTATCGTGATTTTATTCTCAACTCTATGCATTTTCAATGTTAGTGTGCTTACTAAAAAGTTGGTTAAGACTTTTTTGTATTGGTATAGTTAGTCGAAGACCATCACCGATTCGAAGAACATCAAAGCAGCATCATCCGTCGTCGGCACCAATAACCCCTCTTCTTTCTTTGGTAAGTCAAGTTCAAATTCAACATTACCGACTTGTTTATTTATTTACTATCTGCTTCCTAAATTATAAAACATTCTATCTATATCAATTAAAAAGCACAATTAATTTTATATAGAAATAATTAATTTTAGTCTATATAGATCTAGAACTAATCCGATTAAATCTTACGAAATATTTCTAAAAGTTTGTATTAATATTCTTTTTGTGTTCGCGAAAGTGTTTTTCTTTATGTTCTTTCGCGAAAGGGGGCTTTATGCAGCGCTTTAACATTAAAAGCGCTGCCTAAAGGGACTTTTTTTGTTTCAGAAAAAGCGCTGGCTAAAGGGACTTTTTTTGTTTCAGAAAAAGCGCTGGCTAAAGGGGGCTTTAGACAGCGCTTTAACATTAAAAGCGCTGTCTAAAAAGGTTTTTTTAATTATTATTTTTTGTTTCAGAAAAACCGCTGGCTAAAGGGGGCCTTTAGCAGCGCTTTATAAAAAGTGCTGCCTAAAGGGGGTCTTTAACAGCGCTTTAAAAATAAAAGCGCTGGCTAAAGGGGGCCTTTAGCAGCATTTTCAAAGTAAAAAGATTGCCCAAAAGGAGAATTTAACAGCGCTTTTAATTTTAATAAAGCGTTGTCTTTACCTACAACAACGCTGGAATAGACAGCGCTTTAAGCGCTGTCTAAAACCAAAAAAAGCATTGTCTAAAGTCTTGTTTGACATAGTGTCTCTAATCGTCTTCTTTATTTCTCTTTCACATTGTTCGTTCGTCATCTTTATTTTCCTGAAAATATTCTCTACATTCTCTCGCTCAAAAAACATGTCATATATAAAATGACATCAACTTTTTTTTAGATAAAAAAAGAATATGAAAACCAAAACTATTTAAAAATAATTAAATGATTGATTTTGTGAGTTGAGCAAAATTAGAATAAAAAAGTAATTTAACTTTTACATTAATATATAAATATAAATAAATACTATTATCATTTATTAAACATTAGATCAACCATTTACATCCATTTAATTCAATGATCACATACTAGTTGAAATATCTCATTCACCTTAACAATTTATAAGATTACTTGATTTAATAAATAATTTATATTTAAAATGTTTAAAACAAAAAATATAAATAAAATTAATAAAATTTTATAATTTATAGAAAACATCGCCTCAATATACCTTGGGCCGACTCTATGAAATATATAAAAATGATAAATTTGTATTTGTTTATAAATTTGAAATGTGTCAATTAATAATTTCTTTAAAAATAAAATCAATAATGTAATTTTGGGTTAAATATATTTTTATTTTTTATAAAATTATCAAAAATAACTTTTAATCTTTATAAAAAAAATCGAGTTTTAATTCATATAAAATTATATTTACAAGCGATTTTAGTCATTCTACAGAAATAAAAATTATGTACAAAAATAATTTTATAGAAACTAAATTTTTTTTTATAGAGACTAAAAATCAAAATTAAGATATGTATAAAAACAAAAAATATTTAATTTTATAATTTTTTATTTAATATAAATCAGTTATCTTCACATATAATTATAAAAATTATTCATGAAATCCATAACATAATAGACAGTAAAACTCCTTCTCCAAAAATTTAACAATATCCTACCATTTCAACTAAATAGTCTTGGTTAAACCAAAAACATATACTTTAAATTCAAATATATTACATATAACTAATCCATCACATATTGAATAAAATAAATATTTTGAATGAGTATTGACCAAATAAAAAGCAAAAAAAAACAAAAACAAATGCATAGAGATTAAAAAAAAAAAAAAAAAAAAAAAAAAGCAATTAGTACAAACACACAACAAGAAATGAATGAGTGAGAATCATGTGAAGTGCCGCCACACTCTCTCTCTCTCTCTCTCTCTCTCTCTCTCTCTCTCTCTCTCTCTCTCTCATAATCTTCTACTCTTTCTCTCAATCAAAAGCTTCATCCATCCTTTATCATCCAACAAACACACCCATTTCTGTTTTCCTAAATTATCTTCACATACTCTTCTTCCTCTTCTTTCTGTTGGTTTCAACAATGGCTACAACTGCCTCAAGGTTTATCAAGTGTGTCACAGTTGGAGATGGAGCTGTTGGCAAAACCTGCATGCTCATTTGCTACACCAGCAACAAATTCCCCACTGTATAAATTCTTTCACTTTTTCTTATCATTTATCGTTTTTTTTTTATTATTTCTAAATGGGCCAATTTGTGTATGTTTGTGTTTCATTAGTTTTCAATTTTGTTTGGATTATCATAATTTCAATAAAGAAAACATTTTTACTATGTGGGTGTTTTTTTGTTTTGGGGAAATGGAGAAAAGTGTAACCCAGTTGAGTTGTTTTCTCGTTAGACTGTGTTTGTTGAGTGTAGAATCAAACACTTTTTTTTTGTTGGTTATGAGTTATCATGAGTTTTTCTCTCTCTGATTTTGTTTTTCTTTTTTGTTCCTATGTTTGTTATTCAGGACTATATTCCTACAGTGTTTGATAATTTTAGTGCAAATGTGGTTGTTGAAGGCATAACTGTCAATTTAGGCCTCTGGGATACAGCTGGTATGTTCACTTTCTCACTCCTGTTGAACTGCCTTTTTTGTTTCGGTTATTCGGTTTTGTTGTGACAATAATTGATTTTGAATGAATTAATTCTGACTAAAGGTTGGTTGATCGAAAGATGATTGACGCAATGGTTATAAATTCATTTTCTTTGTGTGGTTGATATGATTTTGTCAAATTGAAAAGCTTGTTATGTAGTGTTTGTTTCTCATTTATTCCTCAGGTCAGGAGGATTACAATAGGCTCAGGCCATTGAGCTACAGGGGCGCAGATGTTTTTGTCTTGGCTTTTTCTTTGATTAGTCGTGCAAGTTACGAGAATGTGTTCAAGAAGGTATCATTTTATGCTTGTGTTTCTGAATTAGCACTTTCGTTTGTATTGCAGATTTCTCTTTTGGTTTCTAATTTTGTATACACTGTTTAGTGGATCCCTGAACTCCAGCATTTTGCTCCTGGTGTTCCTGTTGTACTGGTTGGAACCAAATTAGGTAACTCATCTATCACTTGTATCGGTCTCATGCTCATTTGTCTTCTAAAGTATATTAACTATATATGAGGAAATGCGACACAATGAGACTAGAAACGCGACACAATAGCAACTGGCCGGTATTGTTATATTAGAATCTTAAACTGGTATTTTGTTATATTGAACACTGCTGTCAAATATCGCCCACGGGGGATATATGTGACACTTTTTTGGCTCTCTGACACGGCTAAATTTGGGAAGGATGACAGTGCCATGTTGCCGTATGCGGATATGGCGGCTCCTTGTGTCGGGCTTTATGTCAAATTTTTGGCTCTCCGCTATTGATAACACTGATATAGAAATATATGGTCATTTTGCATAGATTTATTAATCGATTTTCACAACATAATTCCTTATATGGACAAAGTTTTTATCCAAAGCATTGCATATTTTTTAACAATTTTACAAACTCATCTATAATCTAAATAAAAAATTAAAGGTTGTCATTAACGTAAAATGGTCAAATTATCTTTTAGGGAAAGAAAAGCTCCAAACTTTTCCAACCCGGACTTTTAAATGGTGTCAAAGTTTGTCCAAGATTCGCTTGGCCACCCGCTAGGGTCACGTTCCAAATTTACGGTTTTGGGTGTGAAAGGTTGTGTTGGAAGTCCCACACTGGTTTAAATATGACCTGAAAATATGTTTATAAGTGAGGGGGGTGCCATCATCTTAGAAGCCGATTTTGTAAAATTGGGTTCCGACCAGCCCAGATTTCAAAAGTAACAATTTTTCATCTCAATAATTGCTTGTATGATGATTCCTTGCGCAAAGGAAGTCTAAACCTATGCCATTGATTATGTAGGATTGAGTTAGGTCGCACCCAAGTTTTAACAGTAACAATTTTTCATCACATAAAGGAAGTCTAAGCTTAAGCTTATTCACCTAAACGAGAAAGAAAAAAAACAAGAATAGAAGTTTGGATCACCAGGCGCAGGGCTCATAGTTATATTAGAGAAACGTTTCACAAATGACTTAATTTCAGTTAGGCTTCATAATGCAAAATGTTGGCCATTAACTGTAATATTACCATTCAGACTCAGTTGAATGGAGAAGAGATTACTTTTAGATCGTAGAGGTCTGATTAATGTGGTTCTCTCCTAAATTTCGCTGTCTTTCCTCTTTAACGTGGAAGGCGTGACACATATCAGCTATTATCCAGAGTTCCCATTTTTGACTTAAATATATCCCAAAATATATAGCAATATTGCTTCTATTTTCAGATAATATTTATAATGGAGACATGGTGCAATTGAAAATTAGTACGGTAGAGAAATAAAATTCACTTTGGAAATCTGTTTTAGAATTATGCAAAGTGGTAGTTTTGATGCGTATTGCTACAGAACGTTGCATGTAATACTGTGTTTATGATGAACACGCAGATCTCCGAGAAGACAAACACTATTTGGCTGATCATCCTGGCATGGTGCCGGTGACTACTGAGCAAGTACAAATCTTCCTTTATGAGCTGTGTATAGAGTTCAACATGCAGTGTTTTCTGAAATTGTTCACTTTTGTTCATAACTAGGGTGAGGAACTTCGGAAGCAGATTGGAGCTACATATTATATCGAATGCAGCTCAAAAACTCAACAGGCATGTTTATTAAATAACAAAGCTACGCCAAATGTCGTTTTAGTTCATTTTCCAAATGACGTTTTATGTTGCACAACCTATTGTTGTCTCAGTTTAGTTTAATAAACAATCTTCATTATCAAAGCTCTTCCAGAAACTAATTAAGTTATTCATAACACAATTGCAGAATGTGAAGGGAGTTTTTGACGCTGCGATCAGAATGGTCATCAAGCCTCCACAAAAGCAACACGAGAAGAGGAAGAAAAAGCACCACGGCTGTTTCCTGTTAGTACACTTTTTCTGCATTATATCAACTGCTTTGTATTTTGTTACATATTGCAACTTTCCATGCACACTTCATTTTTTCCCCATATTTTTGTTGACAACATAAACATCTCCAAGTTTATACTATTTTAATAGTTGGTCAAAAAATTATTGTTAGAATAGCCACTAAGATATAATTAAATAGTAACTTGTTAGGTACGGAAACTAAAACTGATGAAAAACAATGAATATGGTAGCTACTCCCATCAATTAAACCACCTTCTTTACAACTGGGATATACTCAATAAGTAGCAGTTGTAGTATGTGCTGTCTATAACACTTTGCAATAAAAAACAATATCAGCAACATTAGAATACCTAAAAAAATGTATACGAGAAGACACTTTGCTTTTAATGTTTGGTTACTATCACGGTTCGCCATTAGCTTTTTAGTTGCAGATTTCAAATATTTCATAACTCTTTTTTTTTGTTGAAAATGCAGAAATATCCTGTGTGGAAGGAATATCTTTCGTCATAAATGAAACACAGTGGTAGTATTCGATCCAAAATTCCGAAAGCTTTATGTGACACGGGGAAGCAGTTTGCAGAAATTTTAAGCCTGACAAAAAATCACTTTGGTGGAGTTTGCAGTATAGTATAGTACTATAGCTACTTACATTTGACCGATTTTCGATTTAGTTTCTTGATAGGTTTTGAGGAATTATGATAATATTTGCAGCATATATATATTGTAAAGAAATGATAATTTGTTGGCTAGTTACCAATTTGTTTGCATGTGATGGAATTAATATTCCATGTACATACAGGCTTACAACATATACTCATTAATTAGTGAGCATTATCGGAGATTTAATGTCTCTTGATACTTTCTCAGGCCATTTCTTTGGAACTTGGCATGTTTGAGAAATGAGTAACTTACATGATTTAGCCCACAACTGCTGCGGGAACAATTTTTTATATATTATGTAGAGAAATGTTTTATAATATATTTTAAAGTCGATTTACAATACAATAGATAGTTGGTTTAAATTGAAACATGTTTAGAGTTGACAGACTTTGTGCAGTAGGTCTTTACAACGAAATAAAACTATTTTTTTATTGTTAGATATAAAATACATTAAGAATAAAATAAAATAAATAATTTAGGGTTTAATATTTTCATGAATTACATACATCTCTTTCTCTTCTATTTCTCATTTATCTTATATACCAAACATTACATCAAATTTACTTTATTTCTCATCTCTTTCTCTCATCTCATACTTTCTCTTATTTATTTGTCTCTTTACACTTTTTCTCTATAACCAATCATATCCTTAATGATAAAAAACAATTGTTTTGAGTAGGTTACTTCAATTTTTAATAAATATTTAAGTTGACAAAGGTCCTTTAACTCAAACTCAGCTAATAATTTCTCCTCGAGCTTATGTCTTTTAGTTAAACCATCCCCTATAATATTAATATCATCAATATAATCTAAGGACATTATTGTGTATGTGAATGTTCTAAACCATGCTCGAGAGAATTGCGTTAGTCCATAAAAAGTCTTCTTTAGTTGACACACTTTGTTGAATGTGAGACCATAGTTTGGAAGAGCCTCCATGTACACCTCTTCTTCTAAGTAAAATGTGACCCCTTTAAAAACAAAGCACTTGAGATTAGGAAGATGATAACTTTTATACCAAATTTTGTTGAGATCCAACCCACAAAAATACATTTATCTACATGAGAATCCAACCGGATTCGATGTTGCTTATATGAATATGAAGAGAGAGGGAGTAAAAAAATACATCCAAATTGAGTGTCATTCAAAACGTTAAAAAACTAATACATAGAATTATTGATTGATGTCATTATTTGAGTTATATTTTATTTGATTATTGAATGTCATGATATTGACAAAGTTGTTAAATCAGAATGTTGTGTTATGATATAGATGCTTATATGTTGTCGATATGTATTTATTAAGAGTTAATAATTGTCGTAGTGTTGTTGTGAAGGATGTTCCTTTCCTATATATATATATATATATATATATATATATATATATATATATATATATATATATATATATATATATATATATATATATATATATATATATATATATATATATATATATATATATATATATATATGACATGCCCAATAGCTAGAATGGACCCTGTTATGCGGTGGGAGAACTCACTTGAGTGTTTTGAGTTTTATCGCAATTGTTGCGGATAGCAAGAGTCGCCATCGATTTTTCTTTTATCTAATAAAACAAAGGGTGAAAAGAACAGAAAAAACCTTTTGAGAATTTTCTTGAGTTCGGGGGATAGGTTATGAAAAGGGAAGGTGTTAGCACCATTTTCATCTGTAGTTATCTATGGGCTCTTAGTTTCTAGCTCACTTTTAAAATGCTTTGTTTGAAATGTGTTTGTGATGATTTTGAAAGTATTTTTGAAAAGTGCCTTTGCTTAGGCGAACTTTGTAATGATTCTAGTCTCTATAAGAATGTATACAAAGTGTTGACTTTTGAAAATATTTCATGGAAAGTGTTGTTGTGTTTGAAAGATGTTTTGAAATGTTTATGAGCAAGCAACTACGAACGTTCTACCTACTCAAAAAATCTTTGTTCTTTTCCTCCTCCTTTGGATAGTGTTATCTTACCATTAGTTAGTAAGCAGCCTTATCATTGGATGTGAAGGGACGGACGTGGGTCATCGTACAGTCATTGAAGGCGACAATGTAGGATACCTTAGCAATTTTTCCTAAGGGACCAAGATCGTTTATCGAAGGCAACATTGAGGGATCATCGAGGGACTACGATCTTGTAATCGAGAGTCATTGCTAAAGTATCCCACGTTCGAGGAACATGACTGCTTTATTCTAAGGCAACAAGTATGGGTTAACCCTAGAGGTGCAAGTGTGCAAATGATTTTTGTTTTCATGCATTTTTGTCTTGAATTAGGGTTGTCTACTTGTTGATTTTAAGTCTTTCCATACAAAGATAGTTTAAAATTGCGGAAGTTTAAAATTCTACGCTATTACATCATTTAGGGGATGAGGGTACAAATTACAAATGGGGGATGAAAGCAATTAAAACCTAATTACTATTACAACCATATTGAATAACGAATAACAATAAAAATATAAAAAAAATATAAAGATAATGTAAAAAAGAAAGGAAAATTGTTTTAAAAAACCTTTATGCATCGACACATGCACTTATGCATCGATACATATCACTTCTTGTTTGTTTTTTTTGAAATCAAAACCAACTCAATATGAATCGACACATTCGCATTTTGTATCGACTCATACGAAATTAAAGGTTCTGGATTCTGTGTGGATAACAGTTTGTATCGATACATAATGGTTTGCATCGACTCATTTCTTGGTTGCATCGACACATTCGTTTTTTGCATCGACTCATACACATTTCGTCTCTCTGTAATATGTCTTGATAACAATATGTATTGATACATAATGAACTGTATCGACTCATCCCATATTTTGTAACTAACATGAGTCGACTCATATGAGATATATATCGACTCATACTGCGGTTTTACTTCTAACATTTTTCTGATACATATATAAGTCAGTTTTGCACTTCACCCCTAACCTCGCTCCAGCTTCTTCATCACCATTTTTTTAATTTTGTAAACTTCCTCATTTCTCGGCCATTTGCAAAAGTACAAACATGAAACTTGCTCTATTTTCTTTTTACCACGATTTCAACCATATAAATTTCATAAACTATAAATCAAAGATGAGTGATAATTTTGTTTGGCCCCAAAATAAAGCCTAACTTTTCTGGATTTTCAGTTCTAAAATTCTCAACACATAGTTAATGAAAATAAAAAGTAAGCATATGGTTAGCTTCAGGGAAATGATATCTACAATTTATTTTTACAAATGAACCACTAATCATGTTTGTATGAAGAGTTCTAAGTCAAGAAAAATTACCTTGAAACTAAAATTTGTGTTTTGATTTAGAGTTATTGTATTGTCTTGGAGAAGTCAAGTTGCAAAGTACTGTTTTTTTAGTTTGGAAGATGGTGATAGTGATGTTACAGAAGTCGTTCTTGTGTTTGGACAACTTTTATATGATGTATATGAAGTATTTGGGTGGTTTTTTTGGGTAAAACTTGCAAGGTATGAGAGATTCAAAGATTTGGACTTCAAAGCTCAAAGATGGAGGTTTTTGTTAACAGTTCTGGTTTTTTGAGAGTGAAGGGATTTTGAGTGCTTGTTTTTCAACACACAAGAATATTTCTTCTTAAGCTTGCAAATGTCCTCTCTATTTATAGAGAAAAGGTTTAGAAAGTTGAAGTAATCAGATTTGCAAGATGACAAATTATGGTTTGGTTGAAATGCAAATATCAAGTTATATTAAGTCTTCCATGGTCCCAAGATGAAGTACCAAAGTTACTGATATAAAGGAGATACTTTCCATGATTTATGGTGGAGTATAATCATAAGTAAGCAAGGTATGTGCTCAAGACAAATTTTATACCAAAAAACTTGCTTTTCAAGAATAGCAATGGTGCCTTTATGTCATAAATGGAAAGATCTTTTGGAAAATGGCTCAAACACTTGGGTAATATCTCAAGGGTAGGTGTAAGAATTAAATTATGGTGAGATTTTCAAGTTAGAAGACCTGCAACACAAGATTATGCAGCATAACATATAGATTGGATTATGTGTTCTTCACCAAAAAGACTTGCAATTCAAAAATGGATGCCCAACTTCATGCCTTTGGATCTCCTAGCTCAAGTATGATAAATTCGTGCTCTTGGAGGTTTTGGAAAGCTTGAAACATTGTCTACAACTTTTATGTTGACCATTTTGGATAAATTAAATTGGAACTTGATGAAAACTGGCCAAGAAGTTGGGACAAAAACCTAATCAAAACCTATTGAAAATTTCTCTAAGTGTTAGATGAAAATGTCATGACTTTAGGGGCCTGTATCTTCAAACCTAAGCATTTTTTGGGCATCAACCCTCTAATACAAATTTATAGAATTAATCAATATCTAAAACTTTCATGTTGAAAGTTTTCTTTGAATCATCTTGCATCTAGGTGAAAAAATTTCATTATAAGTAATGAATTTATCATGTACAAAACACTTAGAAAAATTTCTAAGTCTTGAAAAGTTTGAATTTTTTCATTGACTTTTGACTTTCTTAATTTATTGATGATCAAGCTTCATATTTTTGAATATCTTGATGAATTTTTATTTTTGAAATTCAATGTTGACCAAAAATTCAAAGTTTGACTTTTTGTGTGTCGGTTGACTTTTCATCAGTTGATCAAAAATTCAACTATCAACCTTTTGATCTGGAGAAATGACTTGAGTCATGAAATTAGGTCAACATGTGGCGTTTGAGTCCTTGAAATTATGTTTCAAACCAATAGATTGTGGTCTCAGTGTTTCAGAAGTGATTTTGTCTGATCAATTCCTGAGAATCCTTGAGCATTGGAGATCCTTTGTGAGGAATTATCTTGAGAAAAGAGAGGGAAAATTTTGGGGTACAACAGCTGCCCCTGTTCAATCTTCTTAAACCTAAAGAGTTAGATTGAATTGTCCTCCATTCGGGACTTGAAGGTGGAAGATGATTGAACACTTTAAGTGCCCGGAAATTTGCACTCGTTTGTGCATGAAGTAGAACTGTTTTGTTGATTATATCGGGAATAGGCTTATAGATGCCATCTAGAGTTAATTGTTGATAGAAGTATCATAATGAGTCTACGCTCGACTGTATCTGAAGAGTGCTTTCCAGAATGAACCTCTGGGAAAGTTGTTTGAATAACTGCTTGTCATGTAGATAGTCGCTCCGTCCTGCTTCGGGAATTGATCTATTATCAGTTTGCTGGTAAACCCGTCTTGTTTCGGGAGTTCATACCATTGGTGATAAAGAAAATTGCCCCGTCCTGTTTTAGGAATTGGTCTTTATCTGACCAAAGAGAAAGAAAGACAGTTTCCCCGTCTTATTTCAGGAGTTAATCTTCAATTTGTTCATATAGATAGTCGCCCCGTCCTATTTCGGGAATTGATCTACAATCAGTTTGCTGGTAAATACGTCTTGTTTCCGGAGTTCATACCATTGGTGATAAAGATAGTTGCCATGTCCTGTTTCGAGAATTAATCTTTAATATGACCAAAGAGAAAGAAAAATGGTTTCCCCGTCCTATTTTGGGAGTTAATCTTCAATCTGTTGTTCACATAGATAGTTGTCCCGTCCTGTTTCGGGAATTGATCTACAATCAGTTTGCTGGTAAACCCGTCCTGTTTCGGAAGTTCATGCCATTGGTGATAAAGATAGTTGCCCCGTCCTGTTCTGGGAATTAATCTTTAATCAGTTTTCTGGTAAACCCGTCCTGTTTCGGGAGTTCATACCATTAGTGATAAAGATAGTTGCCCCATCCTGTTTCGGGAATTGATCTTTAATATGACCAAAGAGAAAGAAAGATAGTTTCCCCGTCCTGTTTCTGGAGTTAATCTTCAATCTGTTCACGTAGATAGTCGCCTCGTCCTATTTCGGGAATTGATCTACAATCAGTTTGTTGGTAAACTCGTCCTGCTTCGGGAGTTCATACCATTGGTGATAAAGATAGTCGCCCCGTTCTGTTTCGGGAATTGATCTTTAATCTGACCAGAGAGAAAGAAAGGTAGTTTCCCTGTCCTATTTCGGGAGTTAATCTTCAATATGTTCACGTAGATAGTCATTTTGTCCTGTTTCGGGAGTTCATACCATTGGTGATAAAGATAATTTCCCCATCCTGTTCCTGGAATTGATCTTTAATCTAACCAAAGAGATAGAAAAATGGTTTCCCCGTTCTATTTCGAGAGTTAATCTTCAATCTGTTGTACACGTAGATAGTCATCCCGTCCTGTTTCGAGAATTGATCTATAATCAGTTTGCTGGTAAACCCGTCCTGTTTCGAGAGTTCATACCTTGGTGATAAAGATAGTTGCCTCGTCCTGTTCCGGGAATTGATCTTTAATCTGACCAAAGATAAAGAAATATGGTTTCCCCATACTGTTTCGGGAGTTACTCTTCAATTTTTTCATGTAGATAGTCGCCCCGTCCTGTTTCGGGAATTGATCTACAATCAATTTGCTGGTAAACTAGTCATGTTTCGGGAGTTCATACCATTGGTGATAAAGATAGTTGCCCCTTCTTGTTCTGGGAATTGATCTTTAATCTGACCAAAGAGAAAGAAAGATGGTTTCCCTATCCTGTTTCTGGAGTTAATCTTTAATCTATTGTTCACATATAGTTGTCCTGTCTTGTTTCAGGAATTAATCTGGAACTGCTTGAAAGTTGTTGATGATATTCATCTATTGACTGATCTTTCCTAAAAAGTTAAAGACTTAGTTGTATGCAATTCGATGATGTATGAAATGTATTGCTTAATGATGTTCTCAAAATAAATGAGATTATGCTATATGTTTTTCGTATGCATATGCTATGAATGTTGTTGAAATGTATCTTTGTCTGGAAAATAAATCCCTGACTATTGCTGGAGAGTTTTGGGAAGCTAAATCCCGGATTACTGGCGAAGACGAAGAGTATGTGTATCTTAAATTTTGTTTAGAGTGCTTCTGCTGGGAATTCTTGTTTGTTGTTTGATAAAACTCTGCAGGGAATGTTGGCTTCTGCTTGAGGAGTATAATTCAGGAACTTTAGTTGACCATTACTCTACTGGGGAATTTAATTCTTATATACTGATTGAGACTCCATGGGGGGACTTAACGGGGGAGAGGTTATATTCTTTTATTTGTAAAAATAATCTGTCGGGGAGATTGTGAGGACTGCACCCTTATCTGTGAAGATTATCTTATGGAGATAACCTTATAGAGGTGGCTCTGGTGACTTCATTGGGGAAACAAATTCTTCTAGAAGAATTATGCAAGGTTTCTCTTTCAGTTTTGGAAGGCCAAGCTCGATCGGGGAAGAGAATTTATAGAAGATATGCTGATTGGGATTTGTGGAGAATGTATGAATTCATTCCATGGGGATATTTTATTGAAGTGACTTTGTGGGGATATCCTAATTCCTAGAACCTTAAGTAAATGTTTATCACTGTTATTATGCGTATATTTATTAACAGTTAATCATGTTCATATGCATATGTTCATTCAATTTTAGTCATTGAGCGTTTTTTCTATCAAAACAAAAAAACAAAAAGTTTGTACTTCAAAGTATATTTGTATTGATAATTTGCCTATAAACAAGCATTTTTGTACAGAGAGACGGAAATCATAGTAAGAGGAAGTCGTCGAAAAATGAAAAATAATACAAAGTGAGAACAAAAATGTATAGCCATGTGAAAGTGATCTTATTGGGTTCCAACTCTGCTATTTCTCCTATGTCTTCGAACATCCTCTCTTGCTGTCGGAAAAAGTTGATTGAACTGATCTCGTACCATTTGAGCTTTTGACCTTGGTAATAAAGACGACTGTTAGTGATCCGATGGGATATAGTCGTACGCTTTAATACTTAACTTTTCCTGGACCGCTCTTTTAGGTTTTCAGTCCACCAGGATAACCTTTTTTGCCCAAGCCGCCCTTTCGGGTTTTCAAATTGTCGGGTGTATAATCTTTTGTATATATCCCTAACTTTTTCCGAACCATTTGGTTCGCCGGGATGCCCTTTTTTTTTCTAGGTGTGTCAACCTAGCGGGTCACCCTTTATGCGTAGTATTTTCTTGACTATGTCCGCGTTCACGGGATGTGGGAAATCTTCACCGTCCATAGTGGTTAGCATCATAGCACCGCCAGAGAATACTTTCTTGACAACAAATGGCCCCTGGGATCACCTTGTGGTAGAATTATGCGCTTTATTACCAAGTCCCCATCCTGGTATACTCGAGGTTTAATCTTCTTGTTGAATTCTTTGATCATGGACTTTTTATACATTTGACCATGACAGACAGTAGCAAGTCTCTTCTCATCAATCAAATTCAACTGATCCAATCTTGTCTGAACCCATTCATCTTCGCCTAAGCCCTCTTCTTTCATGATCCTCAAAGAAGGAATTTGAACTTCGATAGGCAGAAAACTTCCATGCCATAGACTAAAGAGAAAGGGGTTGCCCATGTTGATGTTCGAGCCGAAGTACGGTAGCCATGAAGAGCAAATGACAGCATATCATGCCAATCCTTATAGGTTACCACCATTTTTTGCACAATCTTCTTTATGTTTTTATTGGAGGCTTCCACTGCACCATTCATCTTAGGTCTGTAAGGAGAAGAGTTGTGATGCTTGATTTTGAATTGCATACAGAGTTCGATAATCATGGCATTGTTGAGGTTGGTTCCATTGTCGGTGATGATCCTTTCAGGGATTCCATACCAGCAGATGAGGTTATGCTTAATGAATCGGGCTACAATGTTCTTAGTGATTGAGGCAAATGAAGCAGCTTCGACCTATTTGGTGAAGTAATCAATGACGACGTGGATCAAGGTTAGCACATGCTCTTTGTAGGGGATTAGATTTGGATGCTTGGTATCCCATTCCCCTTTAACTTAACTGATTACCAGGACTGAATCTCCATATACGCTTAAGAATTTGATTCTTAAGTCAATGGCAGCCTTTAGAGCCAAGATGCACGCTTCATACTCGACCATGTTGTTTGTACAGTCGAAGCAAAGTCTGGAAATGAAAGGTGTATGGAAAGATTTGGGAGAAATGATCACAACACCAATTCCATTACCCAATGCATTAGAAGCTACATTAAAAACCATAGTCCATCGGGATCCTTGTTCAGGTCTTTCATACGGTCCAGGCTTTTCACAGTCGTTTATCAGCATGATATTCTCGTCAAGGAATTCGAAGTTCATGGATTGGTAGTCCTCAACAGCTTGATGGGCCAAATGATCTGCCAATACACTTCCCTTTATTGCTTTTTGTGTAGTGTATTGAATATTGTATTCAGTCAATATCATTTTCCATCTAGCTATTCATCCAGAGAGAGCTGGCTTATCGAAGATATATTTGATGAGATCCATCTTAGAAATAAATAAAGTGGTGTGAGTCAACATATACTATCTTATCCGGCGAGCATCCCATGCCAAAGCGTAACAAGTTTTTTCGAGCAGTGAATATCTGGTTTCACAGTCGGTAAACTTTTTGCTAAGGTAGTATATTGCATGCTCTTTTCGGCCAGACTCGTCATGTTGGCCCAACACACACCCCATTGAATTCTCTAATACAGTCAAGTACATAATTAGAGGTATTACTTCAATTTGAGGCATCAGGATTGGAGGTTCTTGCAGGTACTCCTTGATTTTGTCAAAAGCTGCTTGGCAGTCGTCATTCCATCTGACTACTTGATCTTTCTTCAGGAGTTTAAAGATTTTCTCACAGGTAGCAGTTAAGTGAGATGTGAATCGAGCAATGTAGTTGAGTCGACCTAAGGAACCCCTGACTTCCTTCTCAATACAGGGAGCTGGAATTTATTGTATGGCTTTGACTTTCGCTGGATCGACTCCAATTCCTTTGCCATTGACGACAAAGCCTAGTAGTTTTCTAGACCTTACCCCAAAGGTGCATTTGTTGGGATTTAGCCTTAACTTGTATTTCTTCAACCTCTCAAACAACTTGTGAAGATGATCAAGGTGTTATTCCTCCGTTTGCGACCTTGCAATCATATCATCAATGTATACTTCTATCTCATGATGGATCATGTCATGAAATAGAGCTATCATAGCCCGTTGATAGGTTGTGCTTGTATTCTTCAAACCGAAAGGCATGACCTTATAACAGAAGGTGTCCCACTATGTAACAAAAGTGGTTTTCTCCATGTCTTCGGGTTCCATTTTGATTTGATTGCATCCAGAGAAGCCATCCATAAAGGAGAAAATTTTGTGTTGAGCTGTGTTGTCAACCAAGACATTAATATGAGGTAGTGGGAAATCATCTTTGGGGCTTGCCCTATTCAAATCCCTATAGTCTAAGCACATACAGACTTTTCCATCTTTCTTTGGCATTGGGACCATATTTGCAATCCATTGGGGATATGATGTTACTGTCAGGAAACCTGCATCAAACTACTTCATTACCTCAGCCTTGATTTTCTCAGACATATTTGGCCGCATGCGACGAACCTTTTGCTTGACTGGAGGACAACCTTCTTTCATTGGTAGATGGTGAACTACGATATCAGTATCAAGTCCCGACATGTATTTATATGACCAAGCGAACACCTCAACATAGTCATGCAACATCTGGACCAATCTTCTCTTGACACTGTCTTCTAGGTTAGCGCCAATCTTGACTTCTTTCTTATCTGCCTCAGTACCTAGGTTGATCACTTCAACTGGTTCTTTGTGTGGTTGAATGGCCTTTTCCTCTTTTATCAAGAGTCTGGTGAGTTTCCCAGGTATTTCACAATCTTCTTCACCTTCATCTTCGGCTTGATAGATTGGATTTTCGAAGTCATAGATGGCAATAGCAGAATCATTGTCAATGAGATCCAGAGTGGATGTGGATATGCTAATGTGTGTGTGCATGTAAGGTCACATGGCTATTTGAAAATGCAGTAAAGTGAAATGAATACAAAGAGCGCAAAATTTGAATGCAAAATAGTCCAATGTTTTTCATTAAAATGAGCATATGGCATATGAAAATGACATACCCTTAACAAATGGGCCATTATGCCCCGGGCAAGGCACATGGCTTAAAGTCATTGTTTTAATGGAAATTACAGACAAAGTTCTCAAAGTAATAAAAACATTAAATGGCAATTACTCCTGCCTGAAGGAGATTGGGAAGAAGTCCTTGGTTTGCCAGTTGTTGAGCCCTCCACCAGCAGTCGGGTAGATCCATTCGTCAAAGTCACAATTAGCATCAGAGTCTTCAAGGGCATTAATCTCATGGTTACTAATGCAGAGAAGTGGTTTCCCTATGTGAGCACGTTGAACCTCCTTTTAAGCCTTGGAAGTAAAGCCAAACCCAAATTTGTCTGACTTGAAAGGGATATCAGGAAGTTGTCCCCAAATAGTGCAACCTCATTCTTCAATAACATCACGAGCATCTTTGAGAGAAGCCATCCTTGGTGTATCTTTAGCAGCTTCGGAAGTGTCAGGAGTGGCCTTGGAAGCAACAACCATGGGAGAGACCACTTCAAAGGCTTGACAAGGAGTTTCAATTAACTCACCATCCATTTCAACACATTTGAATGAATTTAGATGACTAATCATGAACTCTTCTTCACCACAGACGGTAACAATTTTCCCTTTGACAGGATATTTAAACTTTTAATGTAGTGTGGAAGTCACCGCACATGTCCCATGTATCCATGGGCGTCCAAGAAGGCATGAATAAGCAAGACGAATATCCATCATGTAGAATGTTGAGTTGAAGACTTGAGACCCAACTTTCATAGGGAGATCAACCTCTTCATAGACCATCCTCTTTGATTCGTCAAAAGCTCTCACTACAATGTCACTAGGCTTCAGTACTAAACCGTCACAGTCATACCGATCTAGAGCACCTTTGGGTAAGACATTGAGGGAGGACCCATTATCCACCAACACATGGGCTAAAGTGGTTCCTTTACACTCGATGGAAACATGCAGAGCTTTATTGTGATTCTTCTCAACCAGGGTCAAATCTGCATCCGAAAATCCCAAACCGTTGTCAGGAGTTAGGCTTGCTACACAGTTTTCAAATTATTCGACTGTAGTTTCTTGTGGGACATGTGCATTTTTCAAGAATTTTATGAGTGCTTGAGCATATGCCTCAGAGCATAGCAACAAAGACAACATGGAAATCTTTGAGGGTGTTTACCCCAACTGTTCCACTATCTTGTAATCACTTTTTCTGATAATTTTTAGAATCTCCTCCATCTCTTGGGTAAATGGGTCCTCAATGGTAGTATCTTTTGCGGGTGCCTCCGTCAGGGCAAGCTCAATCATTTTTTCCTTTCCTCTAGCATCAATACTAGGTTGGTGTAGTAGTGGTTGTCGAAGGTGAAATCTTTGGAGAGAAGACTTTCCCCGTCCTAGTGAATTTAATTGATCCATCAATGTTTGTAATGTCAGCAGTTTCATCTTCATCAATCCATGAATCTTGTTTGATACCATGGTAGTACACTTCCGCCCCATGTCGGAGAGAAACCCTCTTTCATTGGAAGAAGGTGAACCACAATATCAGTATCGAGCCCTGGCATGTCCTCGTATGACCAAGCAAATACCTCAACATAGTCGTGCAACATCTGAATCAATCTGTTCTTGACACTGCCCTCTAAGTTGGCGCATATATTGACCTCTTTTCTGTCTGTCTCAGAACCCAAGTTTACCACTTCGATTGGCTCTTCATGTGGTTGGATAAACTTTTCTTCTTGTATTAAGAGTCTGGCAAGTTCTCCAGGTATTTCACAATCTTTCTCACCTTCGTCCTCGGCTTGGTAGATCAGATTTTCAAAGTCATAGGAGGCAATAGCAGAATCGTTATCAACGAGATCCAAAGTGGATGGGATCTGCAATGTACTGTGTGGGTGTGTGTAAGAACACATAGCTATTTGAAAGTGCAATAAAGTAAAAGAAAGACAGAGAGCGCAAAATTTGAATGCAAAACGTCCAATGTTTTCATTAAATGAAAATATGACATATGAAATGACAATCCTTAACAAATGAAACATCGTGCCCCGGGCAATACACAAGGTTTAAATTTATTGTTTTAAAAGAAATTACATAACCAAACTTCTTAAATCAATAAAACATAAATGGCTTATTACTCCTGATTAAAGGAGATAGAGATAATGTCTCCCGCCTTCTAATTGCTAAGTCTGTTGCCAATGGTAGGGAATCTCCAGTTGGCGAAGTCACAATCATTATCAGCATCTTCTATAGCATTGATTTCGTTGTTGCTGATATGGAATGGAGGTCTTCCAGCACGAGCGTGACGTACAACCCTTTGACCTTCTGCAGTAAATCCCAAATTAAACTTGTCATATTTGTAAGGGATATCAGGAAGCTGACCCCAAATTGTGCAACCACCTTCTTTTATAGTAGCTTTGGCATCTTTTAAAGAAGTAGTCTTGTGCAGAACCCTGGTAGTCTTTGGAATGGCAAAAACATCTTCAATAGCAGCAGGGGAAACCACTTCAAAATCTTGGCAGGGAGTCTCGATGAATTCCCTGTCCATCTCCATGTATCGGAATAAATTCAGATGGTTGACCATGTACTCCTCTTCTCCGCAGACAGTAACAATCTTCCCTTTCACATGATACTTTAATTTATGGTGTAATATGGAGGTAACATCGCCTTCCCCATGGATCTAGGGGCGTCCTAATAGACAAGAATAAGTTGGTCAGATGTCCATTACATAGAAGCTGGATTCAAAGATCTGTGAACCTACTTTGATCGGGAGGTCCACTTCTCCATATACTATTCTTTTAGATTTGTCAAAGGCTCGAACTATAATGTCACTGGCCTTCAGCACAACCCCTTCACAATCTAGTCTGTCAAGAGCACCCTTTTGCATAACATTTATAGACGAGCCAGTATTAACTAACACATGAGCCAATGTAGTTCCCCTACATTCAATGGAGGCATACAGGGCCCTATTATGATTTCTCCCCTCTGGAGTCAGGTCAGCATCGGAGAAGCCTAATCCGTAATCAGTTATTAAACTCTCTATGTAACTTCCAAATTGATCATCCAAAATATCTTGTGACACATGAGTCGTCTTCAAGAATTTTACTAAAGCGTGCGCATGAGCTTCAAAATACAGTAGTAAAGATAGCATGGAGATTTTGGATGGGGTCTGCCCCAGTTGTTCAACAATTTTATAGTCGCTCTTGTGGATGATTTTCAAAATCTCTTCTAACTCTTGTCCTTAAGTGTCTTTAACTGTAGCTTCTTTTGGCACCTCTATCTGGGCAGGCTCTATCATTGTCTCTTTACCTCGAGCCTCGGCAAATATCGTGGTAATTGTGACTTGAATAGGTGCAGAGATTTATGGGGATAAAATCCTTCTGCTTCTAGTAATTTTGTTGGTTCCCGCAATATTGCCAATATCGAGATCAACCTCTTCATCATCTTCGTCAGACAACTCTTGTTTAATGTCGTGGTAATAGACGTCAGACCCATAATTCCATGGAATAGACTTCTCCTAGGAATATGGGATGGGACCAGATGTTATAATGATTAAAGGAGCATCTTTTGGATTGGAAGTTATCCTTACAGGACCCTTGGAAGTGATCTTGAAAGGAGTACCAGATATGAAAGACAAATATCGGCACAAATTCTCAGCATACGAAACTTTCTCAATCAAAATTACATGTTCATCCATCAGGCTTTGAATTCCTTCCTTCAGTAACCCGTAGCTATTGGGTTGAACCTCACAATAATAGCATTCTTTAACACAACCCGGAAATAAACCGGCTCGTAGAAAATGTCCTTGATTGTTGAGAGAGGAGTAACCACATCATTTACGAAGGTAATATACAAAACATCTTCAATAGCACTTATGCCTTTGTCATGCTTAGGAAACAGGTGCAATAATCACGTTCGAAGACTCTAGAGGGTCGAACTCAATTTCCTTGTTATTGATCATGTCTTGAATTTTGTTTTTCAGGGCCAAGCAGTTGTTAGTGTCGTGCCCAGGACTGTTCGAATGATAGGTGCACCTCGCATTTGGATTATACTTTGGAGAGGATGTGTTAGGATTAGGAGGAGGATCTTGAAGTGTTATGAGTTCAGCCTTTAACAAATGTTGTAATGCTTGAGATAAAGGCATACTAATCCTGGTGAATTGCCTTCTCGGGGCGTCTGACCTACGTTGATTGCCCTGTTATTGTTGAATAGGAATTGGATTAGAGATCAAAACCACTCCCACAGACTGATGGAGGTCTTTTTTACTACGGCTCTTCTGGCCATAAACATCATTGGTTTCTTTTTTACCAACGAAGGGCTTCTTCACAGCATTAGAAGTTGCAGCCATTGGAATCTTCCCACTCTTTATACCATTTTCAACTCTTTCTCCTATCAGAATTAGCCCAGTAAAGCCAGATAAAGAGCTCCCAATCAGATGATTAAAGAATGGGCACGTCAGAGTACCCATGAACATATCAACTAATTTCTGGTTAGACATGGGAGGTTGGACTCTTCCAGCTAAGTCTCTCCACTTGTGTGCATATTCCTTGAACCCTTCATTCGAGCCCATGGACATATTTTGTAACTGCACACGAGTCGGTGCCAGGTTAGCATTATATTGATATTGTTTGTAGAAAGCAGCAACCAAGTCTTCTCATGTGTGAATGTTGGTTCCTTCTAGCTGATAGAATCATTCGAGTTGAGTACCAGACAAGCTTTCTTGAAATAAATGGACCCATAATTTCCTGTCAGCAGTATGAGGTTGGATTTTTCGAACATACAACCTCAGATGAAGTTTGGGACAAGAGACCCTATCATATTTAGCAAAGATGGGGACCTTATACTTATGATGGATGACCACCACCGAGATCATACCTAGCTCTCCAAAATCCAATCCAGGCACTTTCTGGATTTCCATAACTTTGAGTCGTTCTTCCAACTGTTTTTATTTGTCATCTGCAGGAGATATTGTTCATCGTAGTAGTCTTCATCCTCAGAAACCTGATTATTTCTATCTTCACCCCTGACATTTCTGCCATCCTCCTCTTAGTTATCATCTTCCTCAGAGGAAACACCATCCACTCGAACTGGTTGAGAATGACCTTTGAATCTTCTCCCCATATTAAGGATAACAACCCGCTTCCTAGTCTTCTTTTTCATGGTGAGGAGCGTCATCATCTCTTGTTGCCCTTTAACTAGATTCAGAAGAGTCTCTTGAAATTGTGCATGTTGAGTTTGGAGATCCTTTACAGCTTATTCGAGGGCCACCTTATACTGAAATAAATAGTAAATAGATGAGGAAACCTGTATTGGAAAGCCTACTTATGAAATTATGCATGATATGTGGATGCAATGTTTTCAAGGACCTTAGGATATTTAAATTTGTTAACTGAGAGGAAACAAAAACAAAGATTTCATTAATAAGTTCAAGATTACAAATGCCATCTTAGGTTTACAATGAAAAGTAAAAGGGTCTCAAAGAGACAACAATATGAATTTCTAAAACCCAAGATTTAAGTCTCCCATGGACGCTTCCTCTTTGTGTCGATGTATGCATTAAGGCTTTGCTCCTCGTGAAGTTGCTTTATGAGCTCCAACACTTTCTTTTCACTTGCATAGAATTGAGTTCAAAGGTGCCCCGTTCTTCCTTGAGTTGAATCCAGGACTTCTGCAATTCTTCAAGGGCAGTAGGCATGTCCGGATGGAGGATGATGTGAGAAACATCTCCTTCGACAACAGGCTCTAAGATCACCGCTAGAATAACTGTATATGGCATCATAAGGTTTTGAGCACACGCTCGTACCCATTTGAGATAGGTCTCCAGAGGGATAGAATTATTTTGTCCTAAAGTTTTGCTATCAACCTTGTTTACCATGCCCCAAGCACGTATAAACCTTTGACGATAACCTTGAGGATCATTTTCGTAGTCGAATATAATACCTTGGATAAGTGCGTCATGAGGACCATCTCTTCGAGCATAACCAAATTGACGTAGAGGCAGAGAAGGGTTGTAAGCAATACCTCCCCTAATTCTAAGGAGTGGAACATTAGGGAATTCCCTGCAGTGGTTAATGATAGTAACATCTTCCAGAGATCGGGAACACCAATAGATATCTGAATGAGAAAGCGACATCATCCTTTGAGACCACCATAAACCTTATTCATTCTTTATTACTGATTGGGGAAGGTGCGAAATAAACCACATTGATAGCAGAGTTATGCAACACATAAGAGTCCCTCTCTTCCTTATAATACGAGTGTGAAGAGAATGAAAAATGTCTCTGAGCAAGGTAGGCACAGGGTTATGAGTGAGAAATATTTTGACGACATTCACATTTATGAGTTGGTTTGGATTAGGGAATAGCACCAACCCATAGATTATAAGATCCAAGATCTCCTCAAAATCCTGGAAACTCATAGCATCTAGGAACAACCGAGCCTTCTCTAACAGAAATTTAGCAAGAAAAACATTGACTTCACTTCTTGTTTCCCAATTAGCTACAATGTCAGACTGCTTCAGATGTAAGGCTGCTGCAATTTCTTCAGGTTGTGGATATTTCTCTAAACCGGTGAAAGGTATTTGATTGAGAACATGTACTCCCAGTAATTGAGAAAACTCCTCCATTGTGGGTACCAACTGATAATTGGGAAAGGTGAAGCAGTGATATGCAGAGTTAAAGAACTGGAATAGAACACTCATCATATCCTCTTCAAAACCCGAGGTAACTAAACTGAGTAGTCGACCATTATTTTTGATGAATGGAGAACTTTCGAGAACCCTTGAGAATAAATCCTTAAGTTGAGAAGGTATCTTCACAAAATTGATCTGGATAGTGTTTCTGCGAGCAGAGGCCATAACCTACAAAACAGAACAAAGATAAATCCCTAGGTCCTTGAATTGGTTAGTGAAAATGATATGTGTAATGATGTCATGATGTTATGATGTCATGAATAATTAATCATACATAAACAAAACACACAAGGCCTTAGGTTTAAGCTTGCATGGAGTTTGTAGGTAAGTACATCTTAAAGTTTTAGTTGGCTCAATGTATCCTAAAAGAAGTAATTGGGTTCTAGGAATCTCATATTACTAATTTTTCTCTCCGGCATTGTTTCAGCACAAGAATCTGAATTGCGAGCGAAATATCCCGAGAGTCCGATCTCAATGAGTGTAGTATCGAGTATCAAACAACTTTAGTCTACACCAAAGCTGGCCATCTCACTACTTTATAATTGCTAAGTTGTGTCAACTAAGGTTCTACTGTCAGTTAGTGCTTATGACACCACGCGGTAGCCCAACATTCTCCTTGACTGACTCAAGGGACACCAGCATAAAACCAATGTTTCACACTAATGTAGCCACAGTTTCAACCATATCGGTCTACACTATACAGTATTCACAATCTATTGCTACTTACCTAAAATTCCCCCAGATCCAAGTATAGGATCTATACAAGAAATTAACCCAAGCATATCCAAAATATAAAGCATACAAGGCAAACAAGTAAAGAAATAAAGGTGATCTAGCTCTTAAGGTAATTCCACTTTTAGTTATTTCCCAAACATAGTCGCCAGTTCTGTAGTACGGTGAGAGAACTGACTTTTGGGTTTTGCATTTTATCGCAAATGTTGCGGATAGCAAGAGTCGCCACCGGCTTTTCTTTTATCCAATAAAGGAAAGGGTGAAAAGAACAAGAAAGACCTTTTGAGAATTTTCTGAGTTCGGAGGGTAGGTTATGAATAGGAAAAGTGTTAGCACTATTTTCACCCATAGTTATCTACGGACTCTTAATCGCTAGCTCACTTTTGAAATGCTTTGTATTTGTGTATGTTTGAAAATATTTTGAAAATGCCTAAGTGCGGCGATATTGTAATGATTCTCGTATTGTTGAGAATGTATACAAAATGTTTGCTTCGAAAATATTTATGAAAGAGAGTGTTGTTTTGTGAAAAGTGTTTTGAAGATGCCAATATAAGGCAGTCTATTTTATAATAACCCATATCAGTCTTCAAGAGTGTTTATAAAGCATTTTGAAAGTATTTGTTTTGAAAGTATGAAGTGTGGAAATTGTTTTAGATTGTGAGCAAGCGATTACGAGCGATCTACCTACTCAAAAAGTATTCGTTATTTTCCTTCTCCTTTAGATAGTGTTATCCTACCATTAGTTAGTAGGAAAACCTACCATTGGATGTGAAGGACAGGCGTGGGTCATCATACAGTCATAGAAGGAAACTTGTAGGACGCCTTAGCAATTTTTTGTAAGGTACTAAGATCATTTACCGAAGGCAACATCGAAGGGTCATCGAGGGACTTTAATCTTTTAATCGAGGGTCTTTGCTAAAGCATCTCACATTCGAGGGACATGACTGTTTATATCTGAGACAACAAGTTAGGGGTAACCCTAGAGGTGTGTGTGTGCAAAGTGTTTTGATTTCAAGTATTTTATCTTGAGATTAGATTTTCTAGTGTTTGTTCTTTATCTTTCCATACAACCTATTAAACTAACATTAATAAGGAAAGCAATAAATTATAGAAATTAAATATTCTACGCTATTACAAGGCTTCGGGGTGGGGAGTACGTACCATAAAAATGGGGAGGAAAAGTAATAAACCCTAATTACCTATTACAAACCATTGACAAATTACAATATTGAAAAATAATGTGAAAATGTAAAATGAGTGCGCGGAGATTGAAAAGGGAAAAGACGTTTTAAAAATCCTAAAATGTTTTTAAGTGTTTAAGAAAATATTTTTGGTGTTCTTTTATTTAGAAAAAATAATTTATAGTGTAAAATAATAACAAAACTTAATTCTAATTATTTTATAAATTAATTAACAAAATAAAATAAAATAATTAAATTAAATTAATTTTTATTTATGAAAATTAAATTAATTAATCAAAACCTAAATCTAATTTTTTTATGATTTTATAATTTTTTCTGATAAAATAAGAATAATGGTTTAGAAAAAGAAAAAAGGTTAGTTAAAACAAAAATATATATAAATGGGCCTGTGTTTGTAAAAGAAATTGGAGTATGGAAAAGCAAAAATAAAAAAGGCCCAAATCAGAGAGCCCAGGTTGCTGCGCTGGATCCAGTGGAGGTGACCTTCAGGAGGTGCATCATAGAGCTTGTGCTTGGTGCATTGAATTTTCCTTTGATGAGATATAATAGTTGTAACATGAAGATGCATGGTGCACGTATATGTTTGGCTCGCATTGAATCTACAATGAAAATGTTAAAAAATAAAATATCAGAGAGAGGAATCAAACCCCTGCCCTCACACACCAACGCCTTGCTCACACACACGTTTGCCACTGGGTTGGTTGTTTCATCCAATTATGAAACAACACCTATTAAATATATTATAAAACATGTTTGTTGTACCCCAAAATTTGCCCTCCCATTTCCTCAACATTTTCTCATCACAAGACCCTTAGAGCTCAAGATCCAGTTAGGGTTTCCTCTGCTCAAGACTTCTCCTTGCACTGTTGACCCAAATTAGGGTTTGTGTTTGCACAAAGATGTTTTGACCTAAAATGCCTAAGATGACTTTCATGCTTCATGTTGGACTCCCAAGTTTATCCATATCAAGTTTAAAGTCTTGATTCCAAACTTTGCCCAGTCAATTGGACAGTTGACCTAGAAATCAGCTGTATTGGGGAAAAAGTCAACTGTGGCCAATTGACAGTCAAACCTCATGATTTTTGACCCACATCAACATTATGAACTCATATGGACCATTGGATCAAGTTTGGATCATAATTCCACAAGAAATTTGATCAGATCACCAAAAGGGCAAAATGGTCATTTTTAGGGTTTTGACTGCACAAAGGCAATTTTTGACTGTTTGACCTAGCCAATGGCAAACCAAGCTCACATATGGATTCAAGGACCCCATGGAATTGTCTTGACATGTTCAACAAGTTCAAAAGATCCCAAATGCACAAGATTGACAGATGAATTTTCCAGTCAACTGAGCTAAATTTGACTGTATACTGAAAAGTCAAACTTTGACTTTTTGGTCAAAATCAAGTGTCAAGATTCATTTTTCATCAAAACATGCCAAATCATGAAACTTGTTCATCAAGAAATCAAGAATTGCAAATTAGGGTTTGAAATGAAGATTTTTCATAGAATTTTTCTAAGTTATGAAAAACCCTAATTTTTTCCTAAATTTGTCTCACTTTCTCACCAAGATTCATTTGGATTCAAGGAAAAGTCAAAACATGAAAGTTGTAGTCCATTGAAAAATCTACAACTTTGATTCACAAAGTTTCCTCAAAAGAAACTTGTAGCTCAAGTTGCAATTTTTGGAACAAGGGTACCAAACCATTCTTAACTTAGAGAAATTTGACCTATTTTAAGCAAGGTTTTTACCTAACTTCAAGACCATTTTTCACATACTTACACTTGGAATTTCAATTTTCATTTCAAAGATGGATTGTAGTACACATTCCAAGCTTTCCAAAATGTCCAAGAACTCATCAAACAACCTCATGGTTAGGGAGAATCGAATTTGGCAAGTTGGGAAAAACTCACTTTTGATTTGGCCAATTTACATGTTCATACATTTGTGCCATTTTGAACTCAGCTTGCATTTCTTGATTACAGGTCCTATATCCCATTTACACTCATAAATTTAATGCTAACTCATTGTGCCAAGACCATATTTTATGTGTTCAAGCATTACATAAAGGTTTAGTCCCAAAATAGAAAAAGCATAATGTCCATTTTTGCAAAAGTAGAACTTTATGTCAATTAGCAAATCAAGAGGTACACAGCAAATCTCCTTGGCACAAGTTATTAGACTAATCCCACTGATCAAGGGCAAGCTTAGCAGCACATTAGGGGGGCCTCTATCAGTCTAGAACTCAAGTGGACATTTTGTTGCTTAAAGTTGAAGAAACATGGCATAACAAGACACAACTCTCATTCCTGTGAACAAGAGCTTAAGCAAAGTTATAAAACACTTTCTAATCATCAAACCTAAGCTAAAACACGAGCCAACCATCTCCATTGCCTTCTCAAACACAGAATCACCCTCAAACTGCCAAAACAGGGTACCTGCTGCAGATTGAGTTCCATAACTCAATCCATTCATGCATTCTTGCTAAAACCACTTCAAACACATCCCACATCATCCCTTGAAACTATTCCAAGCCCTAAACACGACCTGTAACATCCCTAGCTAACATCACCATTTTCATTTTTCTGTTTTGCAGTTGAGGTACCATAGCACGATTCTCTTGGTTTCCAAGCAAACTAAAGCTTGGAATAGCATCCCTGGACATCAAGGAAGCTGTACCAATCATCACCTTGCATTGAAAACACCTCCATCACCAAATACGATTCCAACTAAACAGGTAAGTTCATGAACTCGTATCTCTCTATCCAGGCATTGTTAGCTTTAGGTTTGTGAAGAAATTATGTCACATTCATAGCCCTGAACATGCCCATATAATTAGTTTTCATTTATGTTATGTGTACTGTGAGAATTTGATGTCTGAACATGGAACAAAAACTAGGTCAGGAATTGGGGGAGAAGAAATTCTCTCTCATTTCTGAGAGTTAGATCAAGTTTTTGATATGTATGGATTCGTTGTTTGATTCTTAATATTTTTGATGTTGTAAGTTTTTGTTAAAAATCAAAGAATCAGGATGTTTGAACAAGCCTGAGAAGCGCGCGTTTTTTGAAACAAGAATGGCTGGAGGTTGAAGAAGCTCCACGTGGGCTGGGCCTGATTTGTTATTTCTGTTTACACCCCATTTTCACTTTTACACCCCCTTGGCCCATTATGCTTATTTTCATGATTTTTTGACCTTTTCTTTTTTGTTCTGACTTATTTATTTTTTCTCATAATATAAAAAATATAAAAATTATTTTTTAAACCATTTTTGTATTTATTAGGCATTTATTTGTTTAAATGGGTATTTGTACATAAATAAATAGATAGATATACTTTTATTCAAAATACTAAAAAATAATGCAAACACATTTATTTTCTGATTTTTATTTTATTTTATCTTCTGAAAATATTTTATATAAAATATACTTTTTTTATAAATATTAAATATTATTATTTTGTGCATATTCAATATATTTAATAAATAATACAAATACATACATATATATTAGTATATTTAGGTTAAAAAATACAAAATATATACATTTTTATTTTTATTAATATTTAGCATTAAAAATACCTTTTTGACAAATATACTTCTTTTTATTTATTTTTTGTACATAACTAACAAATGTTGTATATATTAAACAATTAATACCTTTTAATTAATAAATTAGGGTTTTGCCCTAAATACATAAAAACTCCAAAAAATAATACTTTTTATTTTGTTTATTTGACATATAAAAAACACTTTTTTTCATACATATAAAAAACATTTTTTTTTGCATCTTGCATATTTATTCATTTTTATTTAATTGTTGTATGTTAAATAATTTGTATAATTCCCAATTTGATGTAATAGTCTAGGTTTAAATTCCTTGTCAAAATACCCCCATTTGAACATTTGTACCCCCCTTCCCATATATTATGTTGTAATAACTTAGGAACTTTATTTTTAGCATTTTAATGCTTTCTAATTATGCCATGTTAGAATTAGGGTTTGTATGCAAATCAATTAACCAAAATAAGTTTGACCTAATTTCAAGATAATCAAGCATGAAAATGGACAACACTAATCACACTTGCACCCCTAGGGTATTCCACTTGTTGCCTTCAATAATGGGCCATATTGCATGTTAGGTCTCTTTGGGCAAAACAAAAATAATCAAATGATCATAGTCCCTCGATGACGCTTTCGAAAGTTGCCTAAAAAATGATCAAGTCCCTCCAAGGAAAAATTGCCCAAAGATACTTGGCACCATTGCAATTATGGTCTAAACGATGACCCGCGCCCGTCCCTTTCACATCCTAACACAAGATTGTCCACCAAATACAATGGTGGAACAAAATTTTTAAAAGGGTTAAAAACATAGGAGAAATCTTTGAGAAATTTAGGAGTAGACAAACTCTTAGTTATTTGAATCAAACTTGTAAAACAAAACACTTGCCTATTTTTCAAACCACACATCACTACACTTTCAAAACAACTTTCAAAAACAATGAAAACCTTTTCAAAAGACATACACCTTTGTATACATCCCAACATGGATCATTACAAAGGTTGCCACCACATTGGCCTCTTTTCAAAACATTTTCAAAACACACACACAAAGCACCATTTCAAACAATTGAAAACCAAGGCAAGTTGATCTAAGAAAGTAACTAAGAGCCCATGGATAACCATGGATATAAAGGGTGCTAATACCTTTCCTTTCTATAATCTACTCCCCGAACCCAAGAAAACATCTCAAAGGTTTTTGCTGTGCTTTTTAACCTTTCCTTAGGATAAAATAAAAAGTCGGTGGCGACTCTTGCTCAACCGAAACATTTGCGAAAACAAACATAAAACCCAAGTCAGTTCTCCCACCGTATCACATAACTGGCGACTCTGCTGGGGACAAATTTAAAAGTGGAGTAACCTTAAGGCTTAGATCACCCTCTTGCATGACTAATTGTTTGATTTGATTGCTTTATATCTTGGCTCTCTTGTTTGGGTTTGCAATCCTACACCCGGATTTTGGGAAACATTCATAGATAGCAATACGTTGTGGAAACTGTGCGGGGTATACCGACACGGTCGAAGCAATAGCTATATTAGTGCGACATATTTGTGAGTATCGGTAACCCTTGAGTTCAATCAAGGAGAGTACGGGGCCGCTGAGTGATGTCACTAAGCACTAATGACCTAGAACCTTACTTGACCATCTTGGCCTTTCATTAGGGGTAGTGAGATGACCGGCTTTGGTGCAGTCCGAAGTTGGTAGATACTCGATACTACACTCATTGAGGGTTGTTTTCTTGGAATATTTTGGTCGCTAGTTAAGTGGCTAAACCAAAACAATGAACAATGAAAACAATCCAGTGATATTGAGCTCCTTAGAACCCGGTTACTATTCATAGGACAGGTTTTTAAGCCAACTACACTCAAGAGGGTACTTACCTATGAAACCTCATGCAAGCCTGAAACTAGGGTTTGGTGTGATTTGCTTGTACATATGTTTGTGCATACATCATGAACATCATAAAGCATCATATGCATTTACTAACCACTTCAAGGGTTTAGATCTTCATCTTTGTTCTTGTTTTGTAGGTCATGGAAATTCCTCGCAGAAAAACCATCCAAGTCAACCTTGTGAGAATCTCTCCTCAACTCAAGGAGCTCACCTCAAGAATTCCGGAAAGCTCATCCTTCAGTGAAAGACATGGTAGACTACTCAGCTTAGTCAACACCAACATTGAAGAAGATATGATGAAAGTGCTATTCCAGTTCTTTGACCCTCTTCATCACTGTTTCACTTTCCCTGACTACCAGTTGGTGCCCACTTTGGAGGAATTTTCTCAACTCCTGAGAATTCCTATCCTTAATCAACTACCTTTCAACGGTACGGAAAAGGAACCAAACCTTGAAGATGTTGCTCGAGCATTACATCTACAGCCTTCTGACATCAAGGGGCACTGGGAAACTAGAAGCGGCGTCAAAGGCTTCTTAGCAAAATTCTTGTTTGAGAAGGCACAAGAATGTTGGAATTCATTGGACCTACAAGCCTTTGAAGAAATTGTGGCACTCCTTATCTATGGGTTGGTCTTGTTCCCAAATCCTGACCAGCTGGTAGATGTCAACGCCGTCAAAATCTTCTTGTCCAGAAATCCAATACCGACATTACTTGGGGACATCCTTCACTCATTTTACACACGAACAATGAGAAAGAGGGGTGTTCTCATGTGCTGTACTCCTCTCCTTGCAAGGTGGTTTATTTCGCACCTTACACAATATGTCTTGAAGAATGACCAAGGCTCAAGGTGGTCCCAACGGTTGATGACTCTTACTCACTCTGATGTACATTGGTGTTCTCGGTCCAGAGAAAATGTCATCATCATCGATCGTTGTGGAGAGTTTCCTAATGTTCCTTTACTTGGAATCAGAAGAGGTATCACCTACAACCCTTGCCTAGCTTTGAGGCAATTTGGATATGCACGAAGAGATGGTCCTCACGACATGTTGATTCCTGACCTAGTTTTTGACTTCGACAACGATGCGCAAGGACTTCGCCAAAGATTCATCAGAGCTTGGGGGAGGCCCAACAAGGTTGATAGCAAGACACTGGGACACAAGAATTCCATCCCTCTTGAGCCTTATCTCAAGTGGGTACGAACCAGAGCCCAGAGTCTAATGATGCCTTATCCTCATGTTCTCCCTGTGATTAAAGAGCCCGTCAAGGAAGGAGAGGTTCCCTACACCATCCTACATCCTGACATGCCTACATCGTGGGAGGAGATGCAGAAGAGTTGGATCCAACTCAAGGAGGAACGGAACACTTTTGAAGCCAACTTCTACGCCAGCGAGAAGAAGGTTCTAGAGCTCACCCGCCGACACCATGAGCAAGAGGCCCTCAACACCTACATTGCGCCAAAGAGGATGTGCAACGTCTTTTTACCTTGAGAAGTTGTTTTTGTAATATTTGGCCCATGGGGCACTTATGTACTAACAAATTTCTTCTTATTAATATGACGTACGTTCTTTTTGTCTGCAACAATTGTGAATTTCTAAAATCCTTGAATGCATTGCATAGATAGCATCTCATGCATCATGTGCATAACAGGTACCCCTTTTTTTCTACAGGTTGATTAATCTTCTTCGCTGTTTATTTTGAACAGTCATCATGAATCCAGAATCATCCAGTGAGCAAGCAATCAAGGCCCTTCATGTAACACCCCAGTTTTAATTTTTTGATTTATTTAAATTTGGGAAATTATTTTATTAGAATTAATAAAATAAAAAGGGATTATTTATTTTGAAATATGGAGGAAAATAAAAGAAATAAGAAAATGCTGAGTTTTAAGTTATTGGGCTTGGATGTTGTTAGTAAAGAGTGGGGGTGCAAAAGAAGTAAAGATATGTTTTGGAACTCAAGTTATTTTTCTCATTATTCACGATAACACAGAAGTTGGGATTTTGGGAAGCAGAGCTCTGAAGGTACGAAGAACGAAGAACATCGCTCAAAAAGTTCAAAGCTGCTAATTGATAAGGTAAGGGGGGCTATTACTCGATTTACCTTTGTTTATGGGTTTATGTACGGTTGATTTGGGTAATCGTAGGGAAAAACCCCAATTGTTAGATGTTACTAGGAATCGATACCCTTAGATTTGAACCTTGTTAGAAAAGGGTTAGGTTCCCAAATTTTATGAATCGATTAGGAATTTTAGGTTCCAAATGGTGGATTGGGAGTATATCTGCATGATCATGAATTTACCTTAGAGGCTTAGGGATAACCTTAATGTTGTCAGAAATTCCCTAAAAAGGACGATTAATCCCGGTTAAGGTTACTATAATGATTGTTGGAATTTAGGAAATTGAGGTGTTGTTTTGAATTATACAAACCCGATGTCGTTAGGTACCGAAATGCGCGTTTAGCCGGCATTTTCCCGCGTTTGGCTGCTGTTCTGGGCTGCTGCAGGTACAGGAAAATTCTGTACGCGCTCAGCAACACGGGCCGTGTTGCACAACACGGGCACCCGTGTTGCTCTTCTGTGTTGCACAACACGGGCCGTGTTGCACAACACGGGCACCCGTGTTGATCCCCATGTACTGATAAGGATAATGTGTTTTTTTTTCTCTGGATATGTTACAACACGGGCCGTGTTGCACAACACGGGCACCCGTGTTTCTCTTCTGTGTTGCCCAACACGGGCCGTGTTGCACAACACGGGCACCCGTGTTGAGGCTACTGTGTTAATTTTCTGAACTTTGTTTTCAGTGCTTGATTTTGGATTTTATTGCCATGCTTTTGGATAATGTTATCAAGCATGAATTATGATATAACTTGATATGATTGATGTTTAAATAGTATGCTGAGTGATTACATGCTATCCATATCCTGTTATGATTGATGTTGTTGATGTTGCATGATATGTTGATTGATGTTCATAGTATGCTGAGTGTTACATACTTTACATATCATGTTGCATTTGTTAATTCCCATTGTGTGGAATTAACATGGTGGCCAATATACGTGTCCGCGATTTAATGGAACGTTGAGGTGGTAGCCGTGTCCGCGATATAATGGAACGGTGAGTTATCCGTGACCCGAGATTTAATGGGGCGGTGAAGTGGTACCACATGCATGGGTGTGTTGCATTACCTTGAATATAACATGAATGGATGATTTTTCCAATGTTGTATTTGATTGTTTGTATGCACGTATGGTTACTAAATTGTTGACGATATTTGATGTTAATTGCAAATATGAAAAGTAATATATTATGGGTATATGAATTGTAAAATTTTTTGTAAACTATGAAATATGCTAATTGTCGGGTGATGCTTATGGTTTCCTGAATTGATTGTTATGAACGTATAATCAAATGTATAATTGAGATGCTCACCCTTACTGTTGAATATTTCAGATTGAGGAGCTTCGTTCAGGTGCTTGGCGAAGGCTCGTCGTTTCTAGTTTATTTTCGTTTTAGTATTGTCCGGGTCATGCTCTGATAGTTGTAACTCTGGGAACGTTTGTTTGTCGAGTTGTTTTAATCAGACTCGTTTAATTCCTTATGTTTTGTTATAATATGATGTTGACATTTTCCAGGTGATAATCCCTGATGATTTTGAAAATATTATAACATTGATTTTATTAATTAAATTATTCCGCTGTGTAAACATGTATGAGTTACTACTACGTTATGCATGACAGGAATTTGTTTTATTAAAAGAGAATTGTAGCATCCTCGATTATACATGTACTCTGAAAATATAATTATGATTTTAATAATTGCGAAAATTTGTTCGGGGTTTTAGAGGGTGTTACAATAGTGGTATCAGAGCATAGTCGGTCGTTGCGACCAGAGTCTTGAGTCAGTCATCCCTTTTGTATGCGATTAGTGTAAGGTAACACTGTCGATACTGTATTCTAATGAAGAGTATGTTTTGATTCTCAGGAATATGGCTGGAAGAGGTAACGGACGAAATGATGTTGCACTAGCTGAGGCTTTGGGGATGTTAGCTGGTGTACTTGCTGGAAACCCAACTGGAGGCGTGATTGGTGCTGATAGGCAATTGGGAAATTTCCAAAGGAACAATCCTCCGTTGTTCAAAGGTACACATGACCCTGAAGGTGCTCAGAAGTGGCTGAAGGAAATCGAAAGGATTTTCCGTGTGATTGATTGTGCTGAAGATCTGAAAGTCAGATATGGTACGCATATGTTGGCAGAAGAGGCCGACGACTGGTGGGTTGCCACAAGGACTGAAATGGTTCAGGATGGAGAGGCACTGACTTGGGCTAACTTCAGAAGGGCTTTTCTGAGGAGGTACTTTCCTGAAGATGTTCGGGGAAGAAAGGAAATTGAATTTTTGGAGCTTAAGCAGGGCAATCTGACGGTTAGTGAGTATGCTACTAAGTTCACTGAGCTGGCAAAGTATTATGCACACTACAACAATGATGAGGCTGGAGAATTCTCTAAATGTATCAAATTTGAGAATGGTCTCCGAGATGAGATTAAGCAGGGAATCAGGTACCAGCGTATTCGTAGATTTTCTGATCTGGTGGATTGTAGCAGAATCTTGGAAGAAGATATTACCAAGAATAGGTCGTCTCACTCTCGTGGGGCTGTTGATAAAAGGGGAAAGCAACATATGGACCGTGGCAAGCCATATGGTAGAGATAACCAGAAATCAGGTGGATGGAAAAGGCCTAGTGGGGGAGATTCTAAGGCTCCTATCAGATGCTACAAGTGTGGTGAGTTTGGTCATCATATTCGAGATTGCAAGAGTGATGAGAAGAAGTGCTATAAATGTGGAAAGGCTGGTCATTTGTCTATTGATTGCAAAGGGAAGTCTGTTACTTGTTACAATTGTGGCGAAGAAGGTCACATTCGTCCGCAGTGTCCTAAGCCTAGGAAGGATCAGTCAGGTGGAAAAGTGTTCGCCTTGTCTGGATCTGAGACTACTCCAGAGGATCGATTGATTAAAGGTACGTGTTTTATTCATGGCACACCTTTAGTTGCAATTATTGATACTGGTGCAACTCATTCTTTCATTTCTTTAGATTGTGCTGAGAGGTTGAAACTGGACATATCTGGTATGCAAGGTAGCATGATTGTTGATACTCCTGCATCGGGTTCAGTGACAACTTCACTTGTATGTAGGAATTGTCCTATTGAGATTTTTGGTAGAGGTTTCGGTATGGATTTAGTGTGCCTACCGCTTGAACAAATTGATATTATCCTTGGGATGAACGTGTTGGAATTCAACCGGGTTCATCTGAACTGCTTTGCTAAGACGGTGATTTTTCCAGAAGCAGTTGGTGTCGAGAACTTGACTATGACTGCTAGGCAGGTACAAGAAGCAATGGAGGACGGTGCTAATGTGTTTATGTTACTTGCTTCATTAGATGCAACAGGAAAGGTCAGGAGTGGCGAATTTCCAGTGGTGTGTGATTTTCCAGAAGTCTTTCCGGATGATGTTGGTGAGTTACCTCCAGAGAGAGAAGTGGAATTTTCTATAGATTTGATTCCTGGTACGAGACCGGTGTCGATGGCGCCATATCGTATGTCTGCGTCTGAGTTGGCTGAATTGAAGAGTCAGTTGGAAGATTTACTAGAGAAGAAGTTTATTCGTCCAAGTGTTTCGCCTTGGGGTGCTCCGGTATTGTTGGTCAAGAAGAAAGAAGGTTCTATGAGACTGTGTGTTGATTACAGGCAATTGAACAAGGTAACCATTAAGAATCGGTATCCATTACCGAGGATTGATGATTTAATGGATCAGCTAATTGGAGCCAGTGTATTCAGTAAGATTGACTTGAGATCTGGATATCATCAGATTCGTGTGAAAGCGGAAGACATTCAAAAGATTGCTTTTCGAACGAGGTATGGGCATTATGAATATTCTGTTATGCCGTTCGGAGTTACTAATGCACCTGGTGTTTTCATGGAATATATGAATAGGATTTTTCATCTGTATCTGGATAAATTTGTTGTGGTTTTTATTGATGACATTCTGATTTATTCCAAGAATGACGGAGAGCATGCGGAACATCTCAGAATTGTGTTAGAGTTGTTGAAAGATAAGAAGTTGTATGCTAAGTTGTCCAAATGTGAGTTCTGGCTGAATGAAGTTAGTTTTCTTGGACATGTGATTTCTAAGAATGGTATTGCAGTGGATCCTACAAAGGTAGAAGCAGTATCTCAGTGGGAAGCGCCGAAGACTGTTTCTGAAATCAGAAGTTTTCTTGGTCTTGCAGGTTATTACAGAAAGTTTATCGAAGGATTCTCAAAGTTAGCTTTGCCGTTGACGAAGTTGACTCGTAAAGGACAAGCGTTTATTTGGGATTCTGATTGTGAGAAAGGTTTCCAAGAATTGAAACGGAGATTGACTAGTGCTCCTATTCTGATTTTGCCAAATCCGGTGGAATCTTTTGTGGTTTATTGTGATGCATCTCTGTTGGGTTTAGGTGGTGTTTTAATGCAGAATCAACAGGTAGTTGCGTATGCTTCGAGACAGTTGAAGGTTCATGAAAGGAACTATCCTACTCATGACTTAGAGTTGGCAGCAGTTGTGTTTGTCTTGAAATTGTGGAGACATTATCTGTATGGTTCGAGATTTGAAGTGTATAGTGATCATAAGAGTTTGAAGTATCTTTTCGATCAGAAAGAGCTCAATATGAGGCAAAGAAGGTGGTTGGAATTTCTCAAAGATTATGATTTTGGTTTGAATTACCATCCTGGTAAGGCAAATGTGGTTGCGGATGCTTTGAGCAGGAAATCCTTGCATATGTCTATGATGATGGTTCGTGAATTGGATTTAATTGAACAATTCCGAGATTTGAGTCTAGTTTGTGAAAGTACTCCGAAGTGTGTTCGTTTGGGTATGTTGAAACTTACTAGTGGTATCCTAGAAGAGATCAGGATCGGGCAGAAATCTGATGTTAATTTAGTTGATAAATTGACATTGATCAACCAAGATCAAGGTGGTGAGTTTAGAATTGATGAGAGTGATGTTATGAGATTTGGCGATAGAGTTTGTGTTCCTAATGTCGCAGAAATCAAGAAGAGTATATTAGAGGAAGGACATCACAGTGGGATGAGTATTCATCCGGGTGCCACGAAAATGTATCATGATTTGAAGAAATTGTTTTGGTGGCCGGGAATGAAAAAGGAAATAGCTGAATTTGTGTATGCATGTTTAATCTGTCAGAAATCGAAGATTGAGCATCAGAAGCCGTCTGGATTTATGCAACCAATGTTTATTCCAGAATGGAAGTGGGATAGCATTTCGATGGATTTTGTATCTGGGTTGCCGAGGACTCCTATGAATTGTGAAGCGATATGGGTCGTTGTGGATAGGTTGACTAAGTCTGCTCATTTTATACCGGTGCGAATGGATTACTCAATGGAGAGATTGGCACAGTTATATATTGAGAAAATAGTGAGTTTGCATGGAGTTCCTTCTAGTATTGTGTCGGATAGAGATCCGAGATTCACTTCGAAATTTTGGGAAGGATTGCAGAAAGCTTTGGGTACTAAATTGAGGCTGAGTTCAGCTTACCATCCGCAGACTGATGGACAGACGGAGAGGACGATTCAATCGTTAGAAGATTTATTGCGTGCTTGTGTTTTAGAGAAGGGTGGAGCTTGGGATAGCTATTTGCCATTGATTGAATTTACTTATAACAATAGTTACCATTCGAGTATTGGTATGGCTCCGTTTGAGGCATTGTATGGTAGACGGTGTAGAACGCCTTTGTGTTGGTATGAATCTGGAGAGAGTTCAGTAATTGGGCCAGAAATTGTTCAGCAGACTACTGAAAAGATCAAATTGATTCAAGAGAAGATGAGAGTTTCTCAGAGTCGTCAGAAAAGTTATCATGATAAGAGGAGAAAGAATTTAGAATTCATTGCTGGAGATCATGTGTTTATGAGAGTTACTCCGATGACGGGTATTGGTCGAGCGTTGAAATCTAAGAAGTTGACTCCGCGTTTTATTGGTCCGTTTCAGATTACAGAAAGAGTTGGAGAAGTTGCTTATCGTATTGCTTTACCTCCGAGACTTGCGAATTTGCACGATGTTTTTCATGTTTCTCAGCTGAGGAGATACATTCCAGACCCATCTCATGTAATCCAAATAGATGATGTACAGGTGAGAGATAACCTGACAGTAGAAACATTGCCTATGAGGATAGAAGATCGGGAAGTGAAACAGTTAAGAGGTAAAGAGATAGCATTAGTGAAGGTTGCTTGGGGAGGTCCAGCAGATGGAAATATCACTTGGGAGCTGGAGAGCCAGATGAAAGAGGCTTATCCAGAACTGTTCGTCTAAGGTATGTTTCCGAGGACGAAAACTCTTTTAGTGGGGGAGAGTTGTAACACCCCAGTTTCAATTTTTTGATTTATTTAAATTTGGGAAATTATTTTATTAGAATTAATAAAATAAAAAGGGATTATTTATTTTGAAATATGGAGGAAAATAAAAGAAATAAGAAAATGCTGAGTTTTAAGTTATTGGGCTTGGATGTTGTTAGTAAAGAGTGGGGGTGCAAAAGAAGTAAAGATATGTTTTGGAACTCAAGTTATTTTTCTCATTATTCACGATAACACAGAAGTTGGGATTTTGGGAAGCAGAGCTCTGAAGGTACGAAGAACGAAGAACATCGCTCAAAAAGTTCAAAGCTGCTAATTGATAAGGTAAGGGGGGCTATTACTCGATTTACCTTTGTTTATGGGTTTATGTACGGTTGATTTGGGTAATCGTAGGGAAAAACCCCAATTGTTAGATGTTACTAGGAATCGATACCCTTAGATTTGAACCTTGTTAGAAAAGGGTTAGGTTCCCAAATTTTATGAATCGATTAGGAATTTTAGGTTCCAAATGGTGGATTGGGAGTATATCTGCATGATCATGAATTTACCTTAGAGGTTTAGGGATAACCTTAATGTTGTCAGAAATTCCCTAAAAAGGACGATTAATCCCGGTTAAGGTTACTATAATGATTGTTGGAATTTAGGAAATTGAGGTGTTATTTTGAATTATACAAACCCGATGTCGTTAGGTACCGAAATGCGCGTTTAGCCGGCATTTTCCCGCGTTTGGCTGCTGTTCTGGGCTGCTGCAGGTACAGGAAAATTCTGTACGCGCTCAGCAACACGGGCCGTGTTGCACAACACGGGCACCCGTGTTGCTCTTCTGTGTTGCACAACACGGGCCGTGTTGCACAACACGGGCACCCGTGTTGATCCCCCTGTACTGATAAGGATAATGTGTTTTTTTTTCTCTGGATATGTTACAACACGGGCCGTGTTGCACAACACGGGCACCCGTGTTGCTCTTCTGTGTTGCCCAACACGGGCCGTGTTGCACAACACGGGCACCCGTGTTGAGGCTACTGTGTTAATTTTCTGAACTTTGTTTTCAGTGCTTGATTTTGGATTTTATTGCCATGCTTTTGGATAATGTTATCAAGCATGAATTACGATATAACTTGATATGATTGATGTTTAAATAGTATGCTGAGTGATTACATGCTATCCATATCCTGTTATGATTGATGTTGTTGATGTTGCATGATATGTTGATTGATGTTCATAGTATGCTGAGTGTTACATACTTTACATATCATGTTGCATTTGTTAATTCCCATTGTGTGGAATTAACATGGTGGCCAATATACGTGTCCGCGATTTAATGGAACGTTGAGGTGGTAGCCGTGTCCGCGATATAATGGAACGGTGAGTTATCCGTGACCCGAGATTTAATGGGGCGGTGAAGTGGTACCACATGCATGGGTGTGTTGCATTACCTTGAATATAACATGAATGGATGATTTTTCCAATGTTGTATTTGATTGTTTGTATGCACGTATGGTTACTAAATTGTTGACGATATTTGATGTTAATTGCAAATATGAAAAGTAATATATTATGGGTATATGAATTGTAAAATTTTTTGTAAACTATGAAATATGCTAATTGTCGGGTGATGCTTATGGTTTCCTGAATTGATTGTTATGAACGTATAATCAAATGTATAATTGAGATGCTCACCCTTACTGTTGAATATTTCAGATTGAGGAGCTTCATTCAGGTGCTTGGCGAAGGCTCGTCGTTTCTAGTTTATTTTCGTTTTAGTATTGTCCGGGTCATGCTCTGATAGTTGTAACTCCGGGAACGTTTGTTTGTCGAGCTGTTTTAATCAGACTCGTTTAATTCCTTATGTTTTGTTATAATATGATGTTGACATTTTCCAGGTGATAATCCCTGATGATTTTGAAAATATTATAACATTGATTTTATTAATTAAATTATTTCGCTGTGTAAACATGTATGAGTTACTACTACGTTATGCATGACAGGAATTTGTTTTATTAAAAGAGAATTGTAGCATCCTCGATTATACATGTACTCTGAAAATATAATTATGATTTTAATATTTGCGAAAATTTGTTCGGGGTTTTAGAGGGTGTTACACTTCAGGCCCAAAGTGCCTAGTTTCAAGAAATGGTCATGAGCCTCGCCCAAGGTCAGCAAGAGTTGAAGGCTCTGCTCCTAAAGAAGAAGAAGAAGAAGAGGACTGCGTTGTTCAATATTGGACGCAGGTTTGGGAACACACTCCATAACGAGGCTGATCCAACTACTTCCTCTACAGAGAAAGACAGTCCCCAAGGGGGAGGAGCTCCTAGTCCTGCAGTCTCTGACAACGAGACGGATTACAATGACGAACCATACCCTCCCGCTGCTGACAGATACAAGCAATTAGAGGACCGCTTGAGTGCCATGGAGATTCAAAATTTGCCGAGGCTGGATTTCGGAGATTTAGGGTTATCTTCTGGGGTGGTAATCCCACACAAGTTCAAGGTGCCTGCCTTTGCCAAATATGACGGGGCTTCCTGTCCAAAGCTGCATCTCAGGTCGTACGTAAGGAAGATCCAACCTTACACGGCAGACAAAAATCTTTGGATCCACTTCTTCCAAGGCAGCCTTTCGGGGTCACAACTTGAGTGGTTTTATCAGCTAGATGGAACCAGTATCCGACATTGGGAAGATTTGGCTACCGCATTTTATAGACAATATCAATACAATTCTGACCTCGCTCCTACGCGTACCCAACTTCAGGGTATGTCTCTAGGAGCGGGCGAAGGGTTCAAAGAATATGCACAAAAATGGAGAGATTTGGCTGGCAGGGTGCAACCTCCATTGACTGACCGTGAGCTGGTTGACATGTTTCTAGGGACCTTGTCTGGTCCATTCTTCAATCATCTGGTTGGTAATTCCTCCGCTGGGTTTACGGATTTGATCCTGACGGGTGAAAGGATAGAAGCTGGCATCAGGTCAGGAAAGATTCAGAAAAGTGCCTCCGCAAGTACTGAGAAAAAGCCTTTCAAGAAGGAGGCTAGTGCCGTCTATGGTCCTAGAAGACAAGTCAAGCCAGAAAGCCGCCAAGCTGTCAATGCCTTGGTCATTTCAAAACCTGTTGCTGCTCCTCAGCAGTACAATCAACAAAGGGGTGAGAGGCCCAAGAGGCAGTACACGCGGCTGAGTATGACCTTGTCACAAATCTTACCGCAACTGTTATCAACCAACTTGGTGACCATCAAAGAGGCTCCGAAGGTCGTGAATACTGCCTCTCCTAAGTATAACCCAAATTCCCGTTGTGCTTATCATTCTGATAGCCCCGGGCATACTACTGATGATTGTTGGGCCCTAAGAAATAAGGTTCAAGACCTTATCGATGCGAAGGAAATTCAGTTTGAGGCGCCTGAGAGGCCAAATGTTGTAACTGCTCCTATGCCCCAGCATAGAGTAAATACCGTCGAGGAAGATTTGTATGTTGTTTCGGTGAATGATGTTGCTACCCCTCTATTGAATGTTAAGAGGAACCTACTGCTAGCTGGTTTATTTCCGGGTTGTAGCAAGGGTTGCCTCCTGTGTGCTGTTATCCCTACCGGTTGTCCGCTGCTGTTCCGTTTGTTTCCGCTGAAGAAGTATCTGTCGTCACAATTTTCAACAATCCTACCAAGGCTCCCCCGAGGAAGCCAGTCCAAATTATTTCTGTTGCACCCATTACCATTACTGTTCCGGGGCCCCTCCCCTATGAATCTGACAAGGCTGTCCCATGGCATTATGGGGCAGACGTGTATGTGCTTGGAGTGAAGCAGGAGTTCAATACCGGTACCAGTATCAGTAACATCACTGGTCCCGCCAAGATTACTCGCAGTGGCAGGCTCTTCTCGCCTGACATTATACCACAAGTTATCCGAAAACCTCTTATCATCACACCCGTAAGTGTGCATGTTTCAAATCAAGTTCCTGTGTCTACTACTGCCGCCGAGTCCTCTGATGCTCGGGGCAAAGAAGTTGCTACCGATTTGCCTTCCCGGACGGAGGCACCAAAAAAGACCGCTGTTGAAGCCTCCCAGCAAGAGATGGAGGAAATCTTTAAAATCATTAAAAAGAGTGACTTCAATGTCGTTGAACAGCTGGGGCATACCCCCTCTAAAATCTCTATGCTATCATCGCTGCTGTGCTCGGAGGCCTACGCCAAGGCCCTGATTTCATTTCTAAAAACGGCCCATGTGCCGCAAGAGACCTCTGCAGATCAATTCACTAACTGTGTGGCTAATTTGACAGCTGACAATGGTTTGGGGTTCTCGGATGCTGACCTTACCGCCAAAGGAAAAAACCACAATGATGCCCTGCACGTCTCTATAGAATGCAGGGGCACTACTCTCGCACACGTGTTGGTGGATACCGGTTCTTCCCTGAATGTATTGCCCAAGAAGGCCTTAGATCAGTTGGATTGTGAGGGCCTAGAATTGAAACCTAGTAACATCATTGTTAGAGCCTTCGACGGTTCTAAAAGGATGGTGCACGGTGAGGTAGACATTCCTATTCGTGTGGGTTCCCAAGTCTTCGACTCAACGTTCTACGTAATGGATATTCGTCCATCTTATTCCTGCTTGTTGGGTCGACCCTGGATTCACAAGGCTGGGGCGGTAACATCCACTCTACACCAAAAGCTAAAATACTCTGTCAAAGGGAAGATTGTTACTGTGCAGGGTGAGGAGGAATACATGGTAAGTCACTTGAATTCATTCCGATATATCGAGATGGACGGGGAGTTTATTGAAACCCCCTTTCAACATTTTGAGGAAGTACCTCCAACATTGGCGTCAGCTGAGACAGTGGTTGAAGAAGACTTTCCGCTGAAGATGGCTTCCTTGAAGGATGCCCGGGCTGTGATCAAGAAAGGAAAGTGCGCAAATTGGGGTCAGCTTCCTGACTTCACTCAAAAGACCGACAAATTTGGGCTGGGCTTCACTGCAGAGGCTCAGAGGGCTGTTCGCAAGGAAAGGATCAGAAAGGCTTTGGTGTTCATCACCAACCCAAGGGTGAATGCTATCGAGGAAGACGTAGAGGAAGCAGAATTTGACAGTTGGATCTATCCAACCACCAACAACGGACCAAGCAACTGGACGGCAAAGGATTTTACACCTATTACATTTGTCACGCAGTAATGAACTCTTTTGATTTTCAATTTGTAACAAACAATATGTTGAAACTTTTATTGGCTCGGTGTCCTACCCGGGGCACCGTATCTCCATGTGTGAGGGCTTTTTGTATGACATTTCCATATATCATTAATCAAAACATTGGACGTTTGTTGCATTTCAAATCTTGTGCTCTTTTTCTTTCTGTGTTATATATTGCAAAACAGCTATATTTACACACACTCACTTATACAGGTTCCAATCCACTCTGGATCTCACTAGTAACAGCTCTGTTATTGCCAGTTATGACTTCGAAAATCCGATCAACTTGGCCGAAGACGAAGGTGAAGATGATTGCGAAGTGCCTGGTGAACTCGCAAGACTGCTACTCCAGGAAGAGAGGGCCATTTAGCCGCACGAAGAGCCAGTGGAAACAGTGAACCTGGGTACTGAGGCAGATAGAAAAGAAGTCAAGATTGGTGCCAATCTAGAGCTCAGCGTGAAGCAACGATTGATCCAGATGCTGCATGATTACATGGAGATCTTTGCCTGGTCTTACGAAGACATGCCTGGTTTGGATGACGACATTGTGGTTCACCACCTGCCTACCAAGGAAGACTGCCCTTCGGTAAAGCAAAAGGTCTGCCGTATGCGTCCAGAGATGTCCGAAAAGATCAAAGTTGAGGTTATGAAACAATTCAATGTCGGGTTTCTAGCAGTGACTTCTTACCCCCAGTGGGTTGCCAACGTAGTGCCAGTGCCAAAGAAGGACGGTAAGGTCAGAATGTGTGTCGATTACAGGGATCTAAACAGGGCAAGCCCCAAGGATGACTTCCCCCTACCTCACATCGACGTTCTTGTTGACAATACTGCTCAACACAAGGTGTTCTCCTTCATGGATGGTTTTTCAGGGTATAATCAGATCAAGATGGCTCCTGAAGATATGGAAAAGACTACCTTTGTCACTCAGTGGGGCACCTTCTGCTACAAGGTCATGTCATTCGGGTTGAAAAATGCTGGGGCAACCTACCAACGTGCCATGGTTGCTTTGTTTCATGACATGATCCATCATGAGATTGAAGTATACGTCGATGATATGATTGCAAGGTCCCAAACTGAGGAGGAACACCTTGACCATCTGCGGAAGTTGTTTGACCGACTGAAGTTGTACAAGCTGAGGTTGAACCCAAACAAATGCACCTTTGGGGTGAGGTCTGGAAAATTGCTAGGTTTCATTGTAAGCGATAAAGGTATTCAGGTGGACCCTGCCAAGGTAAAATCCATACAAGAGATGCCGACTCCCAAGACAGAGAAAGAAGTCAGAGGCTTTCTGGGACGACTGAACTACATTGCCCGATTCATCTCACATCTAACTGCTACCTGTGAGCCAATCTTCAAATTGCTGAAGAAAGATCAGGTAGTACGTTGGAACGATGAATGTCATGCCGCTTTTGAAAAGATAAAGGAGTGTCTCCAAGAGCCACCCATCCTTATGCCACCGGTGGAAGGGAGACCTCTAATACTATACTTGACAGTGCTTGATAACTCAATGGGGTGTGTGTTGGGGCAGCATGACGAGTCTGGCCGAAAAGAGCACGCTATTTATTACCTGAGAAAAAAGTTTACCGACTGTGAGTCTCGGTACTCACTGCTCGAGAAAACTTGTTGCGCTCTGGTATGGGCTGCTCGCCGGCTGAGACAGTATATGTTGACTCACACTACTCTGTTGATTTCAAAGATGGATCCCATCAAGTACATATTCGAAAAGCCTGCTTTGTCTGGAAGAATAGCAAGATGGCAAATGATCTTGACAGAATATGACATCCAGTACACAACTCAGAAAGCAATCAAGGGAAGTGTATTGGCAAATCATTTGGCACACCAACCTGTGGACGATTACCAATCATTGAACTTTGAATTTCCAGACGAAGATATCATGGTAGTAACTGATTGTGAAGTACCTGGACCGGATGAAGGACCTGAGGAAGGATCCCGATGGTCTATGCATTTTGACGGAGCCTCAAACGCTTTGGGTAACGACATCGGCGCTGTGATCATATCCCCCAAAGGAACTCATACTCCACTCACCGCCCCGCTGTGTTTCAACTGCACCAACAACATGGCAGAATATGAGGCATGCATCATGGGTCTTCAAGCTGCAATCGACTTAAGGATCAAGTTTCTGAGTGTCCTCGGAGATTCCGCTCTCGTGATCAATCAGATCAAAGGCGAGTGGGATACGAAACACCCAAATCTTATTCCTTACAAGGAGTATGTGTTGACTTTGCTTCCCCACTTTGAAGAGATAACCTTTGAGCACTTCCCAAGAGAGGAGAATCAGTTAGCAGACGCACTAGCTACGATGTCTTCAATGTTCAAAGTCAAATGGGACAACGAGGCTCCCCGGATCATTATCTGGAAGTTGGACAAACCTGCATACTGCTGCGATCTTCAGGCCGAAGAGGTGATCGAGAAACCCTGGTATCATGAGGTGAAGAGATATTTGGAAGCTCAAGAATACCCTGAAGGCGCATCGGTCAATGACAAGAAGTTCATGAGAAGGTTTGCTGCAAAATTCTTCCTCAGCAACGGCATTCTCTACAAACGAAATCATGATTCAACTCTACTGCGTTGTGTGGATAAAACTGAAGCAGAGAAGATCATGGCAGAACTACACGAAGGTACATTCGGAACACATTCCAGTGGACACACCATGGCAAAGAAAATCCTTCGGGCAGGATATTTCTAGTCCACAATGGAAGCCGACTGTTACCAACATTCTCGAACTTGTCATAAATGCCAGATCTATGCTGATAAGGTACATATCCCTCTGGTTCCTCTGAACGTCCTGACGGCACCTTGGCCTTTTGCAATGTGGGGCATTGATATGATCGGAGAGATTCGACCGACGGCATCTGTTGTACCCCAAAATTTGCCCTCGCATTTCTCCTCAAAAAATCACAGCTTCAGGCTTTTCCTATTTTTTCAAACTGGCTCAAGAATCGGCCAAACAGACTTTTTCTCGTCAGTCAGACGCAATTAGGGTTTTACTGATTTTCAGGGCTCTGAAATGTTTCAAACAGTTGGTTTAGGGTTTTGGTTGATTTTGGCTCAACTTTGATCAGGCGAACATTCTTTGGTATTTAATCGGGAATTAGGGTTGTTCAGGCGCGGTTTCTCAGAAGGATTTAAATTCTACAGCACTTTGCAAGTTATTCCGAGATTTGGGTTGAATTCGCATTGTTTGATTTAATCAGTAAAAGAATGCATTTGGATTGAATTCACGTTTGTTTGACCGAATCAGTAAAAGGATACATTCAGTTTGAATTTGCAGTGTTTGGTAAAAATCAGTAAAAAGGGGAATGTGTCTGATCAGTGGTTGTGATTAACTGTTGTTTTGCTTTGGAAGTTGGAAGTGCCAGGTTTAACTGATCAAATGCTAAAGCATTGTTTATTTAAATTATTTATTATTCTAAGATTAAATGATTGGAATTTATTTTCAATTATTTTAATTAAAGAATTATAAATAATAAATAAACAATAAGAGGAAAAATAATTAATTGGATAAAGAAACTTTTATTAATTTTTAAATTAATTGTACAATTGTTTTGTTGTTTACAACAATGATTTTACATTTATTTAAACTTAAATCAAAAAAAGCTATCCTAAACATTTTTCTAATCTTCAATTCTTCATCTGCCATCCCTTGCTCCAGTGCTCCATTCATTTTTTATCTGCAAATGAAAAGAAGAAAAGTCAATAGCAGATAAATAAATAAAGAGACAGATAAAATTACAGTTCATCATTAAGGGCCACTGATTGGGATCAGTTAACCCTCTCTGCAAATCACGGGATTTCTCCCGGTTCACAAAGAGGGATGAATGTTTATTTGCTAAAAATGAATGCACAAAAGTCAAAATTGCACAATTCAAAAATTGTCAAACTGCATAGTTCAAAAGCAAACAGCAAGTCCAAACTAAAAGTCCAAACTCAAACTTTCTGCCAAAAGTACAAGTTACTGTCACAAGGCTACTCAAAGCTATCAAAGAAGAAGATTTGGAAAGATATCAAAAGCACAAAATCTGGAAGAAAAGAGACAAGAATGTAGAGAAAGCATGTTATGCAAGCAAGCATATTCTTTTCATCATTTCCCAAAAAAAGTGGCCCTTTCAGAAAAGCACAAAGCATAACATATTTTAATGTTTTTGTAATGGAGAGAGAAGAAAAAGAAGAAGAAAGCAGGTTTACAAGGCTTTTAGGCAGGTAGAAAGATATATCAAACGAGGACAGATATCAAACAGAGAGGAGAAAAAACAAAAGAAAGCTTTCAAAACCTCTACAGAACCTGTCAAGCAAAGGTTGAAACCTGCATTAGCTCAAACCTGCTAAAGCTCATAAACCAGCCTTAACCATCAAACAGCATACCTGCCTGAGACCTCACAAGCCTAAAACCTGTGAAACTCCACAAGCCTAAAACCTGTGAAACCTCATAAGCCTAAAACCTGTGAAACTCCACAAGCCTAAAACATGTAACACCAATCTGAACAAACATTCAAAAACCTCACCATTCAACTCAAACACAATAACCAGCACAAGCCTGAACTGATATCAAGCCTCACAAAAACCAGTAAAAAGCCACAAGTTCACCACAACCCAACCTGCCTAAACTGTCAAAAGGCCCAACCAATACCCTGTCAAACCTTCTAAAGCTTTGAATCTGTAATACCAGTCTAAGCCACAAAACTGAAGCCAGCAATCAAGAACCAAAAACTTATCAAAGGCCAAGAGCCAGTTTAAAACAATACCAGCCTGTGCCTACCATTCAAGAAGAAAATGAAACAGTATGCCAAAACCATGAACCAGTAAAAAAAAAGGCCACAACCTAAAAACCTGTCCAAAGCATTCAAAGTCAAAAATCCCAAGCCCTCAGTAAACACCATCATTGGGCTAAGCAAACCAAACAAGGCATCAATCTCAGCAATACAGGCATCATTCAATCTCAGAAGGCAAAGGGATAAGAGAAAAAGAAACGTATCAACACAAAAGCCTCAGAAAGTAACATCACAGGCAAACATCACAAGCATACAGAGGTGTCAAGGTAACGAGGCAGTTAAAGAAGATAAAGAAGCATATGCAAGCATACAGGAAAGGCAACGAAGAAGAAACAAAGTGTCTCAACAAAAAGCATTCAGACAAACATCACAAAGCCTAAGGAAGAGTACAAAAATACCAGGAGTCCTTGCAAATCTAAGCTCATCGTGCAACCCCCTTCACCATCGAGCCTCCTAAGCGCCTCCACCATTCCTTCCTCAAACAAAAGGTAGTAAATTCTCTTCTCTTCCCTTTTCAACCTCGTTAGACAAACAAAATCAAAACACCTTAATCAAAAAGAAGCAGTAAAATCATAACATGGAAATCTAAAACGCCTAACAAGTTTGAGACAAATCGCTACCTTGTTTAATCGTCGCCTGAGCGATCTGAGGGGAGAAGAGCAAACGGCGCTGGTGGCTGAGGCGAAGGGTTTGAGCTAGGCGGAGAAGATTGCAATCAGAGAAGACAAAGTGATACAAACGGCGCGCCTCTGTAAACCCTAACGCGTTTCAAATGAAAACAATAATCAAACCCTAAAGAAACTTGTCTCAAAATGCTGGGCCTCACCCCATTCTCACTGCGCCTAAGCCCATTAATTCCATCATACACCCCCCTCATTTCTCCTCTGTTTGGGCCATAACCTCCCAAAGGCCCATTCAAAAACCTTAACTTTTTTCTAAAACAGCCTTTATCTTCTTTTTGTTAATAAATTAACTTAACCTTTTTTATATAAAACAGATTTTATTTTGTTAATAAATTAACACAAACTTTTTATATAACATAATTTTGAATACAATATATTTTTTCTCTAACTTAATATATTTTTTACATTAATATCTTAATGCCTTAATACATAAAAATACATTATTTTAAAACACTTTTTTTTATTATTTCCACTAAGTTAATACATTTTCCTTTTTAGAAATATTTGTACATACATTAAAATACATTTTTATACATAATTTAAATTCTTAACATTTAATTAAAATATTCCTTTGTATATATCAAACACAAAATATAAAGATACATTTTATATCAAAAGGTAAAAATGACAATTTTCAAACTTAGAATACTTTATTTTCTTAAATTTTCTTTTTGTACATATCAAAGAAAATACAAGATCACAAATCAAAGATTAATTAAATAAACATTTAATTTTTCATTTAAGTTAACCATACCTTAATAATACACATTTAAATTCACATTTCCGCACTTGTAAATAATTCTCATACATATACACGTACACTTACACAATATACTTACATTCGATACGCTATACATTTGCTTATTTTGTATATTCGTTACATTTACATTTGATCGCAAATTCGATTTGGTTGTAACTTATTGGACACTACATTCCTAAAGTCTCATCCCCATTTGTAAATTTGTATCCCCACTCCCGGATACTTATCTTGTAATAGCGTAGACTTTAATTTTCCGCAATTTACCGCTTTCGAATTATACCATGGTTAGACCTAGGGTTTGCATGTACATAAAAACCAAACGCTAGATAACCTAATACAAAACAAATACATGAAATCAATACACAATCACACTTGCACCCTCTAGGGTAATCCCACATGTTGCCTTCCAAAATGGGCCATGCTTGCACGTCGAATTTCTTTGGCAAAACGAATTCAAATGATCATAAGTCCCTCGATGACGCTTTCGAAAGTTGCCTAAATGGAATGATCATAGTCCCTTCAAAGCAAATTGCCAAAGACACTTGGCACCATTGCATTCATGGTCCATACGATGACCCGCGCCCGTCCCGTTAAACCTCCTAAACGCAAGATTGTCCACCAAATTCAATGGTGGAACAAAATTGTTAAAAAAGGGTTGAAAACATAGAGAAAACCTTTGAGTACAATAGGGTAGACAAAACTCTTAGTTACTTGAGATCAACTTGCAAAAAAACACTTGCCTTCTTTTCAAAAATCACACTCCACAAACACTTTCAAAACAAACTCTCAAAAACATTTGAAACATCTTTTCAAAAAGATACACACCTTTGTAAAACATTCGAGTAAAGAATTATTACAAGGGTAGCCTAAGACAAGGCATCTTCTTCAAAAACATTTTCAAAAAAACACTCACACACACCACATTTTCAAGCAATCGAAAATCAAGGCAAGTGATCTAAAAACCAAGTAACTAAGAGCCCATGGATAACCATGGATGAAAAGGGTGCTAATACCTTCCCTTTTCATAATCTACCCCCCGAACCCACGAAATATCTCAAAAGGTTTTTGCTGTGCTTTTTCAACCTTTATTTTAGGATAAAATAAAAAGTCGGTGGCGACTCTTGCTCAACCGAACAAGTGTGAATACAAACGCAAAACTCATAGTCAGTTCTCCCACCACACCACAGCATCCAACGGGCATCACTTCATCTTGGTAGCAATTGATTATTTCACGAAGTGGGTTGAGGCAGCTTCCTACGCCACCGTAACCAAGAGCGTCGTGGCACGTTTCATTCGGCATAACCTAATCTGTCGGTACGGCGTCCCAGAAAGAATCATTACAGACAATGGTACCAATCTTAACAACAAGATGATCACTGAGCTCTGCGAGCAATTCAAGATACAGCACCACAACTCTTCTCCTTACCGGCCGAAGATGAATGGGGCTGTAGAAGCAGCTAATAAAAACATCAAGAAGATTGTGCAGAAGATGACAGTGACCTATAAAGATTGGCACAAAATGTTACCATTTGCTCTTCATGGGTACTGTACCTCAGCAAGGACGTCAACCGGGGCAACTCCTTTTTCCTTGGTCTATGGCATGGAGGCAGTCTTGCCGATTGAAGTCCAGATACCCTCTCTCCGAATAATGAAGGATGCAGGCTTGAGTGAAGATGACTGGATCCAGACTCGACTTGATCAATTAAACCTAATTGACAAAAAGAGACTCACTGCTATCTGTCATGGTCAGACGTACCAAAAACGGATGATCAGGGCATTTAACAAGAAAGTCAGACCACAAGAGTATCAAGTTGGGGACCTGGTAATCAAACGCATCATCCTTCCTCAAAGTGATCCCCGGGGAAAATGGACCCCTACATACGAAGGGCCATTTGTGGTTAAACATGTGTTCTCAGGAGGATCCATGATTCTAACCACCATGGATGGTGACGACCTTCCTCACCCCGCCAATGCAGACATAGTGAAAAGATACTACGCATGAATAAAAGACCCGCTAGGTTGACATACCTAGGCAAAAATAAGAGCTTCCCGGCGAACCAAAAGGGTTCGGGCAAAAATAAGGGATGAAATGAAAAAATCTGTACACCCGGCAAGTCGAAAACCTGAAAAGGCGGCTTGGGCAAAAATGGGTATCCCGGTGGACCGAAAACCCGAAAGGACGGTCCAGGCAAAAGTTAGGGATGAAGCGTAACACTATGTCTCATTGGATCACCTTGCATCCAGAATTCGGCATCAACTATCTGGCTCAGACTTCGGCATCGATCAATCAACTTCATCTTCAACTAAGCAGCAAAGTGATGAGACGCTTGGAGACATAAAGGCGATAGCATAGTTGGAACCCAGTGGGAATATTGTGCACATAGCTGTTTTGTTTCCTTTTCGAAATTGTATAAACTTTATGTCATTCGGCGGCGTTCTCTTACTAGGACGTCGACCTCTTGTACAAAAAACGCCTATTTACAGGAAAATTTCAAAATCAATACAAGTTCATTTTTCCAAACAAATTGCCAATTGTTTTTCCTTTTTCTGTTTTGTCTTGCGAAGAACGTCCAATGTTCATTTTTGATATATGCATTTGACATTAAATTGCTAATTCATAAATACTTGCATATGAAACAAAAGACTAATTACAGGTGACATCAGAAGTAGGGGCAATGTAGAGTTGTCTAATGCAGTCTAGTTGCTCTGTCCGCCAAGGTGCCAAGGAAGAATCAACTGAAGAATATGACCAAGTTACCTCAACTCCCCATAGAGTAAGACAAGAATCAGCAATACCCTCCCAGGGAAGATTTAGTCTATCATCAGCCCTACAGTAGGCACCCCGTTCCCCTAGCAAGTCAGCATTACTCTCCTCCAGCAGAGTTAGTCTACGGTCAGTCTAAAGGGAGTTGGGTAGCCCCAGAAGATATCAACATTCCCCTAGTGGAGTATAGGCATTCATCAGCAAGCATCCCCAGCAGTCTTGATCTAAGATTGTTCCCCAGCGGAATACAGACACCCCAGTGGAACCATTTACCAGTACAGTCTGAAGGTTTCCCCAGGAAAACTGGAATCCATATCCCCAGCAGGCCTTGAAGCTTATCCCCAGTAGATTCTGGAAGCTTATCCCCTGCAGAGTACGGACGTCTCTCCCGAGCTTTATTCAAAGTTATTCCTCACAAGGGCTTATAATTGGGTTATCCTCAGCTAATTACCACGGAAGATCGCCCTCGGCGAAGTTCTTCCTATCCCCAGCGGAGTTCATCAAAGTTCCCCAACATAACTTATCAACACAATCCCCGGAGGAGTTTATCATTGTCATCCCCAGAGGAGTTTATCTTTGTTATCCCCAGCGGAGTTTATCATTATTATCCCCAACGGAGTCCATCATTGAAAATCCTCAGCGGAGCTCTCATCAAAACTTCAGCGGAGTATCTCTTCCCACAGAGTAATTCCCCTCAGAGTAATCTCTCCAACAAGTTTATTCCCCAACGGAGTCATCTTCTCCTACCGGTGTATTCTTGTAACCATCATCCCCAGCGGAAGCAAAGAGCTCTACTCTTCAACGTCAGCCCAGGATTTAATTCCCCGGCCGGTCGTCAAGGATTTATTTTCCTAGACAAAAATGCATTCATAAACATTTCACATTTCATACATCTTGCTTACATATATGATAAAGTGCATACAACGCTATCTCATTTTGAACATCATGACGTCATGCATTTCATACATCATGACATTGCATACAACTGATGTTTTGCCTTTTCAGGGAAAAAGACAACCCAAAAGACAACTACCTTCCACTGTCACAATTCCATATTCGATTCCTGTATCTAGCCAGGGCACATCTGTGAGTGATCAGTTTCCAGATTCGATTCCTGTATCCAGCCAGGGCACATCTGAAGAGTTTGAAGATTCAATTCCTGTATCCAGCCAGGGCGTATCTGTAGACGACCAATTCCAGATTCGATTCCTGTATCCAGCCAGGGCACATCTGAAGAGTTTGAAGATTCGATTCCTGTATCCAGCCAGGGCATATCTATCAACTGACCACAATTCCATATTCGATTCCTGTATCCAGCCAGGGCACATCTGAAGAGTTTGAAGATTCGATTCCTGTATCCAGCCAGGGCATATCTATCAACTGACCACAATTCCAGATTCGATTCCTGTATCCAGCCAGGGCACATCTGAAGAGTTTGAAGATTCGATTCCTGTATCCAGCCAGGGCATATTTGTAGACGACTAATTCCAGATTCGATTCCTGTATCCAGCCAGGGCACATCTGAAGAGTTTGAAGATTCGATTCCTGTATCCAGCCAGGGCATATCTATCAACTGACCATAATTCTGGATTCGATTCCTGTATCCATCCAGGGCACATCTGAAGAGTTTGAAGATTCGATTCCTGTATCCAGCCAGGGCATATCTGTAGACGACTAATTCCAGATTCGACACCTGTATCTAGCCAGGGCATGTCTGCATGAAGAGATTGAAGATCAAACACCTGTAACAAGCCAGGAAAACATATGTCTTTCTCAAAATACACAAGTTATCGCTAAGGAATCTCTTATGCGATCAACACTTCCAAATGGCATCTATAAGCCCATTCCCGATAAGGTTTTGTCACGCCTTCAGATGGCATCTATAAGCCCATCTCCCTATCCACCATCTCTCCAAATGGCATTTATAAGCCCATTCCTGACATCACATTTGCTGATACTCCAGCATGCGAGTGCAAATTTCAGGGCACTCTAGTGTCCAATCTCCTTTTACCCTCGAGTCACGAAATGCAAACTTGCCAATCTAACTCTTCAGGTTCAAGAAGATTGAACAGGGGCAACTGTTGTACCCCAAAATTTTCCCTCCCATTTCCTCAACATTTTCTCATCACAAGACCCTTAGAGCTCAAGATCCAGTTAGGGTTTCCTCTGCTCAAGACTTCTCCTTGCACTGTTGACCCAAATTAGGGTTTGTATTTGCACAAAGATGTTTTGACCTAAAATGCATAAGATGACTTTCATGCTTCATGTTGGACTCCCAAGTTTATCCATATCAAGTTTAAAGTCTTGATTCCAAACTTTGCCCAGTCAATTGGACAGTTGACCTAGAAATCAACTGTATTGGGGAAAAAGTCAACTGTGGCCAATTGACAGTCAAACCTCATGATTTTTGACCCACATCAACATTATGAACTCATATGGACCATTGGATCAAGTTTGGATCACAATTCCACAAGAAATTTGATCAGATCACCAAAAGGGCAAAATGGTCATTTTTAGGGTTTTGACTGTACAAAGGCAATTTTTGACTGTTTGACCTAGCCAATGGCAAACCAAGCTCACATATGGATTCAAGGACCCCATGGAATTGTCTTGACATGTTCAACAAGTTCAAAAGATCCCAAATGCACAAGATTGACAGATGAATTTTCCAGTCAACTGAGCTAAATTTGACTGTATACTGAAAAGTCAAACTTTGACTTTTTGGTCAAAATCAAGTGTCAAGATTCATTTTTCATCAAAACATGTCAAATCATGAAACTTGTTCATCAAGAAATCAAGAATTGCAAATTAGGATTTGAAATGAAGATTTTTCATAACTTAGAATTTTTCTAAGTTATGAAAAACCCTAATTTTTTCCTAACTTTGTCCCACTTTCTCACCAAGATTCATTTGGATTCAAGGAAAAGTCAAAACATCAAAGTTGTAGTCCATTGCAAAATCTACAACTTTGATTCACAAAGTTTCCTCAAAAGAAGCTTGTAGCTCAAGTTGCAATTTTTGGAACAAGGGTACCAAACCATTCTTAACTTAGAGAAATTTGACCTATTTTAAGCAAGGTTTTTACCTAACTTCAAGACCATTTTTCACATACTTCCACTTGGAATTTCAATTTGCATTTCAAAGATGGATTGTAGTACACATTCCAAGCTTTCCAAAATATCCAAGAACTCATCAAACAACCTCATGGTTAGGGAGAATCGAATTTGGCAAGTTGGGAAAAACTCACTTTTGATTTGGCCAATTTACATGTTCATACATTTGTGCCATTTTGAACTCAGCTTGCATTTCTTGATTACAGGTCCTATATCCCATTTACACTCATAAATTTAATGCTAACTCATTGTGCCAAGACCATATTTTATGTGTTCAAGCATTACATAAAGGTTTAGTCCCAAAATAGAAAAAGCATAATGTCCATTTTTGCAAAAGTAGAACTTTATGTCAATTAGCAAATCAAGAGGTACACAGCAAATCTCCTTGGCACAAGTTATTATACTAATCCCACTGATCAAGGGCAAGCTTAGCAGCACATTAGGGGGGCCTCTATCAGTCTAGAACTCAAGTGGACATTTTGTTGCTTAAAGTTGAAGAAACATGGCATAACAAGACACAACTCTCATTCCTGTGAACAAGAGCTTAAGCAAAGTTATCAAACACTTTCTAATCATCAAACCTAAGCTAAAACACGAGCCAACCATCTCCATTGCCTTCTCAAACACAGAATCACCCTCAAACTGCCAAAACAGGGTACCTGCTGCAGATTGAGTTCCATAACTCAATCCATTCATGCATTCTTGCTAAAACCACTTCAAACACATCCCACATCATCCCTTGAAACTATTCCAAGCCCTAAACACGACCTGTAACATCCCTAGCTAACATCACCATTTTCATTTTTCTGTTTTGCAGTTGAGGTACCATAGCACGATTCTCTTGGTTTCCAAGCAAACTAAAGCTTGGAATAGCATCCCTGGACATCAAGGAAGTTGTACCAATCATCACCTTGCATTGAAAACACCTCCATCACCAGATATGATTCCAACTGAACAGGTAAGTTCATGAACTCGTATCTCTCTATCCAGGCATTGTTAGTTTTAGGTTTGTGAAGAAATTATGTCACATTCATAGCCCTGAACATGCCCATATAATTAGTTTTCATTTATGTTATGTGTATTGTGAGAATTTGATGTCTGAACATGGAACAAAAACTAGGTCAGGAATTGGGGGAGAAGAAATTCTCTCTCATTTCTGAGAGTTAGATCAAATTTTTGATATGTATGGATTCGTTGTTTGATTCTTAACATTTTTGATGTTGTAAGTTTTTGTTAAAAATCAAAGAATCAGGATGTTTGAACAAGCCTGAGAAGCGCGCGTTTTTTGAAACAAGAATGGCTGGAGGTTGAAGAAGCTCCACGTGGGCTGGGCCTGATTTGTTATTTCTGTTTACACCCCATTTTCACTTTTACACCCCCTTGGCCCATTATGCTTATTTTCATGATTTTTTGACCTTTTCTTTTTTGTTCTGACTTATTTATTTTTTCTCATAATATAAAAAATATAAAAATTATTTTTTAAACCATTTTTGTATTTATTAGGCATTTATTTGTTTAAATGGGTATTTGTACATAAATAAATAGATAGATATACTTTTATTCAAAATACTAAAAAATAATGCAAACACATTTATTTTCTGATTTTTATTTTATTTTATCTTCTGAAAATATTTTATATAAAATATACTTTTTTTATAAATATTAAATATTATTATTTTGTGCATATTCAATATATTTAATAAATAATACAAATACATACATATATATTAGTATATTTAGGTTAAAAAATACAAAATATATACATTTTTATTTTTATTAATATTTAGCATTAAAAATACCTTTTTGACAAATATACTTCTTTTTATTTATTTTTTGTACATAACTAACAAATGTTGTATATATTAAACAATTAATACCTTTTAATTAATAAATTAAGGTTTTGTCCTAAATACATAAAAACTCCAAAAAATAATACTTTTTATTTTGTTTATTTGACATATAAAAAACACTTTTTTTCATACATATAAAAAACTTTTTTTTTGCATCTTACATATTTATTCCATTTTTATTTAATTGTTGTATGTTAAATAATTTGTATAATTCCCAATTTGATGTAATAGTCTAGGTTTAAATTCCTTGTCAAAATACCCCCATTTGAACATTTGTACCCCCCTTCCCATATATTGTGTTGTAATAACTTAGGAACTTTATTTTTCGTATTTTAATGCTTTCTAATTATGCCATGTTAGAATTAGGGTTTGTATGCAAATCAATTAACCAAAATAAGTTTGACCTAATTTCAAGATAATCAAGCATGAAAATGGACAACACTAATCACACTTGCACCCCTAGGGTATTCCACTTGTTGCCTTCAATAATGGGCCATATTGCATGTTAGGTCTCTTTGGGCAAAACAAAAACAATCAAATGATCATAGTCCCTCAATGACGCTTTCGAAAGTTGCCTAAAAAATGATCAAGTCCCTCCAAAGAAAAATTGCCCAAAGATACTTGGCACCATTGCAATTATGGTCTAAACGATGATCCGCGCCCGTCCCTTTCACATCCTAACACAAGATTGTCCACCAAATACAATGGTGGAACAAAATTGTTAAAAGGGTTAAAAACATAGGAGAAATCTTTGAGAAATTTAGGAGTAGACAAACTCTTAGTTATTTGAATCAAACTTGCAAAACAAAACACTTGCCTATTTTTCAAACCACACATCACTACACTTTCAAAACAACTTTCAAAAACAATGAAAACCTTTTCAAAAGACATACACCTTTGTATACATCCCAACATGGATCATTACAAAGGTTGCCACCACATTGGCCTCTTTTCAAAACATTTTCAAAACACACACACAAAGCACCATTTCAAACAATTGAAAACCAAGGCAAGTTGATCTAAGCAAGTAACTAAGAGCCCATGGATAACCATGGATAGAAAGGATGCTAATACCTTCCCTTTCTATAATCTACTCCTCGAACCCAAGAAAACATCTCAAAGGTTTTTGCTGTGCTTTTTAACCTTTCCTTAGGATAAAATAAAAAGTCGGTGGCGACTCTTGCTCAACCGAAACATTTGCGAAAACAAACGCAAAACCCAAGTCAGTTCTCCCATCGTATCACAATGTTCATAAGTTCAAAATTATGAACTTCATCTTCTTCCTCGCGCTAGAACAACAACATCACCATTTTCAAATATCAAACTCTTCCATTTCTCAACCATTATAAAAACTGTAAACATAGAAGTTATTCTAAATTTCTCCATGAATTCAACCATGCCATTAACTTTAATTAACACTCAAGAATAGAAAGAATTTTACTCAGTACCAAAAATGAACCCTAACTGGTTAGAGCTTCGATTCTCACTCCACAAGCAAAATTAATGAAAACTAATGACATGGTTAGCTTCGGGGCATTGATATTTACATTTTTGATTTAGAATGTATATACTAAAGATGGTTGTATCAAGATATCACAATTTGGAAAACTTACCTCTTGAAGTGAAAATCCAATGCCCTCTACACGACTTCCAGAAGCAGTGTGATGATGGATTAAGCTTGTTGGAACCTTCCTTTAGCTAATGGGATGACTATTTTTCTTTGAAAGTTGTTGAATCGATCCAACCAAATTAATGTGCAAACTTCGGATATGGATTTTAGAGGATGATGAAGATGGTGTTACAGAAGTGTAACAGTAGTTTGGATGGCTTATATATGATGTACATATGATATTTGAATGATAAAAAGGGAGAACACACGAGTGGATTGAGAGTTGAGTGTTGGAAGCTTCAAATGTACAACAATGGTGTTTTCTTGGTGAAAATCCTGTTTTCTTGATGAGGGCTTGTGAAAATCCTGTCTTAGACTGCAAATGGACCCTATATTTATAGAAAAAAGATTTGAGGGCAAGGACTGGTCAAGTTTGCAAGTTATTAAGTTTTGGCTTGGTTGAGATGTAACTTGTGATTTCTTGAGAAATCAAAGTTCCAATGCATAGTACCATGGCTCATAGGGTGGTTAGGAGCATTAGACATGTTGCTTCTTGATTTAGTACTTGAGTGTGATCAAAGGAAGCAATGTATGGGCTCAAGGAGTTGACAATTGCATAAAGCATGATTTTCCAAAATGGAAGTGTTAACTTTATGCCATTAATGAAAAATTGTTTTAGATAAAGCTTGAATCAAGTGAACCATAGCTCAAAAGCTTGTGTAATCTTCTGATTAGAGATAGATTTACAAGTTTAGAGACCTGAAAAATGAGATTATAAGACATGGCTATGAGATTTTATTAATATGTTCATCATAAAAATGACCTATAATTCAAGAATGAAATGTCAATTTCATCTCTTCGAATCTCTTAGCTCAAGCGTGATCTTTTTATGCTCTTGGAAATTTTGGAAAACAACTTTCATGTTGACCATTTGACTAAATCAAATTGAAACTTGGTGAAAATTGGTCAAAAAGTTAAGATGAAAAACTGACTAAAACTTGTTGAAATTTTTTCTAAGTGTTAGATAAAAATATCACAACTTCATGGACTCATATCTCTTAATCCAAGCACTTTTTGAGGATCATATCACATTGAAGAATTCATCAATCCCTACAATTTTCATGTTGAAAGTTTTCTTTGAATCAACTTGAATCTTAGTGAAAAATAGCCATGAAGTAGTGATTTTGTTAAGAACAAAACACTTAAAAAATTTCTAAGTGTTGGAAAATTTTCTAACTTTTGACTTTTGTTGACTTTTTTTATTCTTGATGATCAAGTTTGATAGTTTTGAATGTTTTGATGATTCTTGAATTTTGAATTCCAATGTTGACCAAAAAGTCAAAGTTTAACTTTTGAGTAATTGTTGACTTTTCATCCAATTGATTCAATTCTTCAACTGTCAATCACTTGCATCTTTGAAGATGTCTTGAGCCATGTAATTAAGTGAAAAATTTATATTTAAACCCTTGATATCATGCTTTAAATCATTAGGCCATGCACTAGTCCAAAAGTTAATGATCGGTCATCTTTAATCAAAACCCTAATTTGGAAAATTTTGACATTTGATGATTTGAGGGCTTTTCTTAAGGAATCATGATCAACCCTTGATCAAATAATGAATATCACCTCAACATGTTGATGTTGACAAAAAAATCTTAAAGTTTGATTGTGTATTGACCATAGTTTAACTTTTCTCATTATAGTTGATTTTCAATCTTCTGAGCCATTGACTGAGCAAACATGTGATGCAAGACTTGAAACTTGACATAAGCATTATTGAGGACCTATTATGAATCATGAAAGTCATTTGAGACCCTTGCAACTCAATCTTCCTTGTGAAACACAAATCCCTAGCTATAGACCCTTGCTTAGGAGGAGATTTGACCAGCCAACTCTTGAGTAGCTTTAAGTATTTGAGACCTCATGAGAATGTCTTGAAGAAAATGGAAGGAAAATTTTTGTGGTACAACACATGACAAGCCCAAGTTTTGAGGTCAATTTCTACCGTGGGCTGAGTGGCATTATAATATAGTTCCTCACGCATCTACTGGTTTTCCCCCTTTCCAAGTGGTGTATGGTAGACCACCACCAACTCTGATGGATTACATTCCAGGATCTACTACACTACATGCAGTGGATGACGCATTGACCGATCTAGATGAAATCCTATAGATCCTGAAAAATAAGTTGTTGAAAGCACATACCACTATGAAAGAGTACACAGATCAATGACGGATTTCACATGAATTCAAGGTTAAAGACTTAGTATTTGTTAAGTTGTGACCATATAAGTAAAATTCGGTGCTAGAAATGAGGGTTCATAAGTTGTCAAAATGATTTTACAGTCCTTTCAAATTGATCAATGCTATTGGAGAGATAGCATTTCAACTGAAATTGCCAAGCACCAGCAAGATTCATTATGTGTTTCATGTATCACAGTTGAAACCCTATTTTGATACAGATGCAAAACCCTTGGATGTGCATCCAGAAGTTGTGGATAATCAGCCTCGCATTAAGCCACTAGTTGTGTTAGACTGGAAGAGGGACACTATTGTTGAGCAGCACCAAGTTTTGATCCAATGAAAAGGTCTCCACCCAGAGGGTGGAACTTAAGAGGACTATCAAGACATATGTACTACTTATCCAACCTTTGACCTTGAGGGCAAGTTCAATTTTGATAGACACACGGATGTCATGAACCATAAAAAGGAAGATTTTTGGTAGAATTAGAAGGAGAAGAATTCGTTCCACAAGTGCGGGCCAAACGGAATGCATTGAGACCCAAATACCCCTTTTCTGTCGAGAAGAGGGGTAGGAAGTAATTCCTCTACTGGAAGCTTCTATTTTGTCTCTGCTATGAGTCATCAAATTTGTTAAGATGAGTCATTAGTTTGTTATTCAATAAACTTGCAATTAGGGAAATGTACTATTTAGATTCTTCCTAAATTGTCCTATATATGTATGCGTTGACAGAATAAATGAATGAAAGCAGAGAAAAATATTAAGAATCAATACTTTATTTGCCATAGTTTAGTGTTATTAGCTGCTATCTAAGTTGCATTGCAACTGCAATATTCCATCCATTACAAAATTACTACGAACTACATGAATCAATTTATCAATAAAGCTATAAACTATTAAAAGCACGATGGTTACCAAACAAACAATTTTGTATACATAAACTTCAAACTTTTTTTATACATATACTTATAAGCTATAAAAACACAAACTATAAACTTAAAAAATGTTCTTCTCAAACAGAGACTACTCAATGAAATATTGAAGTGGTGTGGAGTTGTGGAAGCCAAGGATATAATAGGAAAGGATTCAGAAAGAAAAGAAAAAAAGACAATGACCTCTTATTGGCAAATCAGACAGTATTTTTAGATCCTGCCATGGGGCGAGATTCCTACTCCAGTCCGGAATCCATCACCAAAATCATCACGGTAACTACACAAGTGGCTAAAAAAAGTAACTACACAAGTGGCTAAAAAAAACTGAACACCAGCGTTCGAGAATACAATTATAATTAAAACCTATGATGCATAGATACCGACATTTTCAAATAATTAAGATACAGCTACGTTAATAAAATATGAGTTTTTTTTATAAAATATGAGTGAAGAACTAAATTGTATTGTTAGATTCACAACCAAACACTACTATAATAAGAAAAATGAAATACCACGAATACGGTACATGTACCCGATACAGATGCATACTCGGTACCATACTTCACCATTTTAAAAGTATCCGTGTGGAATTTAAACATTAAATATGAAGTTTATATATATATAGTATTTTAAGTTTTAACAAAGAAAATGGCATTTTGCTTAAAACAGTTCTACAGCAGGCACCATCCTAAGTGATATAAGGGCTTAAGAAAGGGAGGCTTTTGGTTCACTGGATATAGATTAAACGAAGTATGGGGGGCATACATATTTAGGTGCCCCAGACTGCAAGCCTTCCCAAAGTTCAGGTATCTGATCTGCAAAGGGAAAATAAACTTTCGGCCACCAAGAACATAATTTAGAGCAAGCAACTATTTTACACCATAAAGATTCCTGCACCCGAAGTCTTCAAAAAGCATTAGTATAAACCAGATGAAGACCTCTTGAAAATTGACCATTGCCCATCCTCAAATCACTGAAGACAAGACATTTTTATTACACAGAAATTTTAAGTGACATCATAATATTTAATTGCGTGCTACCAAAAAAAGAGAAAGAAGAGACGAAACTGCAGCAAAATAACAAGAAAAAATGGAACGGTGCATACAAAGTTAGCTGGCAAATAGAAGGATTTCTCAATGAAAATGGGACAGAGGACAACTGCAATTGCACTTATTCATTTACCATTTAAATATATTTCTTAATACAACAAGCATCCCCCTCCACTAGCGTGATGCATGATATATATTCAAATATCCTGTCCCAGAAGTGATCACATGTTACAAACAACAGTTTAATTTAATATACAATACTAAACACTTACAAACATTTCTGATCAATCAGACTGTAAGATTCTAGATTTCTATTGCCATGAGGAATTTTTGGTGTGGCCATCCCACCCACCATCAGGCTCCTTCCTCTTAAGGACACTACCAGCCAGATGGATCCTTGCATGCTCATCGGCTAGGACCTGCAAACTAGCAACAGAGAGTTGCCTTGATGCCAGAGGTGAGATTTCATCTCTCCCCTCTATGTCTAAACCTCCAGGTCCAGCATTAAGATCTAAGCCCTGTCTTGTCCATTTCCTACTGGTCTCAACACTAGTACTACTGCTACCTTCTGGAAGGCCAACACCATAAGGCCTGGGATAATGAGATGAAACTGTGCTGGCAGGCCCCATCAACTGTGAATTTACCACAGGGAAGCATGGTCGACTGCCTGATGTTGGATACACAAAGGTAGTCGATCCAGCAGAAAATGACGATGATGGAAGAGGAAAGCTGGAATTAAAAGGGAAAACAGGGTATTCAAATGGAGCAGATGGATATGGCATTGCACGAGAAGATGACAATACTGGCCCCCTATAAATATCAGTTCCGAATGGGTTGCCACTAGTGGCAGGACTCAATAATCTTTGTGATCCATTAGGGGCAACAATTGAAAAGGGCTGATCCCCTCTATCAGGCATAATTGAAGATATCGTGACAGCAGAATAGGTGTTGCCACTGGAAGGAAGCCATGAAGAAAAGTTACCTAGCTCGGCAGTACTCATCCTAAGTCCAGAAACAGATGGTTGCGTTAGCACACTGCTCCTGGCATGCTGAGAGAGCAGTGACGGTCCAATGGTGATTTCCTCAACTGAAGGTCCATTATTCAAATCAAAGTCCCTGTGGGCACTCGCTTCTCTATTTGAACGGCCACCCAATGATGATTTCACCTGCATGTGAGGTACATCTATCTTATAACTACTGCTTGCAGAGCAATTACCGATATCAGAAGCTTCATCCATTAGGTTTAAGTCAAGTCCAAGACCACCAGAGCACCGAACAGGTGAGGCCATCTTACTGCATACTGGATTGTAACCATTGGCTTCAAGAGATGCAATATTTATGTAACGAGCGCAAGATGGAGAAGAAATATCATCTAGTATTCTTTCATCGGCCACATTCAAGTCAATATCTAATGGTAGTCGACTCTGCTTTCCAGCGGCAGTATCAGGATTAGGGGTGGTTAGTGTAACAAGCGATGTTTCCATAACTTTCCTGGGCTCGGCTGGCCGGAATGCACTAGTAGCAGCTGACCCCTTCCAACCAAGTTCCGCTTTACTTCTCAATAAATTCTCAGGCAGCATGAAGGGGCCTTTCGCAGCAGCAGCCACGGTGATTGATGCAGGAATACCATAAGACAAAGATGAAGCAGAAAATGGTACAGGACTGATAAATCGAACAGAAGGAGCACACCCAGATGTGGCAATGCTGTTTAACTCACCACGCTTTCCATCATCGGCACCGAACCCCTCATTTAAGTCAAATTCAACCTTTGCATCTGCATCTGACACAGCAGCAGCAGACATGGAAGAAGCATCCGCCGTGGTAGAGGTGCACTCCTCAGCCTCTTCTGCTTCAATGGCATTCGGTTTTGATCCTTTAGAATCCAGTTGCTTATCCATTTCTTGTGAAAGATAGCTAGATGATGCTTTGTGAAGCCTCTGTCCAGCATCTTGGTCATGAACCTCTTTTATATCTGAATTTTCCTCCACACGTTCAGCAGAAAAATCAGTTGCACTAGAACACAAACCACTTTTCGCAGGCATAGCCAAGACAACATGTTCACGCTCAGTTCTTAGCATTTTAGCCTCATTAGCATGGTTGCCGGCAGCAATATCGCTGTTTTTTCCGTGCTCCCGTTCATTGAAGTCTTCAGGAACCTTATCAACACCACGAGAAAGGAGTACATCATCATCTGTTCCTCTAGCTGAATCAGATTGTCTGTGAACAGTGGGAGAATTTTGAGTCGTCAGTCTGTCGGCGCCTGATCGTTCAGCACTGTGATCACCATTTACATCCACTTCCACAGATGTGTGAAACGATTTGTCAATTGCTTCCACCTCAACTCCAGCAACGCCACTTACCTTAATACCAAGAGTTTCACCAGCATTCACTCCTCTCACAACCTCTTCTCGGAGCTGCTTACTACAGTTAAAATCCCTAGCTTCTTGCAATCCAGGAAGTGCGCGCAATGAAGCAGGAACAGACTTTTCAATTGATATCCCCTTCCTTTCTAATCCAGTTTGAATAGTTTCTGTAACATGCTGCAAATCCTTACTAAGTGCATTAACAGGATTATCTAGCTCACCAATAGCCTTTCCTCCAGATGCCGGACAATCAAAATCATTATCATCATTCATCTCACCAGATATAGAACCATGTTTTTTATCTTCAGCATCAAGACTATTATTTGAGTGGCATTCATCCCGCACAATATTTTCTTCAGAGGGCTTAACTGCAGCGTTGCTTGTGCACAACTGTTCAACAGCAGTAGCTTTTCGTTCTGGAGACCCAGTTGGAGTCGATAATTCAGATTTCAACATCTCTCCAGCAGCCACACTAGCAAGAAGATTCATTCCAACATCATCAGCTTCAGAGTACTTAACACCTTCAACTAAAGCATTTATGGAACTGTAAGAAGCATCCTGCAAATTCCTAGCTTTGTTTCCGTTTCCAGATGACAAGGAAGCAATTTTTGATACCTCATCTGTTTTCTTACAATCATTGCCAGTCCTACAGTGCTCTTCATCAGTAACTGCAGCAGGGGATCCATCGCCTTCATCAGAGCCAGTCAATACATCTTTAAAATCATTACTCTGCCAAGATTCAGAGTTAACATCAGAGCCAATATTGACTCGATAAAAGTCACTCTTTTCCTTTAAACCATGGTCAAACTGATCATGCTTCTCTGAGAGAACAGGAGAAGCGACTCTACTATTCATGATTGTAGGTTCATCAAAAGAACCAGCACTGGCCCTTTGAGCAGGACTTCTACCTTGGTTTGGAATTTTAACAACTAGCTTGGGAGTATTCACTTCATGAGAAATTTTATCAAGTGCTTTTTCAATTAACCCAGATTGAGATTTTCTCTCTGAAGTTAAACTTTTGTGCAAGGAGGACTTCCTACTTGACCGACTTTCCCTTTTCCCTTTGGATGAAGTTGAACCTAGGAGTCCATTGATAGATTTCCGATTCCGTGAAAAGCCACCTGATAACTTGTTTGCACTCATTGCAGTAGAGCTTCTGGCATCCTCCTTCCCTGAAAGACCCCCAGTTCTAGCATGGTCACTGGAACAAGATTGACTGTTATTGTAAGATTGACTGTTGTGAGATTGACTAGAACTACTACTTTTCTCATCCTTTGCATTGGCAATAGGAATATCAGAACTGCCATTGACAGCGGCAACATGGGGCTGTCCATCTTTTAAGTTCGTAATTGCAGATACAGGCGAAGGCACTGATTTAGCATGTCCTGGAAATGCAGATGTTGATGCAGATTTAGGTGTGTTCTCACCCTGGACAATCTTCAAGGAAGAAGTTTTAGATGTAGAAATCTGTGTAACTGAACTCTTCATGGCAACATCAGATGACACGCCTGAATGTCTATTCCCACCTTGACCAACATCAGCAACCCGTGATTTGGCAGGACACGGGGAACTGGGACCAGAACCAGACTTTCCATCCTTTATATTCATTTCAGCTTCAACACGTTTCTTCCATGTGTCAACTAAACCTCTTGCTTTCCTCTGAATTTCAAAGTTTTTATGGGTTCGCAAATGATTCACAGATTTACCGATGTTGCACATTTTTAGAGCCTGTAGATTGACCGGGACCTTATCAAGTGCCCGAAGTAATACTGAGAGAAATTCCTCAACGGATTTATCACCATCCCTAGACACAGCACCATCACTGTTCTTTCCTTTATGGACCTCTTGGAGCCATTCATCAAATACAGGTAAACCCCTCTGCTGCACAAACTGACTAAGACAATCCAATCTATCTGTTGCTGCAATAACGGATGCAAGCAATGACCGGCTAGCTAAATCTATCTTCTTTTCATTTCTATCACGAAGCATCAGCTGCACAAACTTTTCAACTCCTTCAGCATCAACAAGCCCTCCCTTTTCTGTAATTTTGGATATCTCTGCCTTCAAACTGTTATCATGCCTAAAATTACTAGAATGTCCATCCTCAATTTTTATTGAACGCTCTCGCTTGATGGGCTCAGAACCCTGCTCTACCCTATCCCTTTTCCTCCCCTTAACATGAGAAGGAAAAGATGAAGTACTGTTCTGCACACTATCTGAAACTGATTTCACCTGTGATGTTGATGTTGGGCTACTCATTGGCTTAGGAGAACGACCGCCTGCTTGAATTGTTGCATTCATTTCTACACAAGTCTTATATACCAACTTATGTACTTGGCATTCCTGGGATGTTGGAAAAATAAGAGGTGAAAATATAAGGCACTATAAAAAGATCATTACAGATAACAACATAAGGCATCCATTACTTACGTTAAGATACTCTTGATCATCTAGCCATCTTAAACACTTGTTCGATGTGTCATAAACCCTTCTACACACAAATGATGAAATCCCTTCAGGAAGTTTGACGCCTTTAGGAAGGAATGCAACTTTACAAGGATGGATTAGCAATTCAGCATCAATCTCACTCTTATGAAGGGAGTAGAAAATCTCGTTGGGAGCAGCCTCCAAGGGCTCTGCTTTGCTGAGTTTTACTTCAATGGACCGATAAAGCCAATTAACACTTAACTTTAATTTACTTTCTTTACCAAGTGTCAAACTACGAATTACTCCAATAAAAGGTGGGCGATCTTTTGATGGTTTGAAGAGAGCACAGTCACCAACACTAATTATTCGACCGTCCTACATTTGCAAAGAAAGAAAAATCTGTCTAAATCATTACAGTTCAATTAACAGAGTAACTCTGTAGTTTACATTTCAAATAACAAACATTACACATTCCCATTTATGTTTTTGACAGCTATTCGACAGCTATTCGACAGCTAAACCCTTCAAAGCAATATTCTAAGGTACATGTTCTTCTTTGGCAATAGAAGAAAAGTAGTTCATTAACTAAACAAGAAAATCACAATAAATTGAAACCTGTATTTAGACTTGAAATTAGTTTTTTTAACACAGATTATCATGCAACCAAGTTTGGCTTCTCTAAATGAAGTGATAAATATGCTTGAGAGAAAATTACAAAACCATAACCATTTATTAGAAAATAGATGCTCGAGATTAAGATGAAATACATGCACATGCAGTAACACATTTTCAATCTCTGTTAATAATAACATAGTGCAACCCTCATATTAGAGAAAGCCCGAAATAAATAAATAAAACTACTCCCTCCATTCAAAATGATCATTTTTAAAGCTCTGCACAATGATTAAGAAAGTTATCAAATATCTACAACTTTAGAGAAATATAACTTCATATTATTGTATCACCTTTCAATTCAATTTGAATGGTTAGAAAATTACAAGCCCCCTCTAGTAAGTATTGGGGATCCAAATTCAGTAATCAAATCAAGTGAGTATAGCAAAACTCCTCCAGTCATTTAATCCTTGTTCAGATTTCACCGATAGAGGTTGAAACTCACACCCTCTACAATCCCAAATCCCAATTCACCTTTTTGATTCCCAGACACTATTTTCATTTGCTATGGCCAAGCCCTTAACTTTGTCAAGGCTGCCTCTAATTCCAAATAGTGCAAATCCCAAAAGAAAGTTAAAAAAAAAAAAAAAAAAAGACAAAAATAATGCTTTCTTGACTTTCTAAGCCTTACATAATCTGAAACTAAGACTTCTAACATGACAATTCATTTGAAACGGATGGAGTTACCAAAAAGAGAACGCGAGCACAAAATCCTTTGTGTAGAGACATCTTGTTAATAAGACACTGGAATGATATGAGCTTATAGAAACTAGTATTTAACTCAAATACTCAATAAAGCATTAAACTAGGTGATTGACGATATAAGCTTGTAGAAATTAGTATCTAACTCAATAAGCATTAAACTAGGTGATTCCATAATTGGTGACAAAATACATTAGATGTTACAAAGCTACATGCATCGGAAAGTAAAAAAAAAACATTTACACAGCCTATAATGCTTATTTAAATAACTTGGTGAAGATAGTGTACTTTCCGTACATCCACAGCACAACCAACATGTACAAATGCTAAGTTTTGCGAGAAACAACAAATTGCCATTACTCCACAAACATCCATCTACTGCCTGTGCCACGGGTAACAGACACAGACTACACTATAATCCCCTCGACTCACATAAATTATAGTAATTGTAATCAATTCAGCCAAAGTAATAGCCAGAAATATATACATCATGTCACTTAAGATGACAAAGTTCTCCAACTAATCTTAAGTCAAACCAAGTAAAACCACTTAAAATGACAAAGTCCTCCCGTCATGCCACAAACTATCCATAGCTATTATTTCCATTCACAAGAATAAAACTTGAGATTAATTAAGTGGGAGAATAAGCTTCTTGGCACTTCACTATAAGTAATACATCCCATCTACAATAAGAGAGCTATTTAAGGTATTTTCACTAAAATAAAAGAAAAAACAATTGAATAAGCTAATTTGGGCAACATTTTTACAAAATTATCTTAATTACCTATTGGATATTAACAAATGTGATAACTGTATAGCCTATTGAATTGAATCACAATAAATGTACAATTCATTATAAATCTACACTTAATTCTTATAGAATCCCAAATTTACCTTTAAACCAACACTTGTTTTACAAACAAAACAAAAAAATCGACAAAAATAGGAAATGAAAAGCTTCAAATACAATCTTAACATCAAATACCTTAGTGAAGGACTTGGCAGACCACGAAGACGGAGATGAAGAAACATCCACTTTAAGAGACGATTCGCCACGTTTGAGGGATTTCAACATGTGCCAAGTGTTTTTCCTCTCTTCACTTCACAATTCGTTAAACTACACAAGAAACAAGATCTTAAAATCCATTCGAGAAAAGAAACCCTAGATCCACCGAAAACCCTAACTTCAAAATCACACCGAAGAAAACTATGAATTCGATTATTCAAAATACGAGCACGGTCGCGACAATCGGATCCACGCGAGAGGATGAAGATGAATTTGGGAAGCGGTTTACGATGACGAAAGAGCGTGCGAGAATCTAGAGAGAGGATTTAGAGAGAGAGAGAGGTAAGAAAGAGAGAGTGACTAAAGGGAAAGGATGAGCTTGGCAGTACTTGGGTTTGGGTAGTGTAGGACGGGCAGATCGGGCAGTTTGGTCAGGGAGAATGATAACGTCACGGGAAGGTGATGAGGCAACGTGTGGAGAATGTGACTGCAGATTGGGAACTGAGTCATCGACATTGACTGGTCCATCTTCACATCTCCTTAATTGACTTTCTTCTTTTATTCTTTTTTTTCCTTACAATTTTTTTTATCAATATTATTCAAACATTTTAAAATGTTTGTTTATTTTGAATATAATTTTTTTTACAAATTTTTAAATATATTTAATGTATTTTAAAAATATATATTTTATTAATACTAAAATATTATTTTAAAATAAAAAATAAAATTCATAATAAAAATATATGTACTCACATCATTTTATAATATTATTTATGACTTAAATAAATTAAAGAATAATATTTAACTTTTTTAATATGTTTAAAAATGTTTTGAAAAATCTTATAAATAGTAAAAGAGGAAGAAATTAACTAACTTGTATCTTAAATTATATTAAATATTAAAATTTACATATTTTATCATGCAAGTATCATATTTAGTCTCATCTATTATTTTCTGTTTCGGTGAATGTTTTAACTTTTTATTAGTAAACAAGTCTTATTAATAGGGGGTAACTAGAATAAAGTTTAGCAACTAACAACTTAACAAAAAACTAATTAATTGTTAGTTAATTTTAATTCTAAGTATTATACTTGCAAAGCAAGAATCCAATTTAATCAGATATATTAGTTAAGTTCTAACAAAATCTTATCTAAATTGAACATTTATCTCTTCAATTTAACAATTGTATATTACACATGTCAAGTATGTCTCTAAATTTGTAAAAGGAATTCAAACTTAGTGATTTAATCATAATGTCAACAATTTGGTCTTGAGATGAGTGTTAGACAAGTCGAATGACACATTCTTTTGTTAAATCATGTATAAAATAAAATCTAACATCTATATGTTTGTTTCTTTCATCAATCACTAGATTTTTAGACAATTTAAAGGATGGTTTGTTATCACAATGAATGATAATGTAAGATCAATGATTGCTTTCAATTGGTACCAAAATCGTCTTCAACCACACATATTGGCAACCACTATAAGTCCTTGCTATGAATTTTGCTTCTAGTGGTTGCTCAACACATATCTCTTCATTTAATTCATCATTGATAAAAACACACTTGACATCTAAGTGAAACACATTACAATCCTTTTAAGCAGTTAAGACTAGAATTCTTCTTATTGTGGCTTATCTTGCCATTGATGTAAATACATCATTTTAGTCCATTCTATATTGTTAAGAATGTATCTTGGCCACCAATATTGATTTGTATTTTCAATTTTCTTAATCTCATTGTATTTAGTCTTGTATATTCATTTCACATCTATCTTCTTAGCTCTCATGAGTAAGGTTGTGAGTTCTCATGTACCATTGTCTCCAATGGCTTTGATTTCCAAATCCACGACCTTTCTTCAAATTTCTTGTTTGAAATCCTTTTCATATGTGGTTGAATCTTTACTATGTCTGAAAATGTCAAGTTTTGAAAGGATGTTTCTTTATTAGCTTCATTTGTGACATAATTATTATGGTAGTTAGGCCTTCTTGTTTTACTCTTTATAACTTCTACTTTTCCTTCATTAATGTCTTATAAGTTAGATTCTACGATGCTTATTTTTGTTTGATCTTCAACTTTGTGTTGATCTTCAATCTCGGGTTAATCTTTCGTATTCAAGTCAAGCTCATTTTCATCTCCATTATGGTTACTTATGTTGCACGAAACTTTGTTTGACTTGATTGTTTCATTTATAATATCAGCTTATTCTACTTCAATTTTCTCTGAATTCCATTTAATGATTCCATAAAAAAACAATTTGTATTGGGTCAGCCAAAGGCCCATATAACTTAGGCTCAATCATCTCAAATCCATTCTACTTGACCTAGTGTATAAAAGTCAATTCACATGAAAAATCAAGGTATATTACCAGATCTCGACTTTTCACTACACTCATCTTGAATCATGAACTGACTTGGATGTTGGAGTGTTAACCTTATAGGTGTTGGAACAAAATTGGTTTGTACCAAAAGGATTTGATGATAACAAGGTATTTAAAGAACAATTGGGTAAACTAATGTAGGTTCAAGTGTGCAGGTACAAAGATTAATATAATGATTAAAAGTCAGTTATGATACTACAATGAACATTTTAAGAGAAACTCTAAAGATGCAGATTCTAAATATCAGACTCTAAAGAATCAGAATTTGAAGAAGTCAACTTCTGAAGACCATATTCGGAAGTAAATTCAACCTCTGATGGATCAGAACCTGAAGACTCAACTTTTGAACCAAGTTAAGGATCAGAACCTGAAGGTCCCAGACTTTCATTAAGTCGGCATCTGAAGACCAAGTCAACCTCTAAAGACTAAGAGTTTGAAGGATTAATTGCTAAGAATCTGACTCTAAAGGATTAGAACTTGAAGCCAGACAAAGCTCAAGAATCAAGGAAAGTATGACAAGTCACTATAAGACTCTAAGATCAATTTGTCATCTTCTGATCACGTGAAGACTTAGCAAAGATTTATAGAAGCTTAAAGAATTGCAACTGATAAATACTTTTGTAGCAAAGGAGTTTTAAATGGCATTGCAATGACATTAACCATATCAAGAAACTTTGCAATAAATTTGATGATGCTTCTCTCAAAAACTCGCTTGTGTAATAAGTTCTCTCTAACCTCTCTTTGGTGTGCCTCTATATGAAAACTTGGATAAAGGTTACAAGACTAGAACAATACAATATTGCACCTTGGCAATCAAATAGTTATTACTCAATCGAATCTATAGCACAAGCTTAACTTAGAACTTCTTACCAATTGTATATTAAAAGTTCTCAAATCTTAGAGTCTCTTTATATTGTATTTTGTCTACACCTCTTATTGTATATCAAATGTATTATCACACTCTTAACTATTTGTTATACAGTCAGAAGTCTTTTACTTGTATGCTTGAGCAATTGAAGTCTTTTGCATGTGTGCTTGAGCATTTGGAATTATCATGCTTTTATGCTTAAGAATTGAAGTCTCTTACTTGTGTGTTTGAGAAACTATAAGTCTCTTTCTTAAGACACACATTGTCCTCAATGAAAGAACATAAGTATAAAGTAAGGATGAGAGAAAGGAAAGAATACACCTGAAAAATCAAGGTGGATAGATGACTGAGTAAGTAGCCTTTCCCAATGAGAGCTCTTATATAGCTTCCTCTTCCAATATGAGGCTCTCATGGATTAACTTTATGTGGTGTCCACAGACTTTGCAATTTTTATCAGTACCTTCACTTTTTATTCTTGGATCAAAGAACATTTTTCTATAGGTAAAGGTATCGAATGGGAAAGTGAAAGTGACATTCTCTTTGTCCTCTAATGCAATATAGATCTCATTTTTCAGAACATCCAAAATCAAGAGGTTAAGCTACCTTTGGGGCTGCCTCACTGCTTTTGCTTCATATTCAAGTAGGATCATATGCATAGACAGAGGATGACTAATACTAGTAATGTCAGTCAAAGTCCATACAATTGACTTCTTATGTTTCTTTAACACCTGCAATACTTTTTGTTCATGTTCAGATTCAAGTTTAGACAAAATTATTATAGGCAACTTTTCTTCCAATTCTTAAAGTTCATATTTAGAATTTGAAGGAATTGGCTTAAGCTCTAAAGTAGATGGTTGCTCAATGGATGGCAAAATTTTGGAAGCAGGAACTACATTTAAATTTGCAACATCAACTTTGTCAGTAGAAATCTCATAAGAAATATCAACCTGTAAGGCAACTTCAATGTCAACATAAACTGAGAATAAGTGAGTATCAGTACAAACATCACAAGTATAAGTGTCATCAAAATCAGACAAAGAAGAGAAATCAGCAAAAACTGAATCAAGTGCATCAATTTCTCTTAAGGTTTTTTGTTCATCCATGTTATGATAATGAAACTCAAAATCAGTATCAAACAAATTAGGAGAGAACAAGAATCAACAATGCAACAATAAACACAAAAATATCAATAATGTACCTATTAAGTAGAAACGATTGGAAGACACAAAAAACAATTAAAACAAAATATAAAAAAATACAAAAGCACAAAATTTAATCTAATAAAAACCAATAAGAATTTCACAATTTTTTTGGAATTTTTTGAAACTATGAAAACAGAAGAAAAAAAACATAAAAAAATAGAAAAATTTACGATTTTGATAGTCAAAATCACTAAAGGACTATTGTTCGTCGATTTTTTTCCAGATTTTATGGAAAAAATTTGGAGCAAATCAAAACAGTAGCTTCCAAACTTACCTGATAGGCCATAATACTTACCATTATATTGCAACTCTGAAAATCAACAAGCAAAAACAAAAAACAAAAAAACTTGAACAAAACTCTAAACTAGAATTCTAAAATTGTCTATAATCAACTAAGAGTCCCCGATAATGGCGCCAATTTAATCTGTTGTCGCGCACGGGTCAAAACAAGTTACAAAAATATAGTATAATGGAAGCGACACTCGAGTCGTATCTCAAGGACTCTTAACAAAATTAACCAACAAAAGTAACGATTCATGGGGGTTTTAGGTTCGATTAAGAAAATAGCGAAAATAAGTGATTATCAAATAAAAGCTAAAATGAACCAACCTATTATTCGGTTTCCCAACTTATCATTGGTAATTATAAATCCAAACCCTAAGAGGATTCTAATCCCTTTTTTATTACAGTATCAATTAACAAGCGAAATTGACCCTATGTTGTTTATACTCCTATTATCCGAATAAAGCAAACTAATTCAGCAATCACGAATTAAGCAAACGTAATTCAACATATGTAATTTAACGGTAAAGCAACGCTAAAATGCGATACAGATCAAGGAACATAAACCAATTGAAATAAATCAACATGAATCTATATAATTTGAATTAAGCATGTAAGTTATATAGAATAATATTGAAAGGGAAAAGAAACTGGATTGAAAATATAAAACCTTAAAGTATTGGTGGAAACATGAATAAGTAGGTCAGTCTTTGGTGATTAGTTCTCCATGAATTGTACAATAAAGACTGTATCGTGAAAATTCAGAATGATAATTGTAGCTGCATTTTTAGTTTTAAGTAATACAAGGGAATTTGGGCCCTAATGGCAACCGACCCGAAAATTACATAACAGGCCCAAAAACAATGTATTTTCTTAAGTCTGGAACTTAAACGGATTTTTTTGACTCTTTTACACTTTGAATCATCTTCCGACTTCAACATGAAAGTGGTATCTTATCCTCTCAACTTTCCAAGAAATATTAGAATGAGTCAATCTGATTTCCGTAGCTCAAGTTATGGTCTGCATAGTGAGAAGGTATCAGTTAACAGTAACAACTACAATTAGACTACGAAAAATAAAATAAATTCAAAAATAAAATTAAATATAAAAACTCTCTAAAATAGTAAAAATACTAAAATAAACTATAGAATCACCTAAATACAATAGTAAAAGAATGTGCATTAAAATGCACTGATCATAAATCTTTTGGTCCAACCATATGAATTGTTCAAGATGAAGAAATACGAAGGCATTGAAACCATGCTCTTAAGGTTTCAAGTTCTTGTATATGGTCTTCATGTTTTGAATAAAACTTATACTATTATTGATAATGTCAAGAAGATTCTTAGGAGTTTTCCTACCAAATACAGACCAAATGTAACTGCCATAAATGAAGCTATAGACTTAAATAAGATAAGACTAGAAAGCTTAATCAACAATCTCTAGAGCCATGTGATGGGACTTATTGGAAATGAACTTGTTCAGAAGTCAAAGTCTCTTGCTTTGAAATCTGTTGGTAAAATTGCCAACGTCTAGGAGTCTAAAAAGCATCTTCTACAACAGGTTCTAAAGATGAATCAGATGATTATGAGATGGCATTTCTTATCAAAATATTCTAATATTTGGCACAGAAGGAAAATTAATTATTTGGCAGAAGCAATGGCTTCAGAGGAACTAGTTCCAGAGATAAGAAGGGTGATCATAAGGGGTGATTCAAATGCAAGAAGCTTTATCACTTTATTGTTGAATATCCTGAATTACATAAGGACAAAGCAAAGAGAGGAAGTTATCAGAAGGGCATCTTCAGAAACAAGAACAAGAAAAGTCTCATGGTAACATAGGATGGACTTGAAAATAAAGAAGATTCTGACAAAAAGAAGGAGAAGCCAATGGATCATAGATCATCAGATGCAGAATCTAATTCAGGTTGTGATTCAGAACCAAAAGAAGAAGATGAGGTATTTTCTAAGTTATCTCAATCAGAATTAATTGCTCTTGTTAAATACCTTATGGGTTATTGTCAAGTTAAAGCCAGACGCGCGAAAATTATGGAGACGCGCGAAAATTATGGAAAAATGTTATGATCTCTTGAAAGATGAGTTAGGTTTTTGTAAAAAATAATATTGTTGTGTTAGAAAGAGACCATACTACTTTAAAAATGATACATCTGACAAACCCCTTAATGAGTATGAAATGGATCTTCAAGAGTTTGTCATTTTTTATTTTAATAGGACAAAAATTGTAACACCCCAAACTACCTGGCGAATAATAAATAATTATAATAGTAATTTTAAATAAAATAAACAAGACGTTTAGGATGCTACACTTTCTCAACATACAAAAACCTACTGATATTAAGCATAATATACATAACACAAATTTTGGGATGAACCAAAAAAAGGTAATATAGTTCCAACTTCAACTTTTATTATTGCAGTGGAAAAGAATCAAAATTGAAATTAAAGTAACATTTAGTCAAACTTAGGAAGTCCCTAAGACTCCAAACAATTACTAAAACAATAAAATAAATAAGCATTCATCCCCCCCCCCCCCCCCCCGGTGTTACATATCAGAGCATCGACACTAACTCGAAAATAAAATGAAGAGCAACCTCTTTTTATCCTTGCAACCTCAGACTACTCCTGACTATCTGCACGGTGTCGTATAAAGCATCGTTCTAACAGAAGTGTGAGATATCACAACAATATAAGATAATGCATAATAATAAGTATATAACAAGTAAATCATGCATAGCCACGGATTCCACTTCTCACACCTTTACTTAATACAACAATTACATTGTATGTTATTTAACCAATCACATATAATCATCAACACATAACATCAATTACCATGTAGCTCATATACCAAGCACACAACTCAAACATCATGTTAAGAACAATGCAATGAGACTCACTCACAGACTCAATGCATGTGGTACCAATATCGCTCCTAAATCCACACCAAATCTTTCGTTAAACTACACATGAAATAAGATCTTAAGATCCGTTTGAGAAACCCTAGATCCACTGAAAACCCTAACTTCAAAATCACACCGAAGAGAACTATAAATTTGATTATTCAAAATACGAGCACAGTTGTGATAATCGGATCCATGCGATAGGATGAAGATGAATTTGTGAATCGCTTTAAAATTAAGGGGGAAAGATCGTGTGAGAATCTAGAGAGAGAAATGGGTAAGAAAGAGAGTGTGACTAAAGGGAAAAGATAAGCTTGGAAGTACTTGGGTTTGGGTAGTGTAGGACGGGAAGATCAAGCAGTTTGGTCAGGGAGAATGATAACGTCGCGGGGTGGTGATGAGGCAACGTGTGAAGAATGTGATTGCAGATTGGGAATTGAGTCATAGACATTTATTGGTCCATCTTCACCTCTCTTTAATTGACTTTCTTTTTTTATTCTTTTTTATTATTTCTTCTTTTTTCCTTACAATTTTTTATCAATATTATTCAAACATTTTTAAATGTTTGTTTATTTTGAATATAATATTTTTTTACAAATTTTTAAATATATTTAATGTATTTTTTTTAAAATATATAATTTATCAATACTAAAATATTATTTAAAAATAAAAAATAAAATTTATAATAAAAATATGTGGACTCAGATCATTTTATAATATTATTTATGACGTAATAAATCAAAGAGTAATTGATATACATATATCTGTACATTTAAATTTCTTAATATGCTTAAAAATGTTTTAAAAAAATCTTATAAATAGTAATAGACGAAAAAATTAATTAAGTTGTATCTTGAATTATATTAAACATTCAAATTCGCATATTATATCATGCAAGTGTCATATTCGGTCTTATCTATTTCTTTTTCTTAGAGTGAATGTTTTATCTTTTCATTAGTGAACAAGTCTTATTAATAGGGTGTTATTACAGTAAATTTTAGCAACTAACAACCTAACAAAAAACTAATTAATTGTTAGCTAATTTTAGTTCTAAGTATTGTACTTGCAAAGCAAGTAATCCAATTTAACTAGATAGATTAGTTAAGTTATAACAAATTCTTACCTAAATTGAACATTCAACCCTTCAATTTGACAATTGTATATTATACATGTCAAGTATGTCTCTAAATTTGCAAAAGGAATTCAAACTTAGTGATTTGATCATAATATCAACAATTTCGTCTTGAGATGAGTATTGGACAATCTTAATGACTCATTCTTTTGTTAAGTCATGTATAAAGTGAAATCTAACATCTATATGTTTGTTTCTTCCATCAATCACTAGATTTTTAGACAATTTAAAAGATGATTTGTTATCACAATGAATGATAATGTAAGATCAATGATTACTTTCAATTGGTACCAAAATCATCTTCAACCACACACATTGGCAACCACTATAAGTCATTGCTATGAATTTTTCTTCTAGAGGTTTCTCAACACATACCTCTTCATTTAATTCATCATCGATAAAAACACACTAGACATCTAAGTGAAACACATTACAATCTATTTAAGCAGTTAAGGCTAGAATTCTTCTTATCGCGACTTATCTTGCCATTGATGTAAATACATCATTTTAGTCAATTCCATATTATTAAGAATGTATCTTGGCCATCAATATTGATTTGTATTTTCAATTTTCTCAATCTCATTATATCTAGTCTTGTATATTCATTTCACATCTATCTTCTTATCTCTCATGAGCAAGGTTGTGAGTTCTCATGTATCATTGTCTCCAATGGCTTCGATTTCCAATTCCACGACCTTTCTTCAAATTTCTTGTTTGAAATCCTTTTCATATATGGTTGAATCTTTACTAGGTATGAAAATGTCAAGTTTTAAGGGATATTTCTTTATTAGCTTCATTTGTGACATAATTATTATGGTAGTTAGGCCTTCTTATTTTCCTCTTTCTAACTTCTGCATTTCCTTCATTAATGTCTTATAAGTTAGACTCTATGATGCTTATTTTGTTTGATCTTCAACTTTGTGTTGATCTTCAATCTCAGGTTGATCTTTCACATTCAATCAAACTCATTTTCATCTCCATTGTGGTTACTTGTGTTGCACAAAACTTTGTTTGACTTGATTGTTTCGTTTGTAATATCAGCTTGTTCTACTTCAATTTTCTCTGAATTCCATTTAATGATCACATTAAAAAGTAATTTGTATTTGGTCAACCAAGGGCCCAGATAACTAAGTTTCAATCATCTCAAATTCATTCCACTTGACCCAATGTATAAAAGTCAATTCACATGAAAAATTAAGGTATATTATCGGATCTCCACTTTTCACTACACTCATCTTAAATCTTGAACTGACTTGGATGTTGGAGTGCTAACCTTGTAGGTGTTAGAACAAAAATGGTTTGTACCAAATCCCCATGGTTTTGATGATAACAAGTGGAATTCTGGTATGACAAAACTCAGATGTCCTAAGAGGATGTAGAGACTGTTGGGATTTTAATAAGGGCTTTTCAAACTTCTTGATCCTCTTAGCGGAATAATCCTGAAAAACAGATCTTGATTAAATCATCAATCACAAATCAACTTAAACAAAATAAGGATTCAAGAGTTACCTCTTGAAGCATGCTTTATCTTTGATCACGAATGGCGGAAGATATTGGCGTCTCTACGTAGTCCGTGCGAGTGCAAAATGGAATGTGGTGCTAGTCGTCTCTTGTTCTGAGAAAATTGACAATTAGCATTGTTAGGGGAAATAACTCCCCTATTTATAGAGAGCTACTAAAACCCTAATGCTTTTATTTTGGGCTTTTCCAAAACAAGCACAAACTTATTTAATTAAACTATTTTAATTAAATAAAATATTATTATATTTAACTAAACTCGTTTAATTAAATAAAATAAATATTAATTAGATTAAATCATATTTAATTTAATTAACTGTCAATTCTTATTTATTTAATTAAATCATATTTATTCAAATAAATTATATTTGTGTTAATTTATTAAATAATACAATTAACATCTAATTAAATTAAATCTTATTTTAATTTAATCATTCATTATATTATCACTACTCTATGCGTGTGGCCTTGTAGGTTCTCATTACACTGGCAATAATATTAAATCACATATTTAATATTATAAACAATGAGCGGTATCTAGTAACACATCACTGCTACCCAAGTGACGAGAATGTCGTGTGATCTAACATAATCTTTCTGTGATAATGATCTTGTGTCTAATTACCCTTTTACCCTTATATCTATATTGAACACAAGGCATATAATGTGTCACCCTTGTATAGTTCAATATTTTATTCCTTGATTCCTGAGTATTCTTGATAACAACAAATAAGCCAAATATCTCATATCGACTTATTTGAGCACGACCATACATTTTATAATCATACTCTATCAAGGGGCCCATAGATATTACTCATGTATATGTAGGAGGGGCAAATCTCATCTAGCTCACTCATGTCCCTCATCGTGATTTGTAAAGTACTCATCAACCATCTTTATGGTCATCCTATTACGAACAATGTTTGATTGATAATAAAGTACCTGACTCCATATCTAGGATATATAGTGGTTTTAGGTCAAATGATAGTATACACCACTATTACTATGAGAATAACTTATGACACTTACATAATAAACTATATAGTATTCTCATGGCGGGTCAATCCAATATAATATTACTCTTAATATTTATATATATGTGAAGACTTGATATCTCATATTCATGACCTATGAGATACGGTTATTAGTCTACTCACATAATAGTCTATATGCTTTACTATTGTCCTATTTGACAGCAAAGCTTGATTACATATACTTTAAAAATAACGTCCTTATGTTTAATGAGCTCTAACAGTTAAGTCACACTTAATAGGTCATTAATAGATTAATTACTCTAAGGACTTTATTATGTCATATACAAATAACATCATAAATATGATGCCTAATAAGTAAACATATATTGGCAAACAATATATATCAAGTTCATGATACAAAAACATATTAAGCCAATATTGATTGGCTATTAGCCTTACTCCAACAATCTCCCACTAGCACTAAAGTCAATCAGATATTAATTTAACATCTAGTTGCCCATTTTGTGCATCAAACATCATCTAAGCATGATACTTTATTAGCGTATAAGGAACTCTTTCCTCTATTGGTAATATACACCTCTTCAAATTTCAACTTTTGATTTTCTATCAAAATAAATTGAAGTGTAAAAATATATATACATAGTTCACTAGTAATATGTAGTATTATGAACTTGCAAGATTAATCCATTATCATCGTGAATGAGATCAATAGGATCTGCAATACAAGAAACACAATTTTCTTTCCAAAAATTATTAAAGCGATCTAAAGCATATATTTGACCTTTGTACTAGAAACGACAATTGTCTAAAACTCTTTTCAACTTATACAATTGTCATCCAAGCATAACATTTAATTTATATTGTAATTTGAATATATAATTCATAAATTTTGGAATAACATCATTGTAACTCCTTTGCAATGATTATTCCCATCTACTCTCAAGAAAAGAAATATTGGTTTCTTTCAAGATATTCATAGACTTTCTTGATAATGATCTAGTGATGAACACTTCAATCATCTTGGTACTTATTGTTTATGCTTATAGCATATGATGCATCTAGTGCAATACATATCATGGTGTCTTTTTTCTCATCCAATGAGATAAGACATTGTCCATTAGACAAAACATCTTATCACACATGCAATAATCTTAATGTGAGATTTATGCATATCAAGTATCTTAGTACTTCGTCGGAATATGTACTTATGCTAGGATTGAGATTCATCAACCATCTATATCTATAAATTATGATTTCTAACCTTTTAGGACATCTCACCTAAGTATTTTATCAAAACCATTTCCCTAACCATGTCCTACATTAGTGTTGTAGGGAATTTGTTTTGATGATCAATATGTCGTTTACATACTATACTAGTTTAGTGCAAATACTCTTACTAACCTTCTTACGTGTACAAGATTTTAACGTGACATTTATTAATCCAAGTTTACATAAAACTTCATTAATAAAAGGATTCAACTCCAAGAAATTTGCTCTAATCCATAATTGTATTTAAACAACTTATACTTATTTTAGAATCAAGACCACTTATGATCTTCTCTAAATCACGTGCTACATGAACCAATGGTTCAACAATAACTTCCTTATTTAATTGGTTCATATTACATTATCATAAATATATGTATTTTATGGGGCTTGAATTTATTCAAGTTCTACATCACTCCCACTGTCTCCTTTAGATACGTAATCTCTCTAAAGGAAAACTTCAGTTTTATCGACAAAACAATTTTGTCTCATAACGTGTTATAGAACATGTGTTTGTTATTTCCATTGGGATACATCCATGAATATATATTCATCTAGATTGTGATCAAGTTTAATTAATAAACCTTACAACCCATATTATCATAAAGACAAATTAGGTACTCTTACCTCCATATCAAATATGGTGTCTTTATGACTACTTTAAATTAGGTTGTTCATGGATATGAATAGTTGTATGTAAAATAATTTATAAAAGAGTCACAAAAATATAATTGAACTATCTTAAATTGATCAACGTCAAACATCATACAATTTAAATGGTCATTATATTCTTTATATAGGTATTTACCATAGCGAACAATTCGTATGATCTTAATACTTTTCAAATTGTTTCCTTCTACTTCACTCTTGAACTCTTCTCAAAATATTTCTAACTCGTGTCAAATATATAAATCTCAAATCTTATTTGATATATCTCACATTTATTATAGATGAGCTTATCAAGACCGTAGAACTCAAATCTACTACTTGATTTAGTATTGAAAATATTGTTTGGATAATCATAACAACACTTGTCTATTATCAAAATATGCACTCCTCATCTTGTCAATACAAGACTTAGAATTATGTTTCTTACAAAATGAAACTTAATAACAATTATTTGGCTTTATTCTAAGCTCTAATTTAAGTCTAATCATAAACTCTTATAGTCAATGAAACACATTGTTCCATTCTAGACATAAGCTAACTCAAATTATAATTAATGTACTACTTTTTGAAAGACTATTCACATTCATATGTGAAATCAACATCTAGTATCACATACCCAAGATGTAGAAATAGACTATTTGATTTTCTATAATAAATTGTATGAATAAAAAGTCTTACTTTTTTCTTCTACTTTGACTCTTTTGATAACCATTAACAGTTTTCTTATTTCAACACATGAAATCACTGTCTTCCTTTAGAACCGTGTTTGTCTGCCAAAATTTCAAAGAATATAAAACGAATCTCATTCCTTTTATAATTCATCTATTTAACATTACAAACTAGTTTCTTTTCTTTTCAACAAGATAAGGTAGATATATTTAAAATTCATTCATAATGAATCTAATATACCTATCTGAGACAATCTCAAACACAGCTAGTGACCAACTATTTGGTCTAAAAGGAAATCCAGATTTTAAATCTCAAAACTATTTTAGGTCTATTTGGATTCCTAACTTGTATAGAGAAGATTTTAGAAAGTTTTACATTTCTCATATCTTGTATTTCTTATTTAAAATAAAATCCTCGAGGTTAATGATCATATCATTTACCGTGACGACTCCAATTATGAGATATGTTATAACTAGACATTTGATTTAATCCTTCTCATAAGTATCATTCTTCTAATCTAGTTATATTCGGTTGCTTAAGAACATACAATTTTTCTCGTGCTTGAGAACAATTCTCAATTTTATGTACCAACTCAGAAACTCATTTCTGATCCTTACATCCTTCATAAGGACATTTCACAGTAAAATATAAATGAAATTCAAAATAAATTCTAAATACAAAATGAGTAAAAGGATTGTATCAAATTAAATCATTTTAATAAGGACTTTTATTAAAATGCTCCTATTATTTTTACTCAAACCAAACGACCATCAACATTTGATTATGAAAATCTCGTTGGAAGATTTTCTAGCGGGTTGAGATCCATAATTCACTTTGTTTTAAGTCCGCGTAGGCGGATTACACAAAACTAAGTTATTTAGATAGGAACTCTTTCCAATTGTATCTAATACAATTCTCGAATTTTATCAGTTGAGTGAATAACTCCTTATTCTAATCCATCATATGGATTGTTCTCAACTCTTGCTTCTAAACATGTATAATCTTATTATAACTAGTTTATTTAAGTCAAGCCCGAAAATTTAGCAGTTGGATATTACATTTATCCCATCGCACCTTACTAATATAAAATATACACTTCGCGTTAGGCGAAACCTACATTATTCGATACTAGTATTGATGAGTGTTAAATTTTAGAAAACAGTTAACTTAATATTTAATTGAGGAACTTGTCTTAAGTTTGATCTCACTGATTTTTGTATCTCATACACTCACATATTTGTGTATCTTATACACGCGCATATAAACATGCATTTCACGCATCACATACACAAAATAAAAATTGGTAATAAGATTATGACCACCTAAAACACAAGAATTAAATAAACAACTTTATTACAATTCTTTGACTCATGAGCAAGCTTCTCAAGCCTCTCCACTGGCGTCATCGTTTGGCCTTGTCTTCTCTTCAACTCTTGAACTTGAACATTTATAATATTTAAATGAATAAAATAATAATTAAATGACATGACACGCGGGTCGTATTTAATTACAATAAACGTCAAAATCTAAGATCATAATCATATATACATATTTATTAATAATAAAAAATCAAATAATAAATAATAATAGATTATCAAATTATAAATATTAACACATCAACACTTGATGCTTTTGCAAACCCTAAAGACACAACTATTGTACTGTCACAAACCATAATGCAAAGACGGTCATAACATCAAAACATAGTGATTAATTATTTAATATGACTGAATGAATGTCATTGCTGTTGGAGCACAAAGAAGATAAAAGGCAAAAGGAATATTTACTGATAGCTTCAAAAAATAAGGATTTACAATGAATTACAATAACCTACTCCACTAGGCTATTTATACACACAAATTAAATCTAAAATATATCTTCTACAAATATATAAGAAGATCTAAGATATATATCTTCTAACAAAGATATAAACAATCTAAAAGATATTCCTAAATACAAACTAATATCTAATTAAATCTAAATTAATTCTAACACCATCCTTTAATTTATATTTACCCAAAACTGAAAACACAAATTCCATCCCTTAAACTAAGAAATTGATCAGTTTTGATAGCCTTTGTCATAATATATTCCAGTTGCTTCTGAGTGCTACATCGCACAACCTCTATTATTCCATTCTGAACTTGATTCCTCAGAAAATGATACTTGGTCTCAATATGTTTGCTTCTCCCATGTAACACTGGATTCTTGGCAAGATTGATTGCAAACTTGTTATCAATTATCAGCTTCAGAGGTTTATTTACCTCAATCTTCAGATCTTTCAGCAAGTTCAGAATCCACACAGCTTGACATGCAGTCAAAGCACCTGCAATATATTCAGCTTCACAGGTTGACAGAGCAACAACAGGTTGCTTCTTAGAACACCAAGAAATATGACCTCCCAGAAATTTGAATAAGTACCCAAAAGTACTTCTTCTGTCAACTCTATCTCCACACCAATCAGAATCAGAATAACTCAGAAGTTCTAATTTGATCTTTCTTCCAGACGGAAATAACACTCCATATTTCAGAGTTCCCTTCACATACCTTAGAATCCTGACTGCAGCTTGGTAATGGGACCACTTTGGTTTCCTCATAAATCTGCTAACCATTTCAATTGCATAGCAAATATCAGGTCTGGTATTACACAAATACCTTAGAGAACCAACCATCTGTTTGAAGGTTGTAGCATCCACATCCTCTCCATCAGAATCAGAATCCAACTTCTGATTCGTATCAACATGTGTGATAGCAACCTTGCAATTTTCTAGCTCAAATCTCTTCAGAATCTCTAGTTCATACTTCATCTGATGTAAAATGATTCCTTTCTTAGAGTATATAAATTCCATCCCTAGAAAGAAACTCATTTTTCCAAGATCTGTCATCTCAAACGCATTCATCAGAACTTTCTTGAACTCAGCTATCTCTTGTTCAGAACTTCCTGTGAGTAATATGTCATCAACATACAAACAGACCAGAATCATATTACCTTATGAAGTGTGTTGAACATAAACACCATACTCCATCTCACACTTCTGAAACCCTTGTTCCTTGAAAAATGAATCAATCTTCAAGTTCCAAGCTCTGGGCGTTTGCTTCAATCCATACAATGCTTTGTGTAATTTGAACACCATCCCTTCCTGATTCTTTTTCTCAAATCCAGGAGGTTGTGAAACGTACAACTCTTCTTGTAATGGACCATTCATAAATGCAGATTTTACATCTAAATGCATCATAGGCCAATTCCTGTTAGCAGCTATTGCAATCACTAGTTTGATTGTTTCATGTCTTGCTACAGGTGTAAACACTTCAACTTAATCCAACCCAGGCTTCTGTAGAAAGCCTCTTGCTACTAATCTCGCTTTGTGTTTGCCAATTGATCCATCTGGCTTTAGCTTCTGCTTGAAAAGCCACCTGACGCTGATGGCTTTCTTAACTTTTGGAAGTTCTGTCAGCTTCCAAGTCTTGTTTCTCTCTATAGCATCAAGTTCTTCTTTCATGGCATGTAACTAAACTTGGTGCTTAAGAGCCTCTTTCGTACTCACTAGTTCAGAGTCTACTAACATTACACACTGTGATACGGTGGGAGAACTGAATTGAGGTTTTATGTTTGTGTTCACAAATGTTTCGGTTTAGCAAGAGTCGCCACCGACTTTTTATTTTATCCTAAGGAAAGGTCAAAAAGCACAGGAAAGACCTTTGAGATATTTTCTTGGGTTCGGGGAGTAGATTATGAAAAGGGAAGGTGCAAGCACCCTTTTCATCCATGGTTATCTATGGGCTCTTAGTTACTTGTTTAGATCACTTGCTTTTGCTTTTCAATTGTTTGAAATGGTGCTTTGTGTGTGGTTTTGAAAGATGTTTTGAAAAGAGGCCATCGTTGTGGAAACCTTTGTAATGGTTCTTGTTTGAATGTATACAAAGGTGTTTTTGTCTTTTGAAAAGGTTTCAATGTTTGAAAGTCTTGTTTTGAAATGTTTTGAAATTGTGTTTGTGAAGTGTATTTGAAAATAGCAAGGATGTTTTGCAAGCTTTTGATCAAGTAACTAAGAGCTATCTACCCTATTTTACTCAAAGATCTTTCTTATGTTTTTAACCCTTTTAACAGTGTTGTTTCACCATTGCATTTGGTGAACAACCTTGTGTTAGGATGTTAAACGGGACAGGCGCGGGTCATCGTATAAACCATGATAGCAATTATGTCAAGTATCTTTGGCAATTTTCTTGAGGGACTTGATCATTTTTGTTTAGGCAACCAAGATAGCATCATCGAGGGACTATGATATTTTGTTTTGTTTTTGTTTTTCCAAAGTACCCAACATGCATACCATGGCCCATTTTTGAAGGCAACAAGTGGATTGTAACCCTAGGGGTGCAAGTGTGCATTGTATTTGATTTTCATGCATATTTGTCTTTGATTAGGTCAAACTATTTGTTAATTTGATTTTGGCATACAAACCCTAATTCTCTAATCATGGCATAATTGAAAGCGTTAAGTGCGAGAATTTAAATTCTAAGCTATTACAACATGATTATGAGGATGGGGTACAATTTTGAATGGGGGGTATTTTGATAAGAAATATAAACCCTAGTTACTATTTCAACCAAATTGAATTTACAATGCAACAATATTTAAATGTACAATATTTAAATAAACAAAATAAATAAATATTGAATAAAATGTATTATGCAAAAAGAAGTTTTTATTTGCTTATGTATGTAAAATATTTTCAATGTGAAGAAAGTATAAAGAAATAAAATAAAAAAAGATTAATTTTATTGTTTAAGGGATGAAACCCTAATTTCTTTAAGAAAGTAAATATTATATATTATTTATATACAAGAAATATATTAACATGTACAAAAATGAAATATATTTAAAAATGTATTTTTTTAGTATAAATAATAATAAAAATAAAAAAATGTAATATTTTTATATTTTATTCTAAATATTTAATAAAACAAAAGTATGTATATATATATATATATATATATATATATATATATATATATATATATATATATATATATATATATATATATATATATATATATATATATATATATATATATATATATATATATATATATATATATATATATATATATATATATATATATATATATATATATATATATATATATATATATATATATATATATATATATATATATATATATATATATATATATATATATATATATATATATATATATTAAATATATTAAATATGTACAAAAATAAATTATATTTTTAATAATGATTTCAATATGAACAAAAATAAGAAATAAACATAAAAGTATCATTTACATTATTTTCAAGTTTTAAGTAAATCAATTATAAAAGTATTTAAAAGCCTTTAATATTGGAAAAAATCAAAATAAAATACCAAATAAATGTAAAAAATTATGAAAATATTTTTTAAGCATTTTTTATGTTTGAAAATAAAATAACAAAGTCAAAAATGAAAACAAAAATGCAAAAATATCATTATTCAAGAAATTGGGCCAGGGGTGCAAAAATGGAAAAAAGGGTGTTAGAAGCAAAACTGGCTAGGCCCAGCCCAAGCCAACTTCATCTTCTTCCTCTGGACAGAAACGCGCGCGCGCCTGGTTCAAAAATGGATATCCTGCATACGAGCTCCATTGCAAAAACACATAACACAAAACTTGTAGAGAATTTCAATACGATTCTAACCATATAAAGCATTAATCTTAACTCTCAAAGACTAGAGAGAATTTCTCTGGCCTTAAAATCTGACCTAGTTTTTTCAGCATGTTCATGGATGAAATTCTCCTAGCACACTTAATATAAATGAAAACTGAGCATATGTACAGCTTCATGACATTGAATACTACATTTTTCATTCACAAACCTAGGGCTAAATGTTCCTAGATAGAGAGATAGAAAGTGATGAAAAACCTGTTTCAGTTGGATTCGAGTAGGACAATACAGAGCTTCTCAACAAGTTTTGAGGTGTCTGGTAGCTTGCCTGAACTTCACTTGATCTTTTCCAATAGTTAGCTTGCCTTGAATGTCCATGAATCAGCTCCTAAAACTCAACCTGCATAAGCTTGAAACGAAAACGGTGAACACTGTAAATGGAATTACAGTTGGCAATGGAGGTTTGGGATATCTTGAGTGAGTTGAATGGAAGGTGTTTGAAGTGGAAAGGGGCAAAACGCACGATCCAAATGAGCTATGGCACTCAAGTTGCAGCACCTGCCCTGTTTTGCCAAAGAAGAGTGATTTCTGGCTATGGGAGGTTATGAGGCTCAAGCCCTCGTGTTTCTTGCTCAAAGGGTTGTTTGAAATATGTTTGTGATGTTTGTTTAAGCTAACAATGGCTGGTTCTCAAGTTGGGAGGATTTTGCAAGTTTTCTTCTTTGTGAAGCAAGAATGTGTAAGTTCTTAATACATGCATGTACCAACCCTCAAGTATGCTGCACATAATCCTCTTGATACTTGCAATTTGTGGATTTGATTTGGCTTCAGAGATATGGCCCTATGCTTCAAAGATCATGTTTTGACATAAAGCATACCTTTTCCAAAATGGAAATGTACCTTTTTCCAATTAGGGATTAGTTTTGTGTGCAATGTCCAAATGGACAAGATAATGCATTAGCTCAGTGGATTTACATTCAATTAAGGAGTGTGAATTAGTTTAGAGGCCTGCAAACAAGTACAAAGCATGCTGGTTTAAAAATGCAACTTGTATGAACATGTATTAGCCATGGATACAAAGTGAGTTTTTGCCAACTTCAAGCATTCGATTCTCCCTAACCACAAATGTGTTTGAGGAGTTATTGAACAATTTAGAAAGCTTGCAACATGCACTATAATCCATATTTAAAATGCAACTTGAGACTCCAAATGGAACTATGTGAAAAATGGCCAAGAAGATGGGTCAAAATCCTGCCTAAACTAGGGCAAAATTTCTCTAAGTTAAAAGTTTTAGAGACCCTTGTTCCAAAAATCATAACTTGATATCCAAGCATCTTTTGAGAAAACTTTGTGAATAAAAGTTGTAGACTTTGTGGAGGACTACAACTTTCATGTTGTAAGTTTTGTTTGAATCAATTTGCATCATGGTGAAAATGTGGGACAAAATTAGGAAAAATTAAGAAAATTTCATAACTTAGAAAAATTCTAAGTTATGAAAATTTTTCAATTTCAAACCCTAATTTGCAATTTGGGGTTTCTTGGTGAACAAGTTTCATAATTTGACACACCTTGATGAAAAATGACCCTTGGCACTTGATTTTTGACCAAAAAGTCAAAGTTTGACTTTTCAGTGTACAGTCAAATTTTGATCAGTTGATTGAAAAATTCATCTATCAATCCCATGCATTTGAGATCTTTTGAACTTGTTGAATAGATCAAGATGATGTCATTGAGTCCTTGAGTCCATGGTTGATCTTGATTTGCCATTGGCTAGGTCAAACAGTCAAAAATTGCCTTTGTACAGTCAAAACCCTAAAAATGACCATTTTGCCCTTTTGGTGATCTGATCAAATTTCTTATGGAATTGTGGTCCAAATTTGATCAAATGGTTCATATGAGTTCATAATGTTGATGTGGGTCAAAATTCATGAGGTTTGACTGTAAATTGGCCACAGTTTACTTTTTCCCCAATACAACTGATTTCTAGGTCAACTGTCCAATTGACTGGGCAAAAATTTGATTCAAAGATTGAAACTTGGTATGGACAAACTCATGATTCCAACATGAAGTATGAAAGTCACTTTGGGCATTGTAAGTCAAAAAAATCTTGTGCAAACTCAAACCCTAATTTAGGTCAACGGTGCAAGGAGGTGTCTTGAGCAGAGCAAACCCTAGCTTGATCTTGAGTCCCAAGAGCCTTGTGATGAGAAATGTTGATAAAATGAGAGGGAAAATTTTAGGGTACAACAGTTGCCCCTGTTCAATCTTCTTGAACTTGAAGAGTTAGATTGGCAAGTTTGCCTTTCGTGACTCGAAGGTAAAAGAGGATTGGACACTAGAGTGCCTGTAAATTTGCACTCGTCAAAATATTGTTGAGTGAATGGGCTTAAAGATGCCATTTGGAGATGGTAGAATCTTGCTGGAGATGGGCTTAAAGATGCCATCTAAGATTTGTTTGTTGAAAATCAGTATAATGAACATCAGAATGGTATCCGTATTTGGAACGTATCTAAGTTGTATCTGGAGATTGGGTTTGTATGAGCAAGGGAATAGCGTCTGTGTTTAGAGCGTATCTGAGCTGTAATTGTATTTGATTCTTGAATGAATATCAGAATGACTGTCGTGTCTAGAGTGTATCTGTATTCTGAATGGGTGACAGAGAAACATCTGTGTATGAAGCATCTATGTGTTGGGGATAAATTCTAAATGAGTGACAGAATGGCAATCGTGTCTGGAGCATATCTGGACTGTATCTGAAATCGAGATATGTATGAGTGGCAAAATGACTTCCGTGTTTGGAGTGTATCCGTACTGTAACTGGGATCTGGATAAGTGACAGAATGACTTCCGTGTCTGGAGTGTATCTGAACTTGATAGTTGAATCTGAATGAGAGATAGAATGACCGCCGTGTCTGGGGTGTATCCACACTGTATCTGAAATCTCTGAATAGTTATTGAACAATAGCTTTTTAATCTTATCCTGAAAAGGGTAAAATGTTAGCTAAAACACGAAGTTATGTTGCATGATATGTATGATGCAATGAAATGTGTTCCATCAATGTTTATGATATATGAATGTAATGGATGCACATGTAAGCTGATTAGCTGTCTTGCTGAGGAAAATAAATCCTTGATAACTGGAGATAATGAAATCTTTGACTGCTGCCGGAGAAAGTAAATCCTTGACCGATGCTGAGGATTCAAAAATCTTTGATTGTTGAAGATGAGAAATCCTTGCTGACTGCTTGGGGATTAAAGATATTTGATTGTTGAGAATGAGAAATCCTGGGACCACTGCTGGGGATTGAAAATCCTTGGTGACCTGTGGGGATTTAACAAGAGCTTTGATAACTTCTGCGGGGAATGAGAATCCTTCATGACTTTCCTGGGAAATAAGGAAAACTCCGACGACTTTTACTGGGGAATTAAAACCTGGGAGGCTTCAAATGGAGAAGCAGGAACTAGAATCTTCGTTTTGTTAGGAAATAACTTTGTGGGGAGAGTGTTTACTCTGCTTGGGAGATCATGAGCTTGGGTTGTATGCCAATCTATTAGGGAATTATCCTAGTTAGGTATAAGACAAGAAGTCAACTGTTATCTGGTTGATTCTTAGACTTTTTAAGATAACCTGTTGGGGCAGTTGGGGAAAGCTGATTAGTTCCCGCTGGGGATTGATTTTTTTGGAAATTTGACTTTGCCGGGGAAGAAGGTCTAGAGTATTCTAGCTCCGTCGGGGATATGTATTTCAGGGTTTTCGGGCTCCACTGGGGATCGGGAGTTTGGAGACTTAACTCTGATGGGAATTTTGAAACTTAACTCCACTGGGGAATAAAGTTTAGAACACACTGGCTCCGCTAGGGATCTTGAAATTTAACTCTGCTGGGGATATATACTCCAAGGTTTTAGCTTTGTTGAGGAGCTAGATGATGTACTGCAGGGGATTTCTTCTGGAATAGCCTAAAGACGTCTTCCCACACTTTGATCTACCGGTAATTATCCTTTCTCAATTCGTTTTATTTGTAAGCAATGATTATATTCAAATGCATATGCCTATTTAACAAACCATTGGACATTTTCAAATAAAACATAAGTGTAAAAAGAAAAGAAAGGCAAGCAAATTTCTGCACTTTGAAGTATTTTTGTATTAACTTTTGTAAGTATTTTTGTACAAAGGAGACAAACATCCTAGTAAGAGAATGTTGTCGTAAAATTGAGAAAATTTTATACAAAAGAAAGATGGCTATGTGTAACAATTCCATGGGGTTCCCATTCTGCTATAGCCTTCACAACTCTGAGTGTCTTGTCCATTCGTTGCTTCGTCCGCGGATGATTGGACTGATCAGAAGCTTAGAGCTTGTTGGTGAAGAGATTGTCCTTAAAGTGATCTGACGAGACATAGTCATACGCTTTAATTCCCTAACTTTTGCCTGGACCGCCCTTTCGGGTTTTCGATCCACCGGAAAACCCTTTTTTGCCCAAGTCGCCCTTTCGGGTTTTCAACTTGCCGGGTGTACAAATTTTTTTATTTATCCCTAATTTTTGCCTGAACATCCCTTTCGGGTTTTCAATTCACCGGGATGCCCATTTTTGTCCAAGTCGCCCTTTCGGGTTTTCAACTTGTCGGGTCGTTTTATGCGTAGTATCTTTTGACTGTGTCTGCGTTTGCAGGGTGCGGCAAGTCGTCATCGTCCATGGTGGTCAGAATCATTGCCCCACCAGAAAAGATGTTCTTGATCACAAATGGTCCTTCGTAAGTAGGAGTCCACTTGCCCCCGGGATCACTTTGCGGCAAGATGATCCGCTTGATTACAAGATCTTTGACTTGATATACCTGACGCCTGACTTTCTTGTTGAAAGCCTTGATCATCCGTTTTTGATACGTCTGACCATGACAAACAACAGTAAGTCGCTTCTCGTCGATCAAGTTAAGTTGATCAAGTCGGGTCTGAATCCAATCGTCTTCACTCAAATCGGCATCCTTCATAATCCTTAAGGAAGTAATCTGAACTTCCATAGGTAAAACAGCCTCCATGCCATATACCAAAGAAAAGGGGGTTGCCCCTGTTGAAGTATGTGTCGTGGTACGATATCCATGCAGAGAAAACGGTAACATCTCATGCCAGTCCTTGTAGGTGACTGTCATCTTTTGAATGATCTTCTTGATATTTTTGTTCGCGGCTTCAACAACACCGTTCATCTTTGGCCGATAGGGAGATAAATTATGATGATAAATCTTGAACTGCTCGCACAGAGCAGTGATCATAGTGTTATTCAGATTTGTACCGTTGTCCGTAATGATCCTGTCAGGGATACCATACCGACATATGAGGTTCTGCTTGATGAAGCGGGCAACCACATTCTTTGTAACGAAGGTGAAGGAAGTTGCTTCGACCCACTTGGTGAAGTAATCAATAGCCACTAAGATGAAGCGATGTCCATTGGATGTCGTTGGCTTGATCTCTCCAATCATGTCGATTCCCCACATTGCGAATGGACAAGGAGCTATTAGAACGTTGAGAGGAACAGGAGGAATATGTACCTTGTCAGCATAGACTTGACATTTGTGACAAGTACGGGAATATTGATGACAATCAGCTTCCATGGTAGACCAGTAGTAGCCTTCCCTTAGGATCTTCTTAGCCATCGTATGTCTGCTCAAGTGGGTGCCAAATGTGCCACTTTGTATTTCGGTCATGATCAACTCTGCTTCAACCTTGTCCACACAACAAAGTAGAACACAATCATGGTTGTGCTTATATAAGATACCATTGCTCGGGAAGAACTTGGCAGCAAATCTCCTTAAGAACTTTTTGTCATTGACTGAAGCTCCTTCAGGGTATTCTCGAGTCTGGAGATACCTTTTGATTTCATGAAACCAGGGTTGTTCCACTACTTCTTCGATATTAATCTCATGACAGTGTGCAGGTCCGTCCATTCACTCGATGGTGATTTGGGGAGCCTCATTATCCCAGTTGAGTTTAAACATGGAAGACATTGTAGCCAGAGCATCTGCTAGTTGATTTTCTTCTCGCGGGAAGTGCTCAAAGGTAATCTGCTCAAAATGAGACAACAATGTCAGGACATGTTCTTTGTATGGGATAAGATTGGGATGTCTAGTGTCCCATTCTCCTTTGATTTTACTGATAACCAAAGCTGAGTCCCCAAATACGACCAAAGATTTGATTCCCAAGTCGATAGCAGCCTTGAGACCAAAGATACAAGCTTCATATTCAGCCATGTTGTTGGTACAGCTAAAACAAAGTCAGGCAGTGAAGGGTGTATGGCAACCTTCCGGAGAAATGAGTACCACACCTATACCGTTGCCAAGTGCATTTGAAGCACCATCAAAGTACAGGGTCCATCGGGATCCTTGTTCAGGTCCGTCATACGGTCCGTTACCTTCAATGTTGTCCAATGTCATGATGTCCTCGTCAGGGAAGTCGAATCTCATAGATTGGTAATATTCGACGGCTTGATGAGCTAGATGGTCAGCTAGTACACTCCCCTTTATAGCTTTTTGGGTAGTATACTGGATATCATACTCTGTTAGGATCATTTGCCATCTAGCGATTCTTCCAGATAAAGCAGGCTTTTCTCGAAGATATACTTAATCAGATCCATTTTAGAAATCAACAAAGTGGTATGAGTCAACATATACTGCCTTAGCCGGCGAACAACCCATACCAAAGCGCAATAAGTTTTCTCGAGCAGTGAGTAGCGAGTCTCACAGTCGGTAAACTTTTTGCTAAGGTAATAAATGGCATGCTCTTTTCGGCCAGACTCGTCATGTTGGCCCAGTACGCACCCTATTGAGTTATCCAAAACAGTCAGATACATGATTAACGACCTTCCTTCGACGGGTGGCATCAAGATAGGAGGTTCCAGCAAATACTCCTTGATCTTATCAAAAGCAACTTGACAATCATTGTTCCAATCAACCACCTGATCTTTCTTCAACAACTTTAAGATTGGCTCACAGGTAGACGTTAAGTGAGAAATGAACCTTGCAATATAGCTTAAGCGTCCCAAGAAACCTCTAACCTCCTTTTCAGTGCGGGGGGCAGGCATTTCTTGTATAGCTTTGACTTTAGCAGGATCAACCTTAATGCCTTTGTTGCTGACGATAAATCCCAAAAGTTTACCATACCTGACTCCAAAAATGCACTTGCTAGGGTTCAGTATGAGCTTATACTCCTTTAATCTGACAAACAGCTTTTGCAGATGGTCAAGGTGCTCTTCTTCTGTCTGTGATCGGGCTATCATGTCGTCTACGTAGACTTTGATCTCATGATGTATCATATCATGAAACAAAGCTACCATGGCTCGCTGATAGGTTGCCCCGACATTCTTCAGTCCGAATGGAATCACTTTGTAGCAGAAGTTACCCCACTGCGTGACAAAAGTAGTTTTCTCCATGTCTTCGGGGGCCATTTTGATCTGGTTGTATCCCGAGAATCCATCCATGAAGGAAAATACCTTATGTTGAGCTGTATTGTCAACCAATATGTCGATGTGTGGCAGTGTAAAATCATCTTTAGGGTTATCCCTATTAGGTCCCTATAGTCCACACACATTCTGACTTTGTCGTCCTTCTTAGGCATGGGCACAATGTTAGCAACCCATTGTGGATAGGAAGTAATAGCCAGAAAGCCAACATTAAATTGCTTCATCACCTCAACTTTGATCTTTTCAGACATGTCGGGCCTCATTCGACGAACCTTTTGTTTGATCGGTGGACAATCTTCTCTTGTAGGGAGACGGTGAACCACGATATCTGTATCTAGTCTCGGCATGTCTTCATAGGACCGGGCGAAGATTTCAACATATTCATTCAACAACTGAACTAGACGTTCTTTGACACTTGGTTCTAGGTTGGCACCCACTTTTACCTCTTTCTTGTCTTCCTCTGTTCCCAAATTGATGGTTTCTAGCAACTCTTCATGGGGCAGAATAACCCTTTCCTCTTGTTGCAGAAGTCTGGCTAACTCTTCAGGCACTTCACAGTCTTCATCACCTTCGTACTCGGCATGATTGACCAAATCTTCAGAGTTACCGAAGGCTAAAGCATAATAATCACCCATGGAATCCGGAGTGGATGGGTACCTGCATTTTGTGAGTGTGGGTGTGTGTAAGGGATAGCCATCCTTAAACGAAACAAAATGTAAAAGGAAAGAAAATGAACACAACAGTTTATAGATGAAAACGTCCAATGATTCATTAAACATGGCATATGATAATGAAGAAATCAAGCCCTTACAATTGGACCTATATGCCCCGGGTAAGGCATAAGGTGAAAATAGTGTACGAATTGTTTAATTATTACAGACCAAAATAGGAAATTGTTCAAAGATAAATTACTGGTTGATGAAAGTGATGGGAACAAAGTCTTTCGCATCCCAATTGCTTAATCCCCCTTCGACGGTTGGAAAGATCAAATCTTCAAAGTTGTCTTCTTCATCAACATCTTCTAAGGCATTAATTCCATGGTGAGTGATTTTTACGGGTGGTCCTCCAGCCCTGGAGCGACGCACAACTTTCTGGCCAGCAACAGTAAAACCTAGTCCGAACTTGTCCATCTTGTGAGGAAAATCAGGCAATTTCCCCCACACTGTACTCCTTCCTTCTTTGATTACTGCCTCCGCATCTTTGAGGGATGCCATCCTAGACATAGGCTTGGAAACTATAGGCACATCTGTCATTGTCTTTGCAACTGCGACCTCAGGAGAAACCTCTTCAAAATGTTGGAAAGGCGTTTCTATGAACTCGCCATCCAACTCCACATAGCGGAAGGAGTTGAGGTGACTTATCATGTACTCTTCCTCACCGTGGACCGTTATGATCTTTCCCTGAACTGGATACTTTAGCATTTGGTGCAGGGAGGAGGTGAGTGCCCCAACATTATGGATCAACGGCCTTCCCAACAAGAAAGAATATGAAGGACGGATGTCCATCACATAAAAGGTAGAGTTGAAAATTTATGTGCCCACCTTGATTGGAATGTCTACTTCTCCATGAACCATCCTTTTAGAACCATCGAAGGCTCTAACAACGATGTTACTGGGCTTTAGGGTCAAACCTTCACAGTCCAATCGGTCCAACGCCTTTTTCGGTAGCACATTCAAAGATGAACTGGTATCCACCAGGACATGGGCAAGTGTGGTTCCCCTGCATTCTATTGAGACATGCAGCGCGTCGTTGTGTTTTCTTCCCTTAGGGGTCAAATCGGCATCGGAAAAACCAAGACCATTATCAGCAGTAAGGCTAGCCACGCACTCTTGAAACTGGTCAGCCGAAGTTTCTTGAGGCACGTGTGCCGTCTTTAAAAATTTGATTAAGGCCTTAGCATGGGCCTCAGAGCAGAGTATGAGAGCCAACATGGAGATTTTGGAAGGGGTCTGCCCTAGCTGTTCCACGACATCGTAGTCGCTCTTTTTGATTATCTTTAAGATTTCTTCCATCTCTTTCTGGGTGGTCTCGGGGATTACCACAGTCTGAGCCTTCGTCCTGACAGGCGCTTCTAGTATCCCCTTACCCTTATCGGTAGCAACATCAGAGGGTCTAACTTCAGGTACATCAATTTCTTCAATTACCGGGCTTTGCACAAATGGCTTGACAGGTACAAAAACTCTCGAGGGTCCGAAGACTGCTCGTGGAGGAGCAATCTCCAGAGAGAATATCCTTCCGCTGCGAGTTATCTTGCTCGTTCCCGCAATATTCCCTATATCAAGGGTTTCATCATCGGAATTCTCTTGGACTGATTCAATCTGTTTGACACCATGGTAGAAGATTTCTCCTCCGTAGTTCCATGGTATCGTCTTGTTAGATTTATACGGGACAGGCCCCTGTATGGTGATTTTCAACGGCACAAACTTAGGATCAGGCATGATCTTAACAGGCCTTTTGCAGGTCTTGGAAAGATCATCGAAGATGGTTATTATAGCAATGTCATTGGTTGAAGCAACAAAGGTAGCAAGAGTAACATGGGTGATAGTATCAACATGAGTCTTTTGAAAGAGGATCTCTTGGGTATCCATCATGCGTTGGATGCCTGATTTCAACAGTGGGCAGTCAGATTGCAAGTTTAAACAAAAGTAACAGTCTTTTCCACAGCCTGGGAATATCCCGGCTCTCATCAAATTCACTTTAATCACTGATAACGGAGTCAAAAGGTCAGCAACATTGGTAACATAAAGATCTTCCATAACGGCATGAACATTATGACCGTGCTTGGGCATTGGGGCAGAAATCACATTTGGCTTTTCGGGTGCATCAAATTCTACCTCCTTGGCGTCTATCAAGTCTTGGATTTTGTTCTTAAGAGCCCAACAGTTGTTGGTATCATGCCCTACACTGTCAGAGTAGTAAGCACATTTTGCATTGGAGTGGTAATAAGGAGAAGAGGTATTAGGGTTCTTCGGTGCTTCTTTCAAATTGGTGAGATTCAACTTTAACAGATGAGGGAGTATTTAAGCCGGTGTCATGTTGATTCGGGTGAATTGCCGTTGTCGCCTTTCTACCCTTTGCTGATTAGATCTTGGTTGATTGCTGCGAGGTTGATCGGTTGAAGAGTTTTGGATCATCACAGCCCCCACCATTGGTTGGCGCTTGGTTCTTCCTTGGCTTTTTTGAGAATAAACAGCAGAAGCTTCCTTCTTAGCTGGGAAGGTCTTCTTAATAGCAGTGGACGCGGAGGCATCTTTCTGAATCTTACCACTTTTAATGCCCGCCTTGGCCCTTTCACCGATCAGAATTAATTCGGTGAATCCTGTAGAGGAACTCCCAATTAAATGATTGAAGAAAGGGCCAGACAGGGTCTCTAAAAACATGTCAACCAGCTCTCTATCCGATAATGGTGGCTGCACCCTTCCAGCCAAATCCCGCCACTTCTGGGCATACTCTTTAAATCCCTCATTAGAAGCCATACCCATACTCTGTAGTTGAGTACGAGTAGGTGCTAAATCAGCGTTATATTGGTATTGGCGGTAGAAAGTAGCAGCTAAATCTTCCCAGTTATGAACCTCAGACCTCTCAAGTTGATAGAACTAGTCTAATTGTGTGCCTGATAAACTATCTTGGAAAAAATGGACCCAAAGATCCTTATCAGATGAGTGGGGTTGGATTTTTATAACGTAGGATCTCAGATGCATCTTTGGACAGGACAAACCGTCATACTTAGCAAATGTAGGAACTTTGAACTTGGGAGGGATGATGATCCCCGCGACCAACCCTAGTTCTTCAAAATCTAAACCAGGTACCCTTTGCAATTCTATGGCTGCCAACCGATCCTCAAGATTTTTATACTTATCATCTGTCGAGGGATATTGCTATTTGGAGTAATCTTCATCCTCTTCCTCTTCTCCTTCTTCAGCTTCAGATTCAGAAGGCATGGCGACTCCTTTACCTTTACCAACCCCTTCGTCGGACGTTGAGGAAAATTCCAGAACTCTCCTAGCCTGATGCTCAAATCTCCTTCCCATAGTGGCTACCCCAACTCTTTTCTTTTTCTTCCTTTCTGGTTCCTTCTCTTTCTCTAAAATTGCTTTTAAGTCCTCTTGACCCTTTGCTAAGGTCACGAGGAGTTGCTGGAATTGTGAATTATGTGCTTGCAGATCCTTAACCGTCTGCTCCAAATCTATCTTGTTGAAATAAACAGCAGAAAGATAAAGAAACCTGGTGTGAAGACCTGTTTATGCATATGATGAATGATATGTTATTCATGTAATGCATTCAAGGATTCAGAAATTCAAATTTGTTGCAAAAAAGAACACACGTCATATTAAGAAGAAATTTGTTAGTACATAAATGCCCCATGGGCAAAATATTACAAAATTCTTAATGTAAAAAGACATTGCGCATCCTTTTTGGTGCGATGTACGTTTTGAGATTCTCCTCTTCATGAAGTCGGCGAGTAAGTTCCAAAACCTTCTTCTCACTGGCATAGAAGCTGGCTTTAAAAGTATTTTGTTCCTCCTTGAGTTAGATCCAACTCTTTTGTAATTCCTCCAATGATGTAGGCATGTCAGGATGTAGGAGGGTGTATGGAACCTCTCCTTCCATAACAGGCTCTTTGATCACGGGGAGAATGTGAGGGTATGGCATCATAAGATTCTGGGCGCGGGTTCGTACCCACTTGAGGTAAGGCTCAAGGGGGATGGAATTCTTGTGCCCCAGTGTCTTACTATCCACCTTGTTGGGCATCCTCCAAGCTCTGATAAACCTTTGTCGAAGTCCTTGCGCATCGTTGTCGAAGTCAAAAACTAGGTCAGGAATCAGCATATCATGAGGGTCATCCCTTCAAGCATATCTAAACTGTCTTAGAGCTAAACAGGGGTTGTAGGTAATGCCTCCCCTAATGCCAAGTAGTGGGACATTAGGGAATTCCCCACAACGATCAGTGATGGTGACATTTTCTATGGACCGAGAACACCAATGAACATCAGAATGTGTGAGGGTCATCAATCGTTGTGACCACCTTAAACCATGCTCATTCTTCAAAACTGACTGGGGAAGGTGAGAAATAAACCACCTTGCCAGAAGAGGAGTACATCACATGAGAACACCTTTTTTCCTCATTGTTCGTGTGTAAAATGAGTGTAGGATGTCCCCAAGCAATGTAGGCACAGGATTCCGAGATATGAAAATCTTGACAGCATTCACATCTATAAGCTGATCAGGGTTTGGGAACAAGACCAACCCATAGATGAGGAGTGCCACAATTTCTTCAAAAGCTTGTAGATCTAGAGAATTCCAGCAGTTTTGTGCCTTCTCAAACAGAAACTTTGCCAAGAAACCCTTGACACCACTTCTGGTTTCCCAATGACCTTTGATATCAGATGGTTGCAAGTGTAATGCTTGAGCCACATCTTCAGGCTTTGGTTCTTTTTCCGTACCGTTGTAGGGTAGTTGACGAAGAATAGGAATTCTCAAGAGTTGAGAAAATTCCTCCAAAGTAGGTACTAATTGGTAATCAGGGAATGTGAAACAGTGGTGTAGGGGGTCAAAGAACTGGAAGAGAACTTTCACCATGTCTTCTTCAATGTTGGAGTTGACCAAGTTGAGAAGTCTACCATGTCTTTCACTTAAAAGAGAATTCTCTGGGATCTTGGAAGTAAGTTCCTTGAGTTGAGGAGGGATTCTCACAAGGTTGACCTGAAGTGTTTTCCTGCGAAGAGATTCCATGACCTACAAAAAAAAGAACAAAGATAAAGATCCAAACCCTTTAAATGGTTAGTGGATGCATATGATGCTTTATGATGTTCATGATGTATGCACAAGCACATGTATAAACAAGTCACACAAAAACCCTAGTTTCAGGCTTGCATGAGGTTTCATAGGTAAGTACCCTCTTGAAGTTAGTTGGCTCAACCTGTCCTATAAATAGTAATCGGGTTCTAAGGAGCTCAATATCACTGGATCATTTTCTATGTTCATTGTTTTGGTTTAGCCACATAACTGGCGACCAAAATATTCCAAGAAAATAACCCTCAATGAGTGTAGTATCGAGTATCTACCAACTTCGGACTGCACCAAAGCCGGTCATCTCACTACTCCTAAAAAAGGCCAAGATGGTCAAGTAATATTCTAAGAGTTCATTACTGCTTTATGACATCACTCAGCGGCCCCGTATTTTCTTTGATTGACTCAAAGGCTACCGGTACTCACAAATATGTCGCACTAATATAGCTATTGCTTCAACCATGTCGGTATATCCCGCACAGTTTCCACAATGTATTGCTATTTACCTAAGAATGTTTCCCAAATCCGGGTAGAGGATTTCAAGCCCAAACAAGAGAACCAAATGTAAAGCAATCAAAGCAATCAAGATAAGCATGCAAGGGTGATCTAAACCCTAAGGTTAATCCACTTTTAAAGACTTCCCCAGCAGAGTCGCCAGTTCCGTGATACGGTGGGAGAACTGACTTGAGGTTTTGCATTTGTGCGCAAATGTTTCGGTTTAGCAAGAGTCGCCATCGACTTTTTATTTTATCCTAAGGAAAGGTCAAAAAGCACAGGAAAGACCTTTGAGATGTTTTCTTGGGTTCGGGGAGTAGATTATGAAAAGGGAAGGTGCAAGCACCTTTTTCATCCATGGTTATCCATGAGCTCTTAGTTACTTGTTTAGATCACTTGCTTTTGCTTTTCAATTGTTTGAAATGGTGCTTTGTGTGTGGTTTTGAAAGATGTTTTGAAAAGAGGCCATCGTTGTGGCAACCTTTGTAATGATTCTTGTTTGAATGTATACAAAGGTGTTTTTGTCTTTTGAAAAGGTTTCAATGTTTGAAAGTCTTGTTTTGAAATGTTTTAAAATTGTGTTTGTGAAGTGTATTTGAAAATAGCAAGGATGTTTTGCAAGCTTTTGATCAAGTAACTAAGAGCTATCTACCCTATTTTACTCAAAGATCTTTCTTATGTTTTTAACCCTTTTAACAGTGTTGTTTCACCATTGCATTTGGTGAACAACCTTGTGTTAGGATGTTAAACGGGACAGGCGCGGGTCATCGTATAGACCATGATAGCAATTGTGTCAAGTATCTTTGGCAATTTTCTTGAGGGACTTGATCATTTTTGTTTAGGCAACCAAGATAGCGTCATCGAGAGACTATGATCTTTTGTTTTATTTTTGTTTTGCCAAAGTACCCAACATGCATACCATGGCCCATTTTTAAAGGCAACAAGTGGATTGTAACCCTAGGGGTGCAAGTGTGCATTGTGTTTGATTTTCATGCATATTTGTCTTTGATTAGGTCAAACTATTTGTTAATTTGATTTTGGCATACAAACCCTAATTCTCTAATCATGGCATAATTGAAAGTGTTAAGTGCGAAAATTTAAATTCTAAGCTATTACAACATGATTATGGGGATGGGGGTACAATTTTGAATGGGGGGTATTTTGACAAGAAATATAAACCCTAGTTACTATTACATCCAAATTGAATTTATAATGCAACAATATTTAAATGTACAATATTTAAATAAACAAAATAAATAAATATTGAATAAAATGTATTATGCAAAAAGAAGTTTTTATTTGCTTATGTATGTAAATATTTTCAATGTGAAGAAAGTATAAAGAAATAAAATAAAAAAAGATTAATTTTATTGTTTAAGGGATGAAACTCTAATTTCTTTAAGAAAGTAAATATTATATATTATTTATATACAAGAAATATATTAACATGTACAAAAATGAAATATACTTAAAAATGTATTATATATATATATATGGCAAAATACCCTTTTTAGTCCTTTAAGTTTACCCCAAGGTCCATTTTGGTCCTTTATCTAAAAAAAGTGTCAAACTGGTCCTATAATTCTTTCAAAAGGACCATAGGAGTCATTTCCGTCCATTTTGGTCCTTTTTAGTTCATTGGAGAAGCTGCAAAATGAGCTTGATGGAGCAAAGATGGAGATACATCATCTAAAGGAAAGGAAGGATGGGCTGAAACATAAGATAATGGAGTTACAAATTGAAATAAAGAAGGATGGGCTGAACCAAAAAGGACCAAAATGGACGAAAAAGACTCCTATGGTCCTTTTGAAAGAATTATAGGACAAGTTTGACACTTTTTTTAGATAAAGGATCAAAATGGACCTTGGGGTAAACTTAAAGGACTAAAAAGGGTATTTTGCCTATATATATATAAAATATGTATAAAATAATATAAAATATGTACAAAAATAAATTATATTTTTAATAATATTTTCAGTATGAACAAAAATAAGAAATAAACATAAAAGTATCATTTACATTATTTTCAAGTTTTAAGTAAATAAATTATAAAAGTATTTAAAAGCCTTTAATATTGGAAAAAATCAAAATAAAATACCAAATAAATGTAAAAAATTATGAAAATATTTTTTAAGCATTTTTTATGTTTGAAAACAAAATAACAAAGTCAAAAATGAAAACAAAAATGCAAAAATATAATTATTCAAGAAATTGGGCCAGGGGGTGCAAAAATGGAAAAAGGGTGTTAGAAGCAAAACTGGCTAGGCCCAGCCCAAGCCAACTTCATCTTCTTCCTCTGGACAGAAACGCGCGCGCGCCTGGTTCAAAAATGGATATCCTACATATGAGCTCCATTGCAAAAACACATAACACAAAACTTGTAGAGAATTTCAATACGATTTTAATCATATAAAGCATTAATCTTAACTCTCAAAGACCAGAGAGAATTTCTTTGGCCCTAAAATCTGACCTAGTTTTTTCAGCATGTTCATGGATGAAATTCTCCTAGCACACTTAATATAAATGAAAATTGAGCATATGTACAGCTTCATGGTATTGAATACTACATTTTTCATTCACAAACCTATGGTTAAATGTTCCTAGATAGAGAGATAGAAAGTGATGAAAAACCTGTTTCAGTTGGATTCGAGTAGGACAATGCAAAGCTTCTCAACAAGTTTTGAGGTGTCTGGTAGCTTGCCTAAACTTCACTTGATCTTTTCCAATAGCTAGCTTGCCTTGAATGTCCCTGAATCAGCTCCTAGAACTCAACCTGCATAAGCTTGAAACGAAAATGGTGAACACTAAATGGAATTACAGTTGGCAATGGAGGTTTGGGATAGCTTGAGTGAGTTGAATGGAAGGTGTTTGAAGTGGAAAGGGGCGAAACGCACGAGCCAAATAAGCTATGGCACTCAAGTTGCAGCACCTGCCCTGTTTTGCCAAAGAAGAGTGATTTCTGGATATGGGAGGTTATGAGGCTCAAGCCCTCATGTTTCTTGCTCAAAGGGTTGTGTGAAATATGTTTGTGATGTTTGTTTAAGCTAACAATGGCTGATTCTCAAGTTGGGAGGATTTTGCAAGTTTTCTTCTTTGTGAAGCAAGAATGTGTAAGTTCTCAATACAAGCCTGTACCAGCCCTCAAGTATGCTGCACACAATCCTCTTGATACTTGAAATTTGTGGATTTAATTTGGCTTCAGAGATATGGCCCTATGCTTCAAAGATCATGTTTTGACATAAAGCATACCTTTTCCAAAATGGAAATGTACCTTTTTTCAATTAGGGATTAGTTTTGTATGCAATGTCCAAATGGACAAGATAATTCATTAGCTCAGTGGATTTGCATTCAATTAAGGAGTGTGAATTGGTTTAGAGGCCTGCAAACAAGTACAAAGCATGCTGGTTTGAAAATGCAACTTGTATGAACATGTATTGGCCATGGATACAAAGTGAGTTTTTGCCAACTTCAAGCATTCGATTCTCCCTAACCACAAATGTGTTTGGGGAGTTCTTGAACAATTTTGAAAGCTTGCAACAATAACTATAATCTATATTTGAAATGCAACTTGAGACTCCAAGTGGAACTATGTGAAAAATGGCCAAGAAGATGGGTCAAAATCCTGCCTAAACTAGGGCAAAATTTCTCTAAGTTAAAAGTTTTAGAGACCCTTGTTCCAAAAATCATAACTTGAGATCCAAGCCTCTTTTGAGAAAACTTTGTGAATAAAAGTTGTATACTTTGTGGAGGACTACAAATTTCATGTTGTAAGTTTTGTTTGAATCCATTTGCATCATGGTGAAAATGTGGGACAAAGTTAGGAAAAATTAAGAAAATTTCATAACTTAGAAAAATTCTAAGTTATGAAAATTTTCAATTTCAAACCCTAATTTACAATTTTGGGTTTCTTGGTGAACAAGTTTCATAATTTGACACATCTTGATGAAAAATGACCCTTGGCACTTGATTTTTGACCAAAAAGTCAAAGTTTGACTTTTCAGTGTACAGTCAAATTTTGATCAGTTGACTGAAAAATTCATCTATCAATCTCATGCATTTGAGATCTTTTGAACTTGTTGAATAGATCAAGATGATGTCATTGAGTCTTTTAGTCCATGGTTGAGCTTGATTTTCCATTGGCTAGGTCAAACAGTCAAAAATTGCCTTTGTACAGTCAAAACCCTAAAAATGACCATTTTGCCCTTTTGGTGATCTGATCAAATTTCTTATGGAATTGTGGTCCAAATTTGATCAAATGGTTCATATGAGTTCATAATGTTGATGTGGGTCAAAATTCATGAGGTTTGACTGTAAATTGGCCACAGTTGACTTTTTCCCCAATACAGTTGATTTCTAGGTCAACTGTCCAATTGACTGGGCAAAAATTTGATTCAAAGCTTGAAACTTGGTATGGACAAACTCATGAGTCCAACATGAAGTATGAAAGTCACTTTGAGCATTGTAAGTCAAAAAAATCCTGTGCAAACTCAAACCCTAATTTAGGTCAACAATGCAAGGAGGTGTCTTGAGCAGAGCAAACCCTATCTTGATCTTGAGTCCTAAGAGCCTTGTGATGAGAAATGTTGATAAAATTAGTGGGAAAATTTTGGGGTACAACACACACTGAATAACTTCTCCTTCAAAGTTTACTTCAGTGTCTAGCAACATATCAAACTCTGTAAATCTTCTTGGGATGCTTCTGACTCTTTGTTGCCTCTGAACTGGACCTTCAGAACCTTAGACACCAGAACTTTCCCCTTCAGAAGATATTGCTTCAGAGTTTTGACTTTCTCCAGAACCTTGACTATCTTCAGAGTCTTGAAAGTTTCCAAGGTTTGAGTCATCATCAAAGTCAAAGCCACTACCTTCAGAAATACCATCCTCAAAAGTTAGACCACCTCTGCCTTTAGAAGTTCCACTTTCAGAATCATAATCATCGTCAAAGGCTGAATTTCCTTCAGAAGATCCTCCTTCAGAAGATCCACTTTCAGAATTATGATCATCTTTAGAAGTTTGTCCTCCATAACCTACATCTTTAGAGTTTTTCCTTCTAGAAGCATGATCACCACCAAATTCGGGATCATCATCAAAATCTGGATCAGAATCAGATTCACCATCTGACTCACCTTCAGAGTTTCCAAAGTCATCACCTTCTGACTCTTCTTCAGAAGTAGAATCTTCTTCACACTCAGATTCACCTTCAGATTCTGACTTGTCTTCAGCTTCAGAGTCATCTTCTGACTCTGACTCGTCTTCAGAAACCTCATATTCTGACTCATCTTCAAAATCTTCAAAGTCGTCAACTGATTCTAACTCAGAGTCATATTTTGATTCTGAATCATAAAAAATCACTCCTTCAGAATCAGAATATTCAGAGTCATGTTCTTCTTCCCCTTCAGAATCAGAAAATGACAATTTCACTGGTTCCTCATCAGATTCATAAGCCATAAATAGCACAAGTTCATCATCTGAATATCCTCTGGCTACATTTGCTTCTTCTGACTTCCTTTCTTTGTTTGACCATCAATCTTTGGCATAGTGACCAAAGTTCCTGCAACAGTAACACTGAACATTCTTCTTGTCAGACTTCTCCTTTCCCCTCTGGACATTCTTCTGCCTATCAGAGTTTGAAGCTTCTGACTTTTGACCACCATTAGTTCTCTTTCTGGCTTCTGACCAAGTCTGCTTCTGATGCTTCTTACCAGAAGTTACTTTCAGAGCCTGCTGCTCTACTTCCCTCTCAGAAGTTCTTGCAGTCATACGTAACTCATGCGCCTCTAGACTACTTAGCAGCTCTTCAACTCTCATGATGCTCAGATCTTTAGAATGTTCAATTGCTACAACAATGTAATCAAATTGAGAATTTAAAGATCTCAAGATCTTCTCAATAATTACTTGTTCAGATAGAGTTTCTCCACAAGCTTTCATCTCATTAGTAATTAGAATCACTCTAGAGATGTATTCAGAAACCTTCTCGTTGTCCTTCATGTTGAGATTCTCATATTGCTTTCTGAGAGACTGAAGCTTCACCTTCTTCACTGATGCGTCACCACCGTAACATCTGACCAGTATGTCCCACACAATCTTTGTTGTTTCAGAATCAGCAATCTTCTCAAACACATTCACATCTACACATTGATGGATGTAGAACAACGCTTTCTGATCTTTCTTCCTCAGCGCCTTCTGTGCTATCTTCTGGGCCTCTGTTACGTCTGCTTCTAACAGATTATAGCCACCAGTGACAAGATCTAACACATCTTGAGAACCAAATAACACGCGCATCTGGATCTTCCAACGATTCTAGTTTTTGCCATCAAATACTGGAAGCTTGGAATGAATATCGTTGTTTTCGTTTATCTTCTACCTTGTGCAATTTACGCAGAAACTCAATGAAAAATCAATGTTTCCCAAATTCCAGAGTTTCTAACCAGGAGTTCTATATACCAATTGTTGGAGCACAAGGAAGATAAAAGGTAAAAGGAATATTTACTGATAGCTTCAAAAAATAAGGATTTACAATGAATTACAATAACCTACTCCACTAGGCTATTTATACACACAAATTAAATCTAAAATATATCTTCTACAAAGATATAAGAAGATCTAAGATATATATCTTCTAACAAAGATATAAACAATCTAAAAAATATTCCTAAATATAAACTAATATCTAATTAAATCTAAATTAATTCTAACAATTGCTTCACCATATAAATATCGGATTTCGAAGTAAAATGAACATTGATCATTCAGATGTATAATAATCATTACACTATTTGAATGTACAAAACAAAATAGTATATCAAATACACTATCTTCACATTAGAAATATTTATATCATATTATATTTATCAATTATATTTGGATCACTTATGAATAAACGAAATATCGATGCTTCACCGTACAAATATCAGATTTTGAAGCATAATCAATAATAATCATCCAAATTACACGGACATATGCTAAAATGTCAATATTTATTATTAAATAATAAATACTTTATTATTTTAATAATAATTTAGAATAATAAACTATTTTATTATTACTATTATTATTATCATATACTATATATAATAATAAATTATTATTATTAATAATAATATTATTATACTATTATTTATTATTATGTATGTGTAACAACTTACAATTAAAGTTACTAACATTTCCATTCCTGAGAATAAGCCAGCGGCGACGAACAGGCAAAAGGCAAAATTGTTACGGCATATAACATATGGCAAATCATGCGACGTACACTTGCACTGTAACGTTATATTTAAAACTATTTTGAATTAACAAGCGCAACAGAGTCCTCTCTCTCTCGAAGCGACAACTCTAATACATCATTGTTAATTAGTGAAGAGCCTTATTAGTCTTCTTGAAATATAATATAATAAATAAATAAAATGGCCTGGGTTACTGAAGCAATTCTCGGTAAGCCAAAACCAAAACATATCAATATATTTAAATTAAGAATCGAATCAATTTCAAAGGATGATTAGACACGCTTTAACCACATAATGACAAATCGATACACTTATATCAACATATAATATTATTATATCAAAAATTATATTTGAATTAATAATTTAATTAGAACTTAAAACTCTGATACCACTTAAAGAATTTTAAAAGAGGTTTTTTAAATTTTTTTATCCTCTTAACAGAATAATTTTGAAAAATAAATTTTGATTAAATTATCAATCACAAATCAACTTAAATAAAATAAAGATTTAAGAGTTATATCTTGAAATATACTTTATCTTTGATTACGAACGACGAAAGATATTGTTATCTCTACGTAATTCACGCGAGTGCAAAATAAAATACAATGTTAACAGTCTCTTACTATGAGAAAATTGACAATTAACATGGGAAAATAACTTCTTTATTTATGGAGAGCTACTAAAATCTAATGCTTTTATTTTGGACTTTTCCAAAACAAGCACAAATTTATTTAATTAAACTATTTTAATTAAATAAAATATTATTATATTTAACTAAACTCTTTTAATTAAATAAAATAAATATTAATTAGATTAAATTATATTTAATTAACTGTTAATTTTCATTTATTTAATTAAATCATATTTAATCAAATAAATTATATTAAATAATACAATTAATATTTAATTAAATTAAATCTTGCTTTAATTTAATTATTTATTCCATTGTCAGTACTCTATGCGTGTGACCATGTAGGTTCTCGTCACATTAGCAATAATATTAAATCACCTATTTAACATTATAAATATTGAGCGATATCTACCAACACATCACTGCTACCCAAGTGACGAGAATGTCGTGTGATCTGACATAATCTTTATGTGATAATGATCATGTGTACAATTACCCTTTTATCCTTATATCTATATGTTTACAGTGATTTCTGGTAAACAACCGCTAGTCCTCCAAACTATCGAATAATCTTACTGACTGTTATTCAATCTCTCTGGTAACTCACAGGATCGACTAGATTGATCCTAGGATGTATTGGTCATTAGGGTAACTCTCATGATAGAACTGGTATTCATGGTTGGTATTTAGAATGTTGTGTAGGTGTTTAACTTATTTCGATTACTCTATTAAAGATCTAATAACTTGATCAAGTAAATGTGCGCGAAACTAAATTGCATGAATAAAGTTCAATTGTAAAGACATGTAAAACTGCATAAAAGACAAGTAAACGACTTCGAAGCATAAAAACATGTAATGTAAAAGATTCTCTGGAATGTAAAAGATTCGAAATATGAAGAAAGCATTTAAATGCAAGAAAACGGTAAAATGACTTTAAGTGAAAAAGGTGTTCGAATGATAAAAGCTTGAAGATAAAGGCATGAAATGTACAACAGTTTCTGAAATTTAAAGCATTTGAAATGGAAAGAAAGCATTTAAATGTAAGGCATCAGTAAAAAGACTTCGAATGAAAACATTTTAATGCAAAAGCTTTTGAATAGTATTGACATGAAGATAAAGGAAAATGCTGGAAATGATAAAGAGTTCTTATTAAATCATAAACACTTGGTGTTATCATACGTACATTGCTCGTGCATTCGTTTCCCTAGCCATGTGGTATTTTGAATGTTTACTGAGTTTTTTGTACAATAGATATGACACACGAAATCCTAATGCTAAGACTTCTATTTATACTACTTCGACCATAACGGTCTTGCTATAAGATTCTGCCACGTTCAGAACATGCAGAGCAACGCCTCTCCCTAGCTTCCACGCGTCTTCAAATGCTCCAGCGCATCTATTTCAAATTTCGAACATCCCGCTTGCATTTGAATTTCAAATGTTTTGGCACTTCTTCGCTTCGAACGTATTTCTTGGACACAGCCTTGTTAACATTTCGAGACTTCTTTGAATATATCCTCATAACTATCACTCGAAGCTCCAAGCTTTGATATGCCCATTCGAAGCACTGCTTCTACCATTTCGAAACATGACATCTTGCTTTATTCCAATCGAAACATCCAATTTGCTTCGCTTCTAATAATATCATCAAAATCTTCAGCCAACAAAATGCCCCTTTAAAATATGTATTTCGATTCTTTTGAGAAATACTTATTTTAAACATATACACAAGATTTTGATGCGACCTTCGAATCATCGTAACATTTATTGCATATGACTCCAGTCACGTCAATCACAACGCTTTTCAGATTCCTTAACCGCCTTGAACCATTTCACATCATGGTGCAGTTACAAAACAATGATTATCTTTAATCACGCCTATTACCAATATTCACTTTACGCCACCTCCTTCTTAAACCAACCCACGACTACCACGTATCACAATATTACTCAGTGGATGTTTAAACTTCCACACTATAAAAATCCATCAACTTAGTCTTTTCTTTTCTTCCCACATTCTGAATCTTTTCTCCCTCTTTTCTCACCGAAACCCTAAACTTCCAACATTCTTCCAACAATGTCTTCTTCAACTTCATCTCAACTAAAAAAGGCTTCCAAAAAGAAAGGAAATACCACAGGAACCATAATGGAAAGCAAGGTTGGCACCTAACAAGGTCAATCTGTTCTTGTTCCCCAGATGATTTCAAAAGAGAAGGAAATGCTTTATGCATCCCAGGTACTAATTCCTACTAACGCCGCTGGCAAGAGGTTAGCCTTAATGGGCCCTCTTTCAGTCTTTGAAATCTTAAAAGACACCAGAAAAATTTTCCATGTTTGTTATAATTTCAAACCTCTGTTTAATAAAATGGATGCCCCTAAGACAATAGAGACTTCTGATTCAACCACCGCGGAAAATCCAATCATTCCCCCTAAGGACCCTTTTCTGCTAGATTATGTAAAGAGTAACTTCAAACCATTTTGATCTTGCCCCACCTCCGACACAACTTATCACAACTGGTTTAATAAAGTAGAAGCTAAGAAATCCCAGCAATGGGAAGAATTAGGCATTTACAACTTGATTAAACTATCGAAACCAGGTTTTACTTATAGCCACCCATTGTTATTCGCGTCCCTATATTTCTGGGACAGTACTTACAATACTTTCCATCTCCCTGGTGGAATGATTACACCCACCTTTTTTGACATAACAACCATTACTGGGTTATCACCAATAGGAGAAACCTATATTCCTGACAATGAAGAGCATTCGAGTATTATTGACTTCGAAGTCAAGCTAGCTAGCTTTTCAAAGTTTATCAGCCACTATCACACTGAAGGAGACAGTGTGTCGGATGTGGAACACATTGCTTTCCTTACCTTATGGTTGTCAAGGTATGTCTTTTGCAGCAGATCCCTACAAGTAGCCAGTAGGTTTATTCCTCTAGCTAGAGATTTGCATGAGAATCGAAGGGTGTGTTTAAGCGAACTGCTTTTAGTTGATCTTTACGAAAGTCTAAGGTCATCTGTTTCGAGTCTGAAATCTCACACCTCTAAAAACATCCTGCTAGCTGGCCCTTTCTGGTTACTCCAGTTATGGCTCAATGCCATGTTCGAACCTTCACTATCAACTGCCAACACTATTGCTGAACAAGACCCAGAAATAGCGGATAGAATCATCGAAGGCACTAGGCTGCGAAGACTTACCCCAAACGATGATAAGGATGACTTCAAAGTTCTCTTCTCAAAATATATCATGATTTTCTCCAAGAGGCATAAATTCGAAGAGACCATGGCGCCTTTTGCTTCAAGGACTCATGGACCTTCATGGTTCACCATGGCTCTCTCAGAAGCTGTCAAAAGCAAAGAAATTCAAGATGTATGGAGAGCCTTTTTGCTACCCAGACTAATCTCTTCACGAATTACTCCTGCTAAGAATCAAATTTTCCTTTTTGCTTATCAACCCAACTTCGTTTCGAGACAATTTGGCTTGTGCCAACTAATTCCTGAACCCCTATTCCAAACAGAGAATGCAATCACCTCTGGGCGAACCTTCAAGGCAAGAGAAGCTAAACTACAGCAGGAACAATACCAAGGCTTCGCCCACTTTGAATTAATAACCTTCGAACCTACACACCTTACAGCAAAGGGGTTTCTGGAATGGTGGACAAAGTTCTATCAGACTTATATGTTCGATACTCTTACTATTCAGCAAAAACTAACTGATGCATTCGATGTGCAGGTACCATCCAAGAAAGGTATGTTCACTAATGCCAAAGAGATTAAGGCTTTTCAAAATTATTTCGAAACTACTTATGATCCCACACACTTGGAATCCACTGTGCATCAAGCGGTTGAGACCTTGAAGGAAAAATTCAAAGAAAAAGTTTCTAAGTTAAAACTTCCTTCAGGGTTGTCACCTGAGGATAGGTATAGGTTGGCATTCGAAATGCATCCACCTAAATTTCCTAGATTACCTACCTCAGAACTGGCTCTGGCTTGGTTTCTTCCATACCCTTGGTGGTTCACTTGCAAAGAAATGTTCAAATATCTTCAAAAGAAACCAAAGCCATCTGAGACTGTGACATGGGCTCGACATTGGCTCCACGATTTCCCAGGACATCTTCGCTATGACCTTTCTGCCATGTCGATTAAATCTGATCAAGGCACAGGTGCGAATGCTTAGGAAAATCCCAAACGTCTCTCATTTTCCATATTTTTAACTTTTGCCTTAATTGTTTCGATTTTCAGCCATCAGGATAAAGACTGCTGCTTCAAAGTCAAAAGAAGGGAGCGCCTCTCAGGCCTCTGTCGAAACCATTGATAATGTGACTCTATCCGAACCAACAACAATAGCTGCAACCACAACAACAACAACTACACCAGTAATAACCAGTGCTCCAACTCCACAGGTAATCACTTAGCCTTGATGTTTCGAATACACTAATGTTTCATGATTTGCATCTAACTTATTGTTAAATCTTTTCAGACTCACAAACTTCCGCCAACCACTCCAAAGAAGCGAAAAACAAACACTACTGGGGAAGACCCTAAGGCTGGAGGGAATTTACCAGCTGCTTCGAAGAAGAAGCAGAAGAAGGAAATTTCCAAAAGTGTTGTACCAACTAGTGTCTCTGGACTCGATTCCAGGGATGCTTCTCCCTCACCTAAATCCAAAATTCCATCTTCGACCTCCAACGTAATGTTGGAACGCATAGCTAGCAACCTCTCTTCTGAGAGTCCACAGGTAAATTGAACTTTTAAATCTTTGACAAAATAATTATTCATTACCTTGATGCATGCTTTTAATATTCTTTTGCCTCTGCAGGACATTTTGAATCCAGCTTTTACCACTTCGACTTCACCATCAAAAGCTGCTGCTCCGATCAACTCTTCTCCCCAAGGGGATTCTAGCAACCTTGTACAGAACAAAGGTTCCTCCAATATGGCGGTTCTGGCTGGGGCTTCTGAGCAGCAAGATGATCAAAGTACTTCTCCTCCTCTAAAAGAAACAAATGAAGCAACGCTCCATGAATCTGCAGAGACTTTACAAAGAACTTCTCTTCAAAAGTCCCCTCTTGAAACCCTTCAAGAGGATCCAAAGGACACTCACGCTGAAGGAGAGAAAGCTGGTTCTGATCAAAGAAACGAAGAATCTGCAGAAGAAGGGTCTGAGGAGGAAGATGCCAATGATGGTTCGACTGCTGGGATTGAGTCAGATGCAAATAGCAGCGAGAACGAAGATATCGAAGTGGTGGACTTGGATGATAATGATGAAGATAATGAGCATGAAACGAATGAAGGTGACGGTGATGCGACCAATAAACCCAAGGAAGTTGAAATGGATGTGACTCCCCTGCGCGTGGAACTCCCTCAACCGTCTTTGTCCTGAATGACTGAAGAGGAGCTTGCTCTCCTGAGACGAAATGACCCTATTGGGTACATGAAGGCGAAGCTGGCTCAAAGGGATATTCCACCTGCTAGGGCTGACACAAGTTCGACTAGCCATCTGTTGCCCACAGATGACAGAATTGTACTTCTTAACAGGATTAGGAGAACAATTCTTGATGTGGATTTGTTCGAAGTGCTCAAACAGGATAGCACAGCTTGCTACACTATGAAGGAGTTGCTTACAAAAGTCAACCTTGCTACCTGCTCCTTGCCAGTTAGCACTATCTTGTTCGATCTTCAATCTTTGCTGGACAACGTGACTGGGTACCTTCTCCAAGATAAATTTGCTGCCAGAAAGGTTCAAGAAAAACGAACTGCAATGGATGCTGCTTATGAGCATGCTTCGAAACTCTCTCAAGAAGCTGAGGATCAAGCCATGCATCTAAAGCAAGCAAAAACTGATTATAAGGCTCGAGCTGAGTCCATCCTTCTCTGGGAAAGGCAAATTCAGGAACTTCAACAGAATGTTAAAGAGGATCAAGAACAACAATTAGCCTACGAAACCAATACTGTTGGTAACCAATTCGAAGAGCTCCTCAACAAGGGGCTTGCAGAAATGGAAACTGCAGAACAACTCAAAGGAGAAGTGGCTACCTTAGAGGGAGCAAGACGTTTTGCTCAACAAAGGCTTGAGTCTTTTCGAAGTACCTTCAACAGATTGAAGAATAATTCCTATTTCTAAATCTTAGTGTTAATTTGGTTAAAATATCACTTTTTTGTATGTAACATTTGAACAACGCCATTTTGGCAACCCCATATTGCCATTTTGGCACTTTTATGATATTTTGATTACGTTGTTACTATTCGAATCTCCTGCAGGCGTGGCTTATATTTCTTTAAATATTTCCCATTAACCTTTAGGATACGCTTATCATCCACCAGCTCTTCGATTTCATATGCATTGTTTGAGAATACCTTTATTATTCGAAAAGGCCCTTCCCAATGAGGTGACCATTTACCTAACGTTTTATTTTTCTTGTCCATGGGCAATATGACTTTCCAGACTAAGTCATTAATAGTGAATGCTTTTCCTTTCACCCTTTTGTTATATGTCCTGGCCACTCTTTCTTTTTGTCTCGTCAAGATTTCCAATGCATGTAATCTAACTTCGTCCAACTCAACTAACTCATTCATCATCATCTCCCAATATAATGCAGCTGGAATTTCGTTTTGTCTTTGAATTCGAACTGATTGTAGATGAATTTCTACTGGCAGAACTGCATCATGACCAAATGTGAGTTGGAAAGGTGTGGTGTTAGTAGCTTCTTTAGGAGATGTTCTACAGGCCCATAGTATTTGGTCCAAAGTTTTGTGCCAGTTCCTTGGCTTTTTACCAATATGTTTCTTGATTAATCCTATTATCACTTTATTAGCTGCTTCGACCTGACCATTTGCTTGAGCATAATATGGCGTTGATGTTAGTAATCTAAACCCCATTTCTTGAGCAAATTCTTGCATCTTTCTACCAGTAAACACAGAGCCTTGGTCTGTGGTTATGCTCTCTGGCAATCCGAACCTATAGATAATTTGTTTCTGTATAAACTCAATAATAGCCTCTTGATCAGCAACTATTAATGGTATTGCTTCGATCCACTTGGTAAAATAATCTATTCCTACCAAGATATATTTCTGTCCTTTAGACGAAGCAGGATTTATTTCTCCTATTAAATCCAATGCCCATCCTCTAAATGGCCATGGTTTAATGATTGAATGTAACTCATGTTGAATCCCTGCATGTTTCTGACATTCTTCACAACCTTTAGCAAAGTCTATACAATCTTTGAGCATGTTGGGCCAATACATGCCATATCGAAATAACAGCCATTTCATTTTATGACCTGCTTGATGTTCCCCACATGCCCCATTATGGACTTCTGACAATGCTAAGTATGCCTCACTTTCTCCTAGGCACTTCAGTAATACGCCTTCTTGGGTCTTTTTGAACAATTCGTTTCCCATGAGGACATATGACAATGCTCTATATTTTATCTTCCTATCAACATTCAGAGTTGGGTTTGTTAAATAACTCACCAGTGGACTTCGCCAATCTGCATCTGATAAAGTGTTTATGGCTAATATTTCGAATCCCTGTTTCTCAGCATAACCCAATTTCATACTCTCTAGATCTGATGGTGTGAATCTAGTAGCCATAACTCTACCCCTTAATTCAACTAAATCCTCAAAGTTTCTGGCAGAAACTTTATAACCTGAATCCAACTGTGCTAAGTCATTTGCTTCTTGGTTTTCTATTCTTGGTATATGTTGAATATCCATGTATTTAAATTTCCTAAGTAGCCTGTTAACTATGACGAAGTATATCATCAGGTTTTCCTTTATGCATTTATACTCCTTTGTTATTTGCTTGACCACTAATTCTGAGTCTCCTTTAATTTCGACTCTAGTTGCCCCCAATTCCAACAAAGCTTCAAGTCCAACAATGAGCGCTTCATACTCAGCTTCATTGTTCGAGCAACGAGGACCGCCTAATTTATACTTGAATTTTGTCGGAATTCCTTCAGGAGAAATTAGAAGGACTCCAACACCACTTCCATTCCTGTGGGTCGAACCATCAAAGTATAATTTCCATGGTTGCATTTCGACGTAACTCATGACAGTCTGTTCAACCAATGAATGGTCCACAATGAAATCAGAAATCACTTGACCTTTCACAGCTTTTAAAGGCATGAAAGTCAAAGAATATTTTGTTAAGGCTAAAGCCCATTTACCAACTCTGCTATGCATTATTGGTTTCGAAAGCATGTGTTTAATGACATCGAAATGAGATGAAACATAAACATCAACAAGCTTTATATAATACTTGAGTTTTATACAAGAGAAGTACAAACAGAGACATAGCTTTTCTAAATTGCTATATCTGGTCTCTGCATCATTCAATACTCTACTTAAATAGTATATGGCTCTTTTGATGCCATTGCTATCTTCTTGTGCTAACATACTACCTATACTAACTTCAGAGGCAGATATGTACAATCTCATGGGCTTTCCCCATGAAGGTGGAGACAAGATGGGAGGATGAGAGAGGTGTCTTTTTATCTTGTGAAATGCCTCCTGGTGGGCTTCGTTCCATTCGAAGGCTTGGCCTTGCTTTAAACGAAGCAACGGAGAGAAAGCTTGGGTTCTTCCACTCAGATTCGAAATGAACCTTCTGAGAAAGTTAATCTTCCCTAGCAAAGATTGTAACTCCCTTTTTGACGTAGGTGCTTTCGTCTCCATTATGGCTTTGGTTTTGTTTTGGTTGATCTCAATTCCTTTCTTGTGAACCACAAAGCCAAGGAAATCTCCAGCCTGCACAAAAAATGCACATTTAAGGGGATTCATCTTTAAGCCATGTTTCCTCATTCGTTCGAATGATTGGCTCAAATGATGCAAATGGGTTTCTGCAGATATAGATTTGATGACTATATCATCAATATACACATGCATAAAGGTTTCAATGAAATCATGGAAAATCGAATTCATTGCCCTTTGATAAGTTGCCCCAGCGTTTTTTAAACCAAAAGGCATCACCACCCATTCGTAGGTGCCTAAGGCTCCTGGGCAATGAAATGCTGTCTTAACAACATCTTCTTCAGCAATAAAAATCTGATTATACCCAGAGTATCCATCTAACATACTCAAGTATTCGAATCCTGCAGCAGAGTCTACTAGCATTTCTGCCACAGGCATGGAGTGCTCATCCTTAGGGGTTGCAGTGTTTAAATCCCTAAAATCTATGCAGATTCTCAAAGAACCATTTTTCGTAATAACAGGTACTATATTTGCTAACCATTCGACATACCTTGTGGTTCTGATGAATCTGCAACGCAGCAACCGTTCGATCTCAGCTTTAATCTTTGTGAGAACCGCTGGTGCGAATCTTCTAGGAGTTTGCTTGATGGGCTTCTTGCCATCTTTGATTGGAAGTCTGTGTTCGACTAACTCCCTCTTTAAACCAGACATTTCGTCATAATCCCATGCGAAGCAATCTTTGTTTTTCTTGAGGACTTCGATTACTTCCTGCTTGAGGCCTGGGCTAAGTTTTGCACTTATGTAAGTTATTCTTTTCGTGTTTTCATCCCCTAAGTTCACTTCTTCGAGTGGATCTTGCGCCAACATTTTAGCACCTGAGTCTATGGGTTCCCTTTCGAAGCCTAAGGGTTCTTTATCGTAGATGGCGTCCAGCCTTTGATCTATCTCAAGTTCTTTAGAGGGTGAGCCTTTCGAGCCATCCCCACTTATTTTGTTCATCTTCACATCCAGTTTATTCATTTTAGCCTCTAAGGCCGCCTTTGATTCGTTCTCAGCCATATAGGCCGAAATCCTTTCGAAAAAGGAGGACTCAGTCATGAGTAAGGCTGTCGAATTCCCAGCCTACTGGCCGTCTTTGTATAGTACTTTTGACTCCTTCGTCGTCACTGATTATCCTTCTATCCCAGTATAGGCCATCATGGCGAAGGGTCATATAGTAGTGGGCGTTTCCGGTTTCGTTGATTTCATCATTTGGGACACAAGGAGCAATCTTTGCCAGATGTTTGTCATAATTCCTCTTGTCAACTAAATTGACTGTTGACATGAAGTAACTCTGGTCTGCTTCAATGTTTTCCACGATCCCATCTTCTCTCCATAAAACTAATCGCTGGTGCATTGACGAAGGAATTGCCCCTACGCCATGGATCCACTCCCTTCCCAGCAACAAGTTGTAGTTGGCCTTGGCTTCGATCACCATGAACATGGTGGGCCTACAACTTGAGCCTATTGTCAAGTCCAATTGAACCACCCCCAGTGTTTTGCCCACTTTCCCTTCATAATTGGATAGAACCATATTGTGGGGCTTGATGTCTCCTTCGCGTATTTCTAACCTTTTCAGCATGAAGTGGGGTATCAAGTTGACTGCAACACCCCCATCCACTAGAACCTTATTCACGCCATGAGCACCAACCTTTGCCCGAATAAATAGTGGCTTAAGATGGTTCTTCATAGCTGGTTCTGGACGTTCGAAGAACGCATTCTGCTCCTCGACAGCCCCATTGTCCATCACATAGTAGCACACAGGCCTATGCTTCATCAGGTCTATGGTATCTTCTTCCTCATATTCATCAAATTCAGTTTCCTGTCCAAACTCACAGGGAAGCACAAATACCACGTTGCAGTTGAGATTGAACGAAGACTCCCCCTCTGATTCGAAGTTGTCAGTTATCATATCTTCGTCTTCTTCTGGACCTGGAGTGTATTCCTTTGGTTCATCTAGTTGTACTTCAGAAAAGAGCCTCCTATTAACTGGGGGTTTGTCTTCAGTTTGATTTTTTGGTGTGGGTTTGTTGGTGCTAGATTCACCTTGGTTCTTTGTTGAAGTTTCCCCTTTATTTGCCACAGCTTCCCTCTCAGCCTTTCGAATCCTCTGTTGCCTTTGCCACTGGGATCTTGACATGGGGTTCCTTCCTTTGTAGTTCTCTAGTCTCACCTCTTCCCTCTTTGCTATGTTGAATTGCCTTCTGTATGTCATAGCATGGCGTGCGTTTCGTTCGGTGTTTCTCCATTTGTCCTTGCCTTTGTCATTTCTGACTTGCAGCCATCTGTCCGTTGGCACTTCAGCAGGGAGTTTGAACGTCACTCTTCGAGCACCCTTGGGATGAGGACTATCAGGCCTTCGTTGTTTGTATTTGCTATCGAAATGTGGGCCCATCTGGACAATTTCTTGATGGTTTCAGCAAGGGGCGAAGGGAATTGTTTCGAAGGCTCTGGCCATGCTTTGATCATACACAGCGGAACACCTTGGGCATATCAAGCACTTGGTTGCCCCTTTGTAGCAGCGAAACTCAAATTCCAGCAAACTTTCTCCAGCCTTAGGATAACACCTGAATAATTGGTTATCCTAGCGCCAGTTGTTGCCAGTTCGCGCCCTTTGTACCCTCTCGAAGTTTGCAGCGATTCTCTGGTTGCAGAGGATGCTGCACCTAGGGCATAGTATCATTCATGTATCTCCTTTGTGGCACATCATGAGGTAATCCTTGAGACTAGCATCTCCAGCATGATTATCCTCCATTTTATACTTCTCTTTTTCTAAGTATCTTTCTACCTCCTCCATCTCAGAGCGAGGTCCCTCCATATCCACCGTGTTTACCTCAACATCCTCCCCCTTAGCGTCATCATCTCCCCATCCTGTGGGTTTTATATCTTCAATGTGGACCTTTGAACTCTCTGGGGAATAATATTTGACCAAGTAGTCAAACTTTCCACTGGGTTCCCCTAGAGTATCCCATATTTCTTTCTGAGGGGAGGTTGGCTTCGTGATTTGGACTTTCTCCAATTCTAGCCTCAGGCCTTCAGTAACCTGTGTCAATTCTTGGTTTTGGTTTTCCTGGCCTTCAGTAGCCTGGATTTCTTCTGCAACAACTAGAGGTGCTGCTTCAATCGAAGTTCCTGGTTGCTTGTGGACGTCTTCAGTGACCTCCTTATTGACTTCGACTATCACCCAACTTTCATTTTCAGTACCTTTCTCTCCTACTGGAGCGTCACTTTGGTCAGCTTCCACCATGTTAATTTCTCCAATGCATGCAGGCTCGGAGTAATTGGTGTCTGCGACGTCCAAAGGATCTTCGTCCACTTTCATTTTTGCCTTATCAGCAAACTTCAGTCTGCCATCTTTAATTGCATTCTGAATTAGGTCCCTGAAAAGAAAACACTGTGAGGTTTTATGGCCTAGGAAACTATGATATTTGCAAAATCCTCTTTTCTTTCTTTGATCTAAAGGAGGTATTTTGACATTTGATGGCACAATGAGTTGGCCATCTTTGACAAGTAAATCAAAAATCTCGTCACATTTAGTGACATCAAAGGTATAAACCTTCTTTGGGAATTTGTCACTTTTCTCATTTTCAACAATTTCTTTCCCTTTTGTGGGAACTAATAATTTGCAGGAGTAAGGTGGTGCCTGTTTTAATTCAGCGAGGTCGATTTCGACCTCTTCGAATTCGAATTCAGGATAATCTTCTGCTTCCTCAGTTCCAACATAGGAGATCCTTTCCTTCTTGTTATTTTTAAAGACTCTGGCCTTTTCGGCCTTTAGCCTTTCGACCTGTCGAACCCTATCGGCTAATTGAGCCATATCTCTCAAGTATTGAGTGTCTAGTTTCTTTCGAATAGAGTAATCCAAGCCGCCATCGGCTATTTCGACTAACTCATGTTCAGGCACTACTGTGAAACATCTATATTTCAAAAGCCTGAATCTATTCAGATAATCATCTATGGGTTCAGTGAACTTTCTCTTGACACTGGCTAGTTCCTTCAGACTTATTTTTGATTGTCCCATGTAGAACTGTTCATGGAATAATCTCTCCAAAAAAGCCCAAGTATCAATGGACCCAGGAGGAAAAGTGGTGAACCATGTGAAAGCGTTCTTAGTCAGGGAACTTGGGAAATATTTGATCCTGAGGTCTTCATTATTGGCTATATCTCCCGCTTCAGTTAGATACCTGGCTATATGTTCGACTGTTGACTCACTGGTATCCCCAACAAACTTTGTAAACTTAGGGACTTTATATCCCCTTGGTAAATCAGTGTGCATTATGTAATCTAATATAGGGGAGGCATAATTTGGCCTTCTAATTCCTGTGTTGAGGCCATTCTGGGCCATGATTCTCTCTATCATGGTGGTTAAATTATTTTCTGCCAAGATGTTATCGTTTCGAATTCTATGAACGACTGCATCAGCATCTTGATTTCGACCCACCATGACAACCCCTCTAGGTTGTTCTTCTCGAAACTCTGGGACTTCCAGCCTTTCGACCCTTGCCCCTGGTTCCATAATTTCCCTTTGTGGGCCTTGGATCAATGGGGCTTCTAGCCTTTGTGCCCTTGCCCCCACATTAACTTCCTCTCTTGCTGGTCTATAGGTTAGGTCGTTAGCAACTTGTTCTATAATAGGTACGTTCGCTCGAACTCCCGCCTGATTCTGCCTACGCCTCTCTGGGGGAGCAAAGAAATCTGCTATTCGACTCATGTTATCTGCGTTTTCTCTGTTTGTCACAATCACATTTTGTACTATTGGGGCAAATATTTCTTGCATAGTTTGTGCTAATACTCCTATCATATTATGGTTACTGTCATCCATTAATTGCCTAAAAGCCAACTGGTTATCTGTGGTTAAAATAGGCATTGCACTATAGCCCACTGACCCTTGGTTATTTGTCATAAACTGATTTGCCCCAGACCCAGACCCTAATTGTGGTGATGAATCCGATATGGAATTGTGTAAGCCTGCCATAAAAGATGTTGGCATTCCATAAGAGGAATTTCTGGTTCTATTACCATCGAAACCGGGTGGTCTAGTTAGTGGGGTGGCGAAATGGGTTTGTGTCCCTGATGGTGGGACGAATCCCCCAGGATAACCAATGGTTCCAGTATTTCCTAGGATCGAACTATTAGTTGATATGCCACTTATTCCATTAGTGGCTATATTACTGGTAGATGATGCAACATACTGTGCATTCTGTTGTACCCCAAAATTTGCCCTCCCATATTCTTCAGGAAATTGCCAAGCCAAGTCACAAAATTCCCCAAGGGTTGTGCAGCTCAACAGCTTCCCATACAGTCAAAACTAGGGTTTGAGTCCTGATCAAGAAAGTGAAGTTTTCAAAGGGCCAATCAAGTCCCATATGCCTACAAAGATGGTCAAGTATCCTCATATCAAGTTTCAAGGCATTCAGCTCAAAATTGCACAGTCAAAACCCTAAATTGCACTACAGTCAACTGTAGGGGCAAAATGGTCATTTGACAGTCAAAAGTTCAAATTTTTGGTCAACATATCATTTTGAAGCCACAAACATCATTTGATCAATGCTTGATCATGATTCTCAAAATTTGGCTCAGAAATCATCAAAGATGCAAAAGTTACTATATTTGGACAGCTGAAAAAGTCAACTGAAATTGACCAGGGCATAACTTTCACATGGATTATCAGAAAAATTCCATACAAAGCTCATTTTGAAGAGAAAGACATTTCCTACAATTCATCTTCATATTCCAAGTCCAAGAAATGCTCTCACAAAAAGTTATCAATTTCAACATTATAGGTCATTTTCAAAAGTCAACAAAAAGGGACTTTAAGTCAAAGGCCATAACTTGAGATTGGTAAATCAAAATGACATGGGACCAAAGGCATTGGTTAGAGGACTCAAAGACCTTTCCAAAATGTCCAAGAACATGTGAAAAGCTTAAAAATTGAGCAAGTTATGCCTTGTGAAAGTTGGGAAATTTTTGGATATTTTGAAAAGTCAACAATGGTTCAAATGACCTAAATTTGCTAATGGGCCCATTTTTCTTCCATGATTCATCATTCCAAGCCTATGCACGACCACTTGGCCCAAAGGGAAGTATTTTCTCAATTTTTATTTATTTATTTGAATTTCTATTAATATTAATTCATTTAAATTATATAAATATGTGGAAAATATAAAACTTGACCTAAAAAATCTTTTTGTACACATTCTAGACTCAATATTTCGTGCACATGCTAATTAGGCAAGTTTTGGTTGGATTTGAGCTAATTGACACCAAATACACATGAAAAAAGATTCAAAAAAGATCTTACAAAATCAAATATTGAAACCATTGAATACAAGAGATTTTGTTGAATTTTGTTAACCTAATTGCTTCAATACATAAACAGGAACACAAACCTAATGGCATTAGACCTTAAGCTGCGCAGAAAGAGACATATCAAACTTGGAATTTTCATCAAAAAAGTTCAAAACTGAAAAGCACTCTAGAGGTCGATTCAAGCCTCCATTCTTGTCTCAATAGCTTCATTGTGGTTCTCTGAACGTGTGCCAATCAATATCATCCATCCAAACGCAAGGAATTGGTACCTAGAACCGCAACTGTATCAAACAAATTGCATAATCATACATTCTATTATATGCGTTATTTGTGAATTTTGTTTACATATTCATGTTCCTGATGAAGTTTGTGAGCTAACCATCATGTTTAATTGCGTTATTACCCTGTATATCAAATTTCACCATGCGTGGCTTTTAGGGTTTTCAGCATTTCGAATTGGGGCTTTTGAAACGGAGTAAAATTAGGACTCCAGACCAGCACCATTGAATTTGACGCATCTGGACGAATGGGAAACACTACTCGCGATCAATTTATGAATCATATAGCGCTAGTCGCTATTTTTCCTAAAGCCATTTTCTGCAACGCGTGGAAAACCGTTGCCCTACGTTCATGTTTCAGAAAAAAGAAAAAGGCACGCGAAGAGGACGATGCGTTGGCAACATATGATTAGCTGATTTGAACTTTCGCGCGTTCCCATCCACTAACTCTTTTTCCTCTTATATTATTTATTTGTTAATTATATATCAGATGCGTTAACGTGGTTTAGTGGTACAAGCGTTGGTTGATGACATTAGTGACCTGGGTTCGAGTCCCAGGTCTACGTTTATTTCTATAATATTTTGCAAAACACGTTCCTATGCAATTTCAAAGATGGAGCGCATGATACACCACCATCATCAAGCCAGCCACCTGTCCAGCTCCATCAATCTAAAGGCCATGGATTGGAGATCATGATGAATCCCAGTCAACGCACAGCATGCTAGCCAAAAGTCAAAGGAGGCTTCAGAATAATGGGCCAGGCTTCTCAAGTCCATACCTCACAATTTGGGGCTACACCCCCACCCTGGTTTGATAGTTTTTTTATTTTTCTCATATCTTTTTTTAATTATTTTATTTGTTTTGTTGTTTTAATTTAATTCATTATTTTTACAAAATATAAAAAACATCATAAAATCAGAAAAGATAAAAAATGTCAAATTATTTCATTCTAATATTTTCATAAATAAATTAATATGTAATTGTTAGTTTTAATTAGGTTACAATTTTAATTTCTTTTAATAATAAAAAACCCAAAAATATGTAGAATTAGGCTTAATGAATTCTTTTTATTCCTTTTTAATTTTCCCTTTTTTTACAATAATAATGTTTAGTTTATTTATTTTCTATAATTAAATTTTGCATGTAAATTAACTTAGATTTAAATTGGGTTTAATATTTTCTTAATAATTTAAAAAATAATTAGAATTAGGTTTAACATTTCATTTTAATTTTAATTAATTCTTTTTCTCCTTAAATCCTAAAAAACACAAAATACTAAAAAACATTTTCTTTTAAATTTTAATTTCAATCCTTCATTAACTTTAAATTTTTTGCAAAAAGGGTCCAACGCCCATATTTTTAATTGTTAATTTCGCACATTTATTTTATGTCGCTTATTATAATTATGTAATTCTCCCAAAGCGTTGTAACAATTTAACTTCTCGCACTTTTATTTCTTTTTTTTTTATTTTTCTGTCAAATCGGGTCCGGTTTAATTTTGGCGATGTGGACCCGCGCCTTTGTAATAGCCTTAGATTTATTTTCCCGCCAACTTTTAACTGTTAAATAAGCATGCAAGAATGAATGGACTTAAAATAAAATCAAGCGTAGATCACAACAATCATGACAAGGCAAATAACTGAAAAACGACACATGATTCGCACACACCACCCCTAGGGTACGCCTCACTGTTGCCTTTCGAAAGGTGATCGTCGAGTAGAGGATGTCTTAGTAAGTCCTCATGATCCGGGAACCTGGCATGAGGGTAGCTTCTAAGGTGTCTTCCCATTGCTCTGGTGATCACCATGTCCCTATAAACTCGAATTGACCCGAACACCTCCAACGGTGGTGCTACCTACCTCTCAATGGTGGGATGGCACTACTTTAAAGGACATTTACACAGACGAATTCCTTAGGGTAGGTAGGTTCTCAAGGATACTTGCTCTAATTTCAAACAAATCAAAATCTTTTCACACCAACACTTTTCAAAAGCTTTCAAAGCAAATTTTTCAAACACTCTGACGTACGAGTCGAACTGAAATTTTTCAAAGAAACTTTTTTAAACCCACATTGAAAAGCAAACAAACCATTTTTGAAAACACATTGAGCAAGTATCTAAGAGCCCATGGATAACCATGGATAGAAAGGGTGCTAACACCTTCCCTTTCTATAACCTACCTCCCGAACCGAGAGCAATCTCTTTAAAGGAATTTTTCTGTGCTTTTGTCCTTTCCAATTGGAGAAAATAAAAGACGGTGGCGACTCTTGCTTCCGCGACATTTCGCGAACCAGCGTTAAACAGTCAGTTCCAGATCCACCGATCACAGAACTGGCGACTCTGCTGGGGATAATTTTAAAGTGAGGTGTACCTTAGGACTAAGATCACTGTGTTTTCAATTGCTTTCTTTGCTTGCTTTAAATTGTGGGAATGTCTCGGGAGTTCTATAGATCCTAACCCGGATCTGGGGGATACCTTCTTAGAAAGTAGAAACAAGGCTGTGAGGGAACTGTGCGGGGTATACCGACATGGTTGAAACAGTCTGCTACGTTGATGTGGCACTTTGGTGTGTACCGGTAACCCTTGAGTTCAGTCAAGGAGAGTACGGGGCCTCCGCGTGGTGTCGCGAAGCATCAACAGACCTTAAGAACCTTAATTGAACTATCTTGGCCTATTTAGGGTAGTGAGATAACTGACTTTGGTGCAGTCCGAGGTTGGTTGATACTCGATACTACACTCAACTGAGGGTTGCTTTCCTGGAATATTTCGGTCGCCAGTTCAGTGGCTAAATCGAAACGATGAACAATGAAATCAATCTTGTGATGTTGGGATCCTTAGAACCCGGTTACTTCTAATAGGACAGGTTGAGCCCACCAACTTCAAGAGGGTAATACCCAGACCCCATGTTGGCCTAAACTCTAAGGGTTTCTCTTGTGTGACTTACGTGCCTTCGTACTTGACTATTTGCATGCTTGTTATCTGACACATGAACTACTTGCAGGTTTTGTTTATAGTCCTTAATTGGGACTCATAACAGGGTTACTAAGTCTTGCAGGTTTTGTTTATAGTCCTTAATGGGGACTCATAACAGGGTTACTAAGTCTTGCAGGTTTTGTTTATAGTCCTTAATTGGGACTCATAACAGGTTTTACTTGAGTTTCTTGCAGGTTTTGGCTTGCAGGCCTTAATTGGGACTCATAACAGGGTTACTTGCATTACCCCATACATAGCATAACATCATACCATTGCATACATCCTAACCCATTTCAAGGATCTCAAGGGCTTGTGATGCAGGTCATGATAAACCAAACGTCTAGCAAGGGGCAAAGAGGATTTATTTTCCTCTAGCCAAGGTTGTCAGAGGCTATGACCCACTTGATATGGTGAGCTTTGACTCCTGGAGAAGGTTCCCCTAACCAAGGTTGTTTGGAAACCAAAACTAGACATGATGACTAAAGTCAGGGGCTATGACCCACTGGATATGGTGAGCCTTTAACCCTGGAAGAAGGGCTCTCAACAACATGCAATTCCTTCAATCAAGCTACCGGACCCAAATTCTAACAAATTTTCTTGTTTATCCCGCGAGGTCCTTGAAAACATTACATGCATGTCATACACGTCATTGCATAACAGGTACCCTTGTTGCAGGTCACTTACCTTTCCCGCTGTTTATTTCAGCAATGACTTCCCAACAAGATAACCAGGACCTTCTTGCGCAAGAGACTCGGTTCGGGGAAATCCTCCTGAATCTATCCAAGGGGCAGGAGGAGCTGAGGACACTTCTCATGGAGACTTTTGTCAAGAACAGTGTTGAGAATGAAAGGCTGAAACACCTGCAAGCTGAGGTGGATACCTTGAAAGCCCAGATGCTGGGGCAGGTGACTGTCATTCAAGGCTTAGCTCAAAGACAAGAAGAGCTCGGAGTTCTCGTCAACCAACTGCTTCAGGGTAACCGACTGGGGCAAACGTCTAAGGGTAAAAAGCCAGTCATCGTTCAACCACCTTTGAGACAAGGAGATAAAGGAGATAAGGGGAGAGCTCCTTAAATGGCTCCAGTGTCACAAATTCAGCATCAACCTCACCAGCTTCAGCCAGACAGGCCCAGGAGGCAATTCACCCAGCTCAACATGTCGTTGTTTCAAGCTTTACAACGCCTGTTGAGATTGAATCTGATCACATTAAGGGCTCATCCCCAGAATCCCAACACAGCACATCCTACTTATGATCCCAATAAAAGGTGTGCCTACCACTCTGCCTGTCCGGGACATGATACAAATGAGTGTTGGGCTCTGAAGAACAAGATCCAGGACCTGATTGATGAAGGGGCATTGGAGTTCACACAAGATGGTCAGGCTGAATTTTTCTACTATCCCTCCAAAGCTCACCATTTGAAATAACGAGCCCTGAGATGAAAAGACCTTTGTTCATTCGAATGTTCAAGTTGTAATTCTTTTTGATTGTTCAGACATTTGTTCATTGTTAAACATTGTTATTTCATTAATGCATCGCATATGTCTGTTTTAAAGCAATATATTCGTATTCACTATATGCAAAATATTTTCATATTTTTTCTGATGTCAATTCTTGATTAATAATTCTAAGCCTCTTGAGGGAGGATGACGAAAACGATACCGCTATCTTTACAGTATGCTTTTGAACAGACCCCGCTGATGAGGTACAGGCATTGTTTCAATCCCTAAACACTGGAGTTATAAGGATGATAATCCCTCGTCAACCCATCTGAGCCAAAGAAGTAGGAGTTTTTTTTATTTTCGAAATTTAAAAACCGTAATCATAACCTGGGGCAGGGTAGTCTCTCAGTTGATCCAAGTGCATAACGAATGGCACCGAAAAAGTCCTTACGAAACAAAAGACAGTGATGGTTCAGAACAATCAAAAGGACAGGCAGTCATTACCAAAATATAAAAACCCATTAAGTCAAAACCTACAAAGGGGACTTATGAAACTGGGGCATCCCGCTGACTGTAATTCCAAAAAAAGGAAACAGTTCAGGCAAAAAAAAAAAAAAAAATAAGGATAACACAATCAAAAAGAAAGAGGTCTTACAAACCCTCAACAAAAAAAAAGGAAAATGACTGCCTATTCAAAATAAACTGTCAATGTCCGAATCATCACTGGTAGATCAAAGCAAAGACTCAAGCAAGGTCTAACGCACGATCAACTGAGTTTAGGTTTGGAGAACATCACGAAGAACGGGTGGGTACAAATACTTTGAGCCTATATCCTTTGTTTCTTAAACCGTGAACCAGGCCACGTTATAACCCTTAAAAGTCCTAGCTGAAGCATGGGTTAGTTCGAAAGCATACTGTTACGAAAGGTATCCTGACTCCTTAAGGCCTACGGTAAATACGGAGTTGACATCACGTTTTACAAACAATCACTTGTTTCATGAAAAAAGAATGCATTTTCAAAATCTTCAAGACAGACATAAGCTTTGCATTTTTAACATAACTTTGTTTGCATATGACTTTTTGTTTGAACAGTATAGAAGTTTACACGACGAATGCCTAATGAACAGAAGTACCTCCAATCAAGGGGCATGACATGACCATTGTCCATCATCTGGGGCAATCCAGTCAAGATTCGGAGAATCTCTCAAAAGGCCAACCAGCCTGGGGCAAATCTCCACCTGAGTTACTTGGGGCATTCCAACAACAAATCTTGCCCGATCAGACATCTTCTGGTAACATGGCAACACAAACAGCCGGGGGCACCCCCCTGCATTCTAAGAGCGTGGGCATAGTCGGAAAATACTACGCAAAATCAAAGACCCGCTAGGTTGACATACCTAGGCAAAAATAAGGGCTTCCCGGCGAACCAAAAGGGTTCGGGCAAAATAAGGGATGAAATGAAAAATCTGTACACCCGGCAAGTCGAAAACCTGAAAAGGCGGCTTGGGCAAAAATGGGTATCCTGGTGGACTGAAAACCCGAAAGGGCGGTCCAGGAAAAAGTTAGGGATTAAAGCGTACGACTACGTCCTCTTGTCATCTGTCTACTAGAAGAAGGTTTGTCCGCCAACAACTATCAGCACCCCACAAGAAACAGGGGCAATAAAGAGTTGTCTGAGCAGTCTAATTGTTCTATCCTCTAAGGTACCAAGATAGGTTCAGCTAAAGAACACAGCCAAGTATACCTTAATTCCCCAGAGAGTGGTTCAGTAAAACAGTACATTCCTCTCCAAGCAAAGCTATCAAATCTCAAGGAAATTGAGTATCCTCCCGTAGATCTCAATACTCCCCCAGCAGCATATATTCTTAACAAGCATCCCCCGGCAGTCGTGGTCTATAGATTGTTCCCCGACGGTATCTCAACATTCAAAGGAATCACTTCCCCGCAGTCAAAACTTCCCCAGGAAAGTCCAATCCAGTCCCCCAGGAAGTTCGGAATCCATATCTCCCCAAGCAGTAAGCTTATCCCCAGTAGATTCTGGAAGTTTACCCCCTCGCAGAGCACGAACGCGTCGTCCGGCTTGATTTAAAGAGTTATTTCCTCAATAGGATATAACTGGGTTATCCTCAGCCAAAAGCCACAGAAAGAGCGTCCTCGACGAAGTCTTCTTACCCCAGCGAAGTCCATCAACACTTCCGACAATAAGCATATCCTCAGCAAGTCATCCTCAATAATTCAGCAAAGCATCTCTATCCCCACAGAGTATTATCTCCCAGCATGGTCGTCAAAGTATCTTTTCTCCCCGCAAAATCTTCCAAGTTTATTCCGCAACAGAGTCATCTTCTCCTACCGGTATTCTTGCAACTATCATCCCCCAGCGGAAGGGAAATCTATTCTTCAACATCAGCCCGGGATATGACTTCCTGGCACCCGTCAAAGAGTTTACTTTCTTAGACGAAAAGCATATTCATAAAACATCACGTACATCATTATAGCATGCATAGACGCATCATATCATACAAATCTCATTTATGTTGAGAACATCATTGCTTGATCCATATCATGCATTGCATATGACTGACCTTTACCTTTCAGGAAAGACGCAGTTAAAATGCTCAAACAGATTTCAAAGCCTTCTCTAGTCCAGCTAAATCGACTCCCAACAGATTTTTCTGATAAAGACTCAGTAGAAGTTATGGTCCCCTCTCCGACGATGAGTGTGAGGTGGTAATTCCTTTTCAGATGTTTCCCTCTCCGACGATGAGTGTGAGGTGATAGTCTCCTATGGTCCCCTCTCCGACGATGAGTGTGAGGTGGTAATTCCTTTTCAGATGTCTCCCTCTCCGACGATGAGTGTGAGGTGATAGTCTCCTATGGTCCCCTCTCCGACGATGAGTGTGAGGTGGTAATTCCTTTTCAGATGTTTCCCTCTCCGACGATGAGTGTGAGGTGATAGTCTCCTATGGTCCCCTCTCCGACGATGAGTGTGAGGTGGTAATTCCTTTTTTCAGATGTTTCCCTCTCCGACGATGAGTGTGAGGTGATAGTCTCCTATGGTCCCCTCTCCGACGATGAGTGTGAGGTGGTAATTCCTTTTTTCAGATGTTTCCCTCTCCGACGATGAGTGTGAGGTGATAGTCTCTTATGGTCCCCTCTCCGGCAAGTGTGTGAGGTGGTAAGTCCTTTTCAAGATGTTTCCCTCTCCGACGATGAGTGTGAGGTGATATTCTCTTATGGTCCCCTCTCCGACGATGAGTGTGAGGTGGTAATTCCTTTTTTAGATGTTTACCTCTCCGACGATGAGTGTGAGGTGATATTCTCTTATGGTCCCCTCTCCGACGATGAGTGTGAGGTGGTAATTCCTTTTTTAGATGTTTCCCTCTCCGACGATGAGTGTGAGGTGATATTCTCTTATGGTCCCCTCTCCGACAATGAGTGTGAGGTGGTAATTCCTTTTTTCAGATGTTTCCCTCTCCGACGATGAGTGTGAGGTGATATTCTCTTATGGTTCCCTCTCCGATAGTGTGTGAGGTGGTAAGTCCTTTTTCAGATGTTTCCCTCTCCGACGATGAGTGTGAGGTGATATTCTCTTATGGTTCCCTCTCCGACGGTGTGTGAGGTGGTAAGTCCTTTTTCAGATGTTTCCCTCTCCGACGATGAGTGTGAGGTGATAGTCTCCTATGGTTCCCTCTCCGACGGTGTGTGAGGTGGTAAGTCCTTTTCAGATGTTTCCCTCTCCGACGATGAGTGTGAGGTGATATTCTCTTATGGTCCCCTCTCCGACGATGAGTGTGAGGTGGTAATTCCTTTTTTAGATGTTTCCCTCTCCGACGATGAGTGTGAGGTGATATTATCTTATGGTCCCCTCTCCGACGATGAGTGTGAGGTGGTAATTCCTTTTTTCAGATGTTTCCCTCTCCGACGATGAGTGTGAGGTGATATTCTCTTATGGTTCCCTCTCCGACAGTGTGTGAGGTGGTAATTCCTTTTTCAGATGTTCCCCTCTCCGACGATGAGTGTAAGGTGATAGTCTCTTATGGTCCCCTCTCCGGCAAGTGCGTGAGGTGGTAATTCCTTCTTCAGATGTTTCCCTCTCCGACGGTGAGTGTGAGGTGATAGTCTCCCATGGTTCCCTCTCCGACGGTGTGTGAGGTAGTAAGTCCTTTTCAGATGATTCCCTCTCCGACGATGAGTGTGAGGTGATACCAAGATTCCCTCTCCAACTGTTGTACCCCAAAATTTGCCCTCCCATATTCTTCAGGAAATTGCCAAGCCAAGTCACAAAATTCCCCAAGGGTTGTGCAGCTCAACAGCTTCCCATACAGTCAAAACTAGGGTTTGAGTCCTGATCAAGAAAGTGAAGTTTTCAAAGGGCCAATCAAGTCCCATATGCCTACAAAGATGGTCAAGTATCCTCATATCAAGTTTCAAGGCATTCAGCTCAAAATTGCACAGTCAAAACCCTAAATTGCACTACAGTCAACTGTAGGGGCAAAATGGTCATTTGACAGTCAAAAGTTCAAATTTTTGGTCAACATATCATTTTGAAGCCACAAACATCATTTGATCAATGCTTGATCATGATTCTCAAAATTTGGCTCAGAAATCATCAAAGATGCAAAAGTTACTATATTTGGACAGCTGAAAAAGTCAACTGAAATTGACCAGGGCATAACTTTCACATGGATTATCAGAAAAATTCCATCCAAATCTCATTTTGAAGAGAAAGACATTTCCTACAATTCATATTCATATTCCAAGTCCAAGAAATGCTCTCACAAAAAGTTATCAATTTCAACATTATAGGTCATTTTCAAAAGTCAACAAAAAGGGACTTTAAGTCAAAGGCCATAACTTGAGATTGGTAAATCAAAATGACATTGGACCAAAGGCATTGGTTAGAGGACTCAAAGACCTTTCCAAAATGTCCAAGAACATGTGAAAAGCTTAAAAATTGAGCAAGTTATGCCTTGTGGAAGTTGGGAAATATTTGGATATTTTGAAAAGTCAACAATGGTTCAAATGACCTAAATTTGCTAATGGGCCCATTTTTCTTCCATGATTCATCATTCCAAGCCTATGCACGACCACTTGGCCCAAAGGGAAGTATTTTCTCAATTTTTATTTATTTATTTGAATTTCTATTAATATTAATTCATTTAAATTATATAAATATGTGGAAAATATAAAACTTGACCTAAAAAATCTTTTTGTACACATTCTAGACTCAATATTTCGTGCACATGCTAATTAGGCAAGTTTTGGTTGGATTTGAGCTAATTGACACCAAATACACATGAAAAAAGATTCAAAAAAGATCTTACAAAATCAAATATTGAAACCATTGAATACAAGAGATTTTGTTGAATTTTGTTAACCTAATTGCTTCAATACATAAACAGGAACACAAACCTAATGGCATTAGACCTTAAGCTGCGCAGAAAGAGACATATCAAACTTGGAATTTTCATCAAAAAAGTTCAAAACTGAAAAGCACTCTAGAGGTCGATTCAAGCCTCCATTCTTGTCTCAATAGCTTCATTGTGGTTCTCTGAACGTGTGCCAATCAATATCATCCATCCAAACGCAAGGAATTGGTACCTAGAACCGCAACTGTATCAAACAAATTGCATAATCATACATTCTATTATATGCGTTATTTGTGAATTTTGTTTACATATTCATGTTCCTGATGAAGTTTGTGAGCTAACCATCATGTTTAATTGCGTTATTACCCTGTATATCAAATTTCACCATGCGTGGCTTTTAGGGTTTTCAGCATTTCGAATTGGGGCTTTTGAAACGGAGTAAAATTAGGACTCCAGACCAGCACCATTGAATTTGACGCATCTGGACGAATGGGAAACACTACTCGCGATCAATTTATGAATCATATAGCGCTAGTCGCTATTTTTCCTAAAGCCATTTTCTGCAACGCGTGGAAAACCGTTGCCCTACGTTCATGTTTCAGAAAAAAGAAAAAGGCACGCGAAGAGGATGATGCGTTGGCAACATATGATTAGTTGATTTGAACTTTCGCGCGTTCCCATCCACTAACTCTTTTTCCTCTTATATTATTTATTTGTTAATTATATATCAGATGCGTTAACGTGGTTTAGTGGTACAAGCGTTGGTTGATGACATTAGTGACCTGGGTTCGAGTCCCAGGTCTACGTTTATTTCTATAATATTTTGCAAAACACGTTCCTATGCAATTTCAAAGATGGAGCGCATGATACACCACCATCATCAAGCCAGCCACCTGTCCAGCTCCATCAATCTAAAGGCCATGGATTGGAGATCATGATGAATCCCAGTCAACGCACAGCATGCTAGCCAAAAGTCAAAGGAGGCTTCAGAATAATGGGCCAGGCTTCTCAAGTCCATACCTCACAATTTGGGGCTACACCCCCACCCTGGTTTGATAGTTTTTTTATTTTTCTCATATCTTTTTTTAATTATTATTTTATTTGTTTTGTTGTTTTAATTTAATTCATTATTTTTACAAAATATAAAAAACATCATAAAATCAGAAAAGATAAAAAATGTCAAATTATTTCATTCTAATATTTTCATAAATAAATTAATATGTAATTGTTAGTTTTAATTAGGTTACAATTTTAATTTCTTTTAATAATAAAAAACCCAAAAATATGTAGAATTAGGCTTAATGAATTCTTTTTATTCCTTTTTAATTTTCCCTTTTTTTACAATAATAATGTTTAGTTTATTTATTTTCTATAATTAAATTTTGCATGTAAATTAACTTAGATTTAAATTGGGTTTAATATTTTCTTAATAATTTAAAAAATAATTAGAATTAGGTTTAACATTTCATTTTAATTTTAATTAATTCTTTTTCTCCTTAAATCCTAAAAAACACAAAATACTAAAAAACATTTTCTTTTAAATTTTAATTTCAATCCTTCATTAACTTTAAATTTTTTGCAAAAAGGGTCCAACGCCCATATTTTTAATTGTTAATTTCGCACATTTATTTTATGTCGCTTATTATAATTATGTAATTCTCCCAAAGCGTTGTAACAATTTAACTTCTCGCACTTTTATTTCTTTTTTTTTTATTTTTCTGTCAAATCGGGTCCGGTTTAATTTTGGCGATGTGGACCCGCGCCTTTGTAATAGCCTTAGATTTATTTTCCCGCCAACTTTTAACTGTTAAATAAGCATGCAAGAATGAATGGACTTAAAATAAAATCAAGCGTAGATCACAACAATCATGACAAGGCAAATAACTGAAAAACGACACATGATTCGCACACACCACCCCTAGGGTACGCCTCACTGTTGCCTTTCGAAAGGTGATCGTCGAGTAGAGGATGTCTTAGTAAGTCCTCATGATCCGGGAACCTGGCATGAGGGTAGCTTCTAAGGTGTCTTCCCATTGCTCTGGTGATCACCATGTCCCTATAAACTCGAATTGACCCGAACACCTCCAACGGTGGTGCTACCTACCTCTCAATGGTGGGATGGCACTACTTTAAAGGACATTTACACAGACGAATTCCTTAGGGTAGGTAGGTTCTCAAGGATACTTGCTCTAATTTCAAACAAATCAAAATCTTTTCACACCAACACTTTTCAAAAGCTTTCAAAGCAAATTTTTCAAACACTCTGACGTACGAGTCGAACTGAAATTTTTCAAAGAAACTTTTTTAAACCCACATTGAAAAGCAAACAAACCATTTTTGAAAACACATTGAGCAAGTATCTAAGAGCCCATGGATAACCATGGATAGAAAGGGTGCTAACACCTTCCCTTTCTATAACCTACCTCCCGAACCGAGAGCAATCTCTTTAAAGGAATTTTTCTGTGCTTTTGTCCTTTCCAATTGGAGAAAATAAAAGACGGTGGCGACTCTTGCTTCCGTGACATTTCGCGAACCAGCGTTAAACAGTCAGTTCCAGATCCACCGATCACACATTCGAAGGGATCACATTAGATGTTCCCATCGAAGCGGACATATTAGTGCCTGTTGTATGTGGGATATTTTGTTCCCCTTGTTGATTGTCAGAATTAGACATCTTGTTCAAACGTTTTCTTCTGGATAAGGGTTGGTTTCTATTGGTTATTCTACCACTTCTAAGGTTCATAAAACAACAAACTTATCACTCAGAGAGTATTTTTACAATGGTTACGTCTCCACAAGTAATGGCCAATGACTCGTCCCATCAGGTGTGCCAATTTGTTTACAGTAATTTCTGGTAAACAACCGCTAGTCCTCCAAACTATCGAATAATCTTACTGACTGTTATTCAATTTCTCTGGTAACTCGCAGGATCGACTAGATTGATCCTAGGATGTATTGGTCATTAGGGTAACTCTCATGATATAACTGGTATTCATGGTTGGTATTTAGAATGTTGTGTATGTGTTTAACTTATTTCGATTACTCTATTAAAGATCTAATAACTTGATCAAGTAAATGTGCGTGAAACTAAATTGCATGAATAAAGTTCAATTGTAAAGACATGTAAAACTGCATAAAAGACAAGTAAACGACTTCGAAGCATAAAAACATGTAATGTAAAAGATTCTCTGGAATGTAAAAGATTCGAAATATGAAGAAAGCGTTTAAATGCAAGAAAACAGTAAAATGACTTTAAGTGAAAAAGGTGTTCGAATGATAAAAGCTTGAAGATAAAGGCATGAAATGTACAACAGTTTCTGAAATGTAAAGCATTTGAAATGGAAAGAAAGCATTTAAATGTAAGGCATCAGTAAAAAGACTTCGAATGAAAACATTTTAATGCAAAAGCTTTTGAATAGTATTGACATGAAGATAAAGGAAAATGCTGGAAATGATAAAGAGTTCTTATTAAATCATAAACACTTGGTGTTATCATACGTACATTGCTCGTGCATTCGTTTCCCTAGCCATGTGGTATTTTGAATGTTTACTGAGTTTTTTGTACAATAGATATGACACACGAAATCCTAATGCTAAGACTTCTATTTATACTACTTCGACCATAACGGTCTTGCTATAAGATTTTGCCACGTTCAAAACATGCAGAGCAACGCCTCTCCCTAGCTTCCACGCGTCTTCAAATGCTCCAGCGCATATATTTCAAATTTCGAACATCCCGCTTGCATTTGAATTTCAAATGTTTTGGCACTTCTTCGCTTCGAACGCATTTCTTGGACACAACCTTGTTAACATTTCGAGACTTCTTTGAATATATCCTCATAACTATCACTCGAAGCTCCAAGCTTTGATATGCCCATTCGAAGCACTGCTTTTACCATTTCGAAACATGACATCTTGCTTTATTCCAATCGAAACGTCCAATTTGCTTCGCTTCTAATAATATCATCAAAATCTTCAGCCAACACTATATTGAACACAAGACATAGAATGTGTCACCCTTGTATAGTTTAATATTTTATTCCTTGATCTCTGAGTATTATTGATAACAACAAATAAGCTCAATATCTCGTATCGACTTATTTGAGCACATCCATGCATTTTACAGTCATACTCTATTAATAGGCTCATAGATATTACTCTTGTATATGTAAGAGGAGCAAATTCCATCTAGGTCACTCATGTCCCTCAACATGATTTGTAAAGTACCCATCAACCATCTTTATGATTATCCTGTTACGAACAACGTTTGATTGACAATAAAGTATCTGACTCCACATCTAAGGTCCATAGTGATTTCAGGTCGAAGGTTGGTATACACCATTATCACTACGAGAATAACTTACGACACTTACATAACAAACTATATATTATTCTCATGACGGGTCAATCCAGTATAATATTACTCCTAATATTTATACCCATGTGAAAACTTGATATCTCATATCCATGACCTATGAGATACAGTCATTAGTTTACTCACATAATAGTCTCTATGTTTTACTGTTGTCCTATTTGACAGTAAAAGCTTGACTACAAATACTTTAAGAATAACGTTCTTATGTTTAATGAGTTCTCACAATTAAGTCACACTTAATAGGTCATTAATAGATTAATTATTCTAAGGACTTTATTATGTCATATATAAATAACATAATAAATATGATTCCTAATAAGTATACATATATTGGCAAACAATATATATCAAGGTCATGATACAAAAGCATATTAAGCAAATATTGATTGGCTATTAGGGCTTACTCCAACAGAGACATCTGATTTAACACAAATAACACAAGTAAGGTATAAACATTAAAAACAATACTGAAAAGCAATAACAACACGCCAGAATTGTTAACCCAGTTCGGAGCAGCTCTCCTACTCAGGGGGGCATACTAAGCCTGAGACAAATCCACTAATAGTAGTATCAATTTAAAGCTAAACTCTTTCGTTTACAACTTATCATTTAATCACTATCCTTATTAGATTTCTATTTAAGACTCACCTAGATATGAGACCCTCCTCAATCCCTTATCAATCACAGACAGCGAATCGATCAACATAATTCTGAACAAACCGAAAAACACACTTCCATGACCATACCTAGCTAAGAATCAAGGTTAAACTCCCACGTTTACAACCTTTCTCCTAACCAAGAACAACAACTTGGAGTTGCTTCAAAGCTTCCTTCAAGAACAATACGCAACTCACTACCAACAGGTTTTTGAGTGAGAACATAGTGGCCATCCCACAACCGAGTGGTTCACCTTGACAAAGCCCTAGACTTCTACATACTAAACCCGTCCCAAACTAGGTTACAAATCCTTCTATTTATAACCTATTCCCAACTAGAGTTGGGCTTTCTAATAACAATAAGTCAGCTGTTATAAACCAGCAGTAACTTCTGCTACAAACAATGTCTTCAATCATTAGTTTCCTAAATAATCTCCATATTTAGAAACTGTATAATCTTCGATATTCTGACTTGATTCTATGACCTTTAATTCAGTGCCACATAGGATTATATAATATTACCTGAATATTCTGCACTTGTTAAATCATAACAGATTTAACATAATCACTTCAGCTCAGGCACGATGTCGTATACTCCTTCATAGGACATCTTATTCAACATATTATTCTAGATGTTGAAACACTTCAACTCAACATGTCCCAAACATAAGATAAGACTTCTTGCTCAACCTGTTTCTGTTAGCAAATTAATGTATCCTATCTAACATATTGTTGCTTTATTTGTTTTGCAAAAATTAATGCCAATCCTAAAACTAGAGAACTTACAACAAGGTATTCAAAGAACAATTGGGTAAAATAATGTGGGTTCAAGGATGTAGGTACAAAGATTAATATACTTATTGAAATTCAGTTCTGATACTACACTGAACATTTTAAGAGAAACTCTAAAGATGCAAATTCTAAATATAAGACTCTAAAGAATCAACATCTGAAGAAGTCAACTTCTGAAGACCATATTCGGAAGTAAATTCAACCTCTGATGAATCAGAACCTGGAGACTCAACTTTTGAACCAAGTTAAGGATCAAAACCTGGAGGTCCCAGACTTTCATTAAGTCAGCATCTGAAGAGTAATTCAACCTCTGAAGACTCAAAGTCTAAAGGATCAAATGTTAATAATCTGACTCTGAAGGATAAGAACCCGAAGCCAGTCAAAGCTTAAGAACTAAGGAAAGTCTTACAAGTCACTATCAGACTCTAAGATCAATTTTTCATCTTCTGATCACGTGAAGAATTAGCAAAGGTTTGGAGAAGCCTTTAGAATTGAAACTGATAAATTCTTTTGTAGCAAAGGAGTTTTAAATGGAATTGCAACGACATTAACCATATCAGGACACTTTGTAATGAATTTGATGATGCTTCTCTCAAAGACTCGCTTGTGTAAGAAGTTCTCTCCAAAGTATTTTTGGTGCGCCTTTATATAAGAAGCTGAAAACTTGGAGAAAGGTCATAAGACTAGAACAATACAACGTTGCACCTTGACAATCAAAGAATTGTTACTTAATCAAATTTATAACACAAGCTTAACTTAGAACTTCTACCAAATGTATATTCTTAAAAGTTCTTAAATCTTATAGTCTCTTTGTGTTGTATTTTGTCTACACCTCTGATTGTATATCAAGTGTAGTTTATCACACTCTTAACTATTTGTTATATAGTCAGAAGTCTCTTGCTTGTATGCTTGTGCAATTGAAGTCTTTTACCTGTGTGCTTGAGCATTTAGAATTCTCTTACTTTTGTGCTTAAGCATTGAAGTATCTTACTTGTGTGTTTGAGCAACTGAAAGTCTCTTTCTTAAGACACACATTGTCCTCAATGAAAGAACATAAGTATAAAGTAAGGATGAGAGAAAGGAAATGACACACCTGAACAATCAAGGCGGATAAATGAATGGGGAAGTAACCTTTCCCAATGAGAGCTCTTATATAGCATCCTCTTCCAATATGAGGCTCTCATGGAATAACTTAATGCGGTTTCCATTGACTTTGCAATTTTTATCAGTACCTTCACTTTTTATTCTTAGATCAAAGAACATTCTTCTATAGGTAAAGGTAACGAATGGGAAAGTGAAAACGGCCTTATCTTTGTCCTCTAATGCAATATAGATCTCATTTTTCAGAACATCAAAAATTAAGAGGTTAAGCTGACTTTGGGGTTGCCTCACTGCTTTTGCTTCATCTTCAAGTAGGATCCTATGCATAGACATGGGATGAATAATACTAGGAATGTCATTCAAAGTCCATCCAATTATATTCTTATGTTTCTTTAATACTTGCAATACTTTTTGTTCATGTTCATATTCAAGTTTAGACAAAATTATTACAGGCAACTTTTCTTCCAATTCTTAAAGTTCATATTTAGAATTTGAAGGAAATGGCTTAAGCTCTAAAGCAGATGGTTGCTCAATGGATGACAAAACTTTGGAAGCAGGAACTACATTTAAATCTGCAACATCAACTTTTTCAATAGAAATCTCATAAGAAATATCAGCCTGTAAGGCAACTTCAATATCAACACAAACTGAGCATAAGTGAGTATCAGTACAAACATCACAAGTATAAGTGTAATCAAAATCAGACAAAGAAGTGAAATCAGCAAAAACTAAATCAGGTGCATCAAGTTCTCTTAAGGTTCTTTGTCAGCCATGTTATGATAATGAACTCAAAATCAGTATCAAACAAATTATGAGAGAATAAGAATCAGCAATGCAACAACAAACACGAAAATACCAACAATGTCCCTATTAAGCAGAAACAATTGGAAGACACAAAAAACAATTAAAAAAATATTTAAAAAAATACAAAAACACAAAATTTAATCTAATTAAATCAAATAAGAATTTCACAATTTTTTTTGGAATTTTCTGAAACTATGAAAACATAAAAAAAATCATAAAAAATAGAAAATAAGGAATTTACGATTTTGATGGTCAAAATCACTAAAAGACTATTGTTCGTCGATTTTTTTTCTTCTAGATTTTCTGGAAAAAATTTGGAGCAAATCAAAACAGTAGCTTCCAAACTTACTTGATAGGCTAGAATACTTACCACTATATATATCAACTATGAAAATCAACAAGCAAAAACAAAAAACAAAAAAAACTCTAACAAAACACTAAACTAGAATTCTAAAGTTGGCTAAAATCAACTAAGAGTCCCCGAAAAAGGCACCAATTTAATCCGCTCGTGCACGGGTCAAAACAAGTTACAAAAATGTAGTATAATGGAAGCGACACTTGAGTTGTATCGCAAGGACTCTTGGCAAAATTAACCAACTAAAGTAACGATTCATGGGGGATTTTACGTTCGATTAAGAAAACAACAAAAGTAAGTGATTATCAAATAAAAGCTAAAATGAATCAACCTATTGTTCGGTTTCCCAATTTATCATCGGTAATTATAAATCCAAACCCCAAGCTGATTCTAATCCCTTTTCAATTACAGTATCAATTAACAAGCGAAATTGACCCTATGTTATTTATACTCCAATTATCTAAATGAAGCAAATTGATTAAGCAATCACAAATTAAGCAAACGTAATTCAACATACGCAATTTAACGGTAAAGCAACGCTAAAACGCGATACAGATCAAGGAACATAAACCAATCGAAATAAATAAAAATGAATTTATATAATTATAAATTATATAGAAGAATATTGAAAGGGAAAAGATATTGAATTAAAAATATAAAACCTTAAAGTATTGGTGGAAACATGAATAAGTAGGTCAATCCTTGGTGATTAGTTCTCCATGAATTGTACAAGAAAGATTGTATCGTGGGAATTCAGAATGACTACTATAGCTACGTTTTTAGTTTTAAGTAATATAAGGGAATTTGGGCCCAAATGGCAACCAACCCAGAAATTACATAATAGGCCCAAAAACAATGTATTTTCTTAAGTTTGGAACTTAAACTAATTTTTCGACTCTTTTACACTTCAGCTTTCGACTTCAACATGAAAGTGGTATCTTATCCTCTTAGATTTCCAAGAAATATTAGAACGCGTCAATCTGATTCCCGTAGCTCAAGTTATGGTCTGCATTGTGAGAAGGTATCAGTTAACAGTAACAGCTGAAATTAAAGTACGAAAATAAAATAAATCCAGAAATAAACTTAAATATAAAAACTCTCTAAAATAGTAAAAATACTAAAATAAACTATAGAATTGCCTAAGTGTAATAATAGAATAATGTGCATCAAAATGCACTGATCATAAATCTTTTGGTCCAACAATATGAATTGTTCAAGATGAAGGAATACAAAGGTATTGAAACCATGGTCTCAAGGTTTCAAGTTCTTGTATCTGGTCTTCATGTTTTGAATAAAACTTATACTACTACTGATCTTATCAATAAGTTTCTTAGGAGTTTTCCTACCAAATACAGATCAAATGTAACTGCCATACATGAAGCTATAGACTTAAATAAGATAAGACTAGAAAGCTTAACCAACAATCTCTAGAGCCATGCGATGGAACTTGTTGGACATGAACCTGTTCAGAAGTCAAAGTCTCTTGCTTTGAAATCTGTTGGTAAAATTTCCAAAGTCTGGGAGTCTAAAGAAGTTGCTTCTAGAGCAGGTTCTGAAGATGAATCAGATAATCACGAGATGGAATTTATTATAAAAAGATTCAGTATTTGGAAAAGAAGAAAAAAATTATCTGGAAGAAGCAGTGGCTTCAGAGGAACTAGTTCCAGAGATAAGAAGGATGACCAGAAGGGGTTCTTCAACTGCAAGAAGCTTTATCACTTTATTGCCGAATGTCCCGAGTTACAGAAGGACAAAGCAAAGAGAGGAAGTTATCAAAAGGGAAGCTTCAGAAACAAGAACAAGAAAAGTCTCATGGTAACATATGATGAACTGGAAAATAAAGAAGATTCTGACCAAAAAAAGGAGAAGCTAATTTAGATTTTGTGGATCATAGATCATCAAATGCAGAATCTAATTTAGGTTGTGATTCAGAACCAAAAGAAGAGATGAGGTATTTGCTAAGTTATCTCATTCAGAATTAATTACTCTTGTTAAATACCTTATAGGTTGTTGTCAAGTTAAAGCCAGACATGTGAAAATTATGGAAAAACATTATGATCTCTTGAAAGATGAATTAGGTTTTTGTAAAAAATAAAATTGTTGTGTTAGAAAGAGCTCATACTACTTTAAAAAATGACATGTCTGACAAACCCCTTAATGAGTATGAAATGGATCTTCAAGAGTTTGTCATTTCTGGTTTTAATAAGATAAAAATTGTAACACCCCAAACTACTCGGTGGATAATACATAATTATCAGAGAAATTTTAAATCAAATGAACAAGACGTTTAGGATGCTACACTTTCTCAACATACAAAAACCTGCTCATATTAAGTATAATATACATAACACAAATTTTCGGATGAACCAAAACAAGGTAGTATATTTTCAACTTCAAATTTTATTATTGCAGCGGAAAAGAATCAAAACTGAAATTGAAGTAACATTTAGTCAAACTTAGGAAGTCCCTAAGACTCTAAACAATTACTAAAACAATAAAATAAATAAGCGTTCACGCCCCTGGTGTTACATATCAGAGCAACGACACTAACTCAAAAATAAAATGAAGAGCAACCTCTTCTGATCCTTGCAACCTCAGACTACTCCTGACTATCTGCACGATGCCATATGAAGCATCATTCCAACAGAAGGGTGAAATATCACAAAATTATAAGAGAATACATAATAATAACTATATAGCAAGTAAATCATGCATAGCCACACATTCCACTTCTCAAACCTTTACTTAATACATTGCATGTTATTTAACCAATCACACATAATCATCAACATATAACATAAATTACCATGTAGCTCATATACCAAGCAAACAACTCAAACACCGTGTTAATAAAAATGCAATGCAGTGATACTCACTCACATACTTGATGCATGTGGTACCAATATCGCTCATGAATCCACACCATCTAGGATCAGAGCCACAAATATTGTGAAAAATTTTGGTTCACGTTGCTCCCGATCCATACCATTTAGGATCAGAGCCAACCCACATCAAGAACGATGAGGTTCACACCGCACCTCGATCCACGCCATCTAGGATCGGAGCCAACAAACAGGACCGAAGTCTCCAACAGGAAATGCATATGACAAAATCATGCAACAAAAAACCATACATTGACATCTATATAAATGAGACAGCCCAATACAACCACCATCATTCACTCAGCAACATACAATTCATAATGCCCAACACATTCATATAGTATCATCATAACAACACCAATTCATTATAGCACATATATCACAATGAATTCACCATACCACACACAACTTATCATGTTATAAGTATTTAAAATAGGCATCAATAGACTCATTTGATTCAACCAAATTATAGTTTATTGCTTTATTTACCCAATACTTTGAACAACACGTCAAACAGAGTCCAAAAACTCAAGTTACGACCTTTACCAAAACACAAACAATCCTGACCGCATGAGGCTCACCCGACGAGTGGGATCTGTCACCTGGGCCTCGCTCGACGAAGCAGAGGCGAACCAACGCCTCCCATACATTTACTAGTAGCATTGTTTTTCCATCCATCCCTTCGATCCTTATTCACCGACAATTCACGCTCGCCACCCCCTTCGCCCGACGAAGTTGAGGCGAACATGCTCCCCCATAAATTTTCTAGTAGAACTCGAAATTCAGAGGTTATTTTGCCTCAGGCTCGCCCGAAGCTACTCAGGTGAAATAACTTTGCCCGACGCTGCACGTGGCTCGCCCGGTGAGACGTATGAAATAATAACTTCTCAGTTGCGATTCTGCACCAGTCTTGCCCCAAAACTGCATATGATTTCATCATAGTACCATCCTATTTGCATCAAACTCTAACATGTAATCACCTAACAACAACCACATATTATCACACTGATTATGGGTATCAAATCATAGCATTTTTCACATCATACAATATAGTTTTCAACACAATCATCATATTATCAATTCATTCACAAAACCCCAAATAACCTAAAATCCCAATCAATGGTGACATACAAGTTAACCCCGTATAATTATCATTATACAATCCCTTAGATATTCGGAACCCCACCCTTACCTTTGATTTACGGTTCCTAAGCTTCAACAATGGCTTCCTTTACCCTAGCTCTTCTCACTTCTCTGCTTCTGTTTTTCTCCGAGTACGATCGTTCTAACAATATGGTTCCCTCTCTAATTTTTCCCTTAAGTCCTTCTTACCCCTTGGACCCCTAATATGGTATTCCACTCTTACCCTCACTAAACCTCAAGCAATGACCATCTTGCCCTTCTTATTTCTACTCATATTGTTCCAATTTAATTATTAAATAAATCCTAAATAATCATTATAAAATTCAAATAATTCCAACTAAATTATCTAAATTCAGAATAATTCTCATCACTACTTTAATCTGACACTACCCACATATAATATCATCAAACCGTCCATGGCACTAAATAAATCACAACAAGCTTTCACCAACGCACAAAATACACAACATCAAGTAATTAATATATTAAAAATCATTCAATAAATGATCGGGGTGTTACAAAAACAACTTCCATGATTTACAATGTTAGTAGGAGCAGAGGAGAAGGTCTTGGCTATTCTAGAAATTATTTTGATCCTAGGTCAAGAACCTGGAGCAAACTAGTAGAACCTTCTTCTCCAAAGTCTGATCAGAAAGAACTTTATTCCTACTTCGTACATGTTGCTGGCAAAATAGAGTTTATGAATCAACAAAATCAAAGGTTTTAGAATAAGAAGTTTTGAAGAAATCAGAACTAGAGACTTCAAAGTCTAAGTTTCTGAAGAAACCATAACCAATAATCCAAAAGCTTATAGTGAAGGTGAGAAAATACACAAGGAGTGGGGGTTGAGTTGTGTATCTGATAACTTATGATTTCTCAAAACAAAATTTTCTTAATCTGACCAAGTTCAAATTCTAAGCTAAAGTATGTGTTGTACCCCAAAATTTGCCCTCTCTCTTTTTCACAAGAAATCACGGCTTCAGGCCTTTCCTTATTTTTCAGATTGGTTTAAGAACCGGTCAAACAGACTTTTCTCATCAGTCAGACAAAATTAAGGTTTCCATTAACTTTTGAATCAGTTCAAGCAGGTTGCTAGGGTTTGTTTGAGTTTGGCTCAGGGTTTGATCAAGCAGACGCTTCTTTGACATTAAATCAAGAATTAAGGTTTGCACGCGCAGTTTCAGAAGAATTTGAATCCACAGTGTTTTAATTGGTTGTTACACTGCTTTGACACCTGCTCAAGATTTCAGTTTGTTTCTCAATAAACCTGAACCTGTGGTTTAGAAGCTGATGCTTCTGGTTGAAAATTTGCAGTGTTTGGTTTAATCAGCGAAAGAAAAGGCATAGGGATGTTTGTTTGATTTAACTGTGCAATGCTTATGGCTAATTGGAACGCCGGGTTTATTATTGATTAATGCGAAGTTGCAAGACTACGGTGTTTATTAATTATTTATTCTAAGTTAGAATAGTTGGGATTTACTTCCAATTATTTTAATTCAAGAAACTTAAATAATTAAATAGACAGTGAATTGAAAGAGAATTAACTGATAAAAAGGTTTTTATTTATTTTTAATTATTGTTACAAATATTATTGAGATATTGTAAATTTATTTACAATGATATTCTCTTACAAATAATTGAAAAATAAAATAAATCTATCCTAAATCCTCATCTTCTACTGCTGCTCCCCATTGCTCGACTGGTTTTTTATCTGCAAAAGACAAGAAGAGAAAGAAGTCAACACAGACAAATTAAAAGAAAAAGCATTTTCAGACAGTTAATCATAAAAACTCATCATTAAAGATTTTGGCCGGAATCAGTTTATTCGTCCTCTCTGCAAATCGCAAGAAGATGTTTCTTCTTGGTTCATAAAGAGGAAAGCAATTTATTTGCAAGCATATGAATTATTTTGCAAAATGCCCAAAGCTGCATAAATTCAAAATTGCAAAGTGTCAATAGGTTCAAACAAACTGCATATGCCAAACAAGTTACAAAGTTCAAATTGAACAAACAACATAAGTGCAAACAACCAAGTTACAGTTACAAAGGCAAACTAAGCTATCCAAGGCAAACTGAATGTCAAAACAAGCTGTCAAATGGCCAACTAAAGTCACAATGTCAACTAAGCAAAACTGTCAAAAGCGGTCAACAAGCACAAAAGCAAGGCAGAAAATTTGGAAGTATGCAGAGGAAAGACAAATGAAAGAAAGCTTATAAAAGAATACATTTTATCCATCATTTTCCAGGCCAAAGTCTTTTCAGAAAAAATAGATATTCTAAGCAAATATGTGCTTTCTGTGGAGAGAGAAAAAGAGAAAAGTAGCAGGCTTACAGTTTTCCAGGTAGGCCTAAAGATAAATATAAAAAAATCAGGATACTGTCAGAGGGGGGGGCAGAATGCACACAGGAAAAGATATCACAAAAAACTGTAAACCTCAAGCCTTGCAACCTGCTCAAGCATTGGCATCCAAACCAAGGCTTACTTCAAAAAACAAGCCTGAAGCATGTATCAAGGGGACCTGCCTGCATAATACCAGAAGGAGAGGCCAAAAGCAAAAGGAACAAATTCAAAAACTTGTTAAAAACAAACTCTTGCCTTTCAACTTACAGCAACACAAGCCAATAAACCTGTAAGTTACAAAACTCAACATTCAAACCAGAAGTTCAAAACAAGCCTTAACCTGCCTAAAAACCCAGTTTCAAACTAACAAACTGTAACGCAAGCCCTTCAAGCCTGCTTAAGCTTGCCTCCAAACTGTAACATCCTGCAAGATACAAAATACAAAGCCTGTACTAATACAGCATAAACCCCATACAAACCAGCAAGCCTGAAGCCTAAACTAACCAAACAAATCCCAATGCCTCAGCATAAAAAATCATCATAGGCTAAAATCCAAACCCTCAGAGCTAAGCTCATCACAGGGTCCAACAACAGGCAACTCAGAATCAATACCATCAAACTCAGAAGAAGTCAATACTGAAGCAAAACTATCTCAGAGTCAATATCATCATCATTGGCAGAAGCAAGAACATCATCAAATAATCATACAGAAGCAAGCAAAAGAGAGGAAAAGAAGCGAGCAAGTTAGGGTTTTCAGAAGGCAATCATCATAAAACCATTCAAAGAGGCAAGCAAGATACAAATACCAGGGAAGGCCACAAAGCTAGCACAACATCATACTCCCTCCGCCTCCGGCCGCCTAAAGCGCCTCCAGTCCATTTCTCTTCCTCCGTCTCCAAAAAGCCAACAAAGGTATAATTTCTCCTCCCTTTTCTTCAACACCTCACAGAAACAGAAACAAATAATGACATAAAAATCAAAACAAGAAAGAGTTGAAGCATGCAAAACTGAAAACCTTGAAAACGTGTTAAAATAGAAAAGGCTACCTTTCCTTTATCACTGTCTTGCTCAACCATGAAGAGGAAGAGGTGGAGGCGGCGCATCTGGCAGTTGGGGCAAGGAGGAGTGTCAATGGCTTTGGCTGGAGAATGAGAAAGATGAAGAAGACGATGAAGAGGACGGCGGCGCTCTAAGCATGTAACCCTTGTAATGAAGCAAAACCTAATGAACCCTAAAACAAAAGTTTGTCAAAACGCGTTTGGGCCTCAATCCCACTAACTTGCTCAAGCCCAACATTTTGCTGGCATTACACCCCCCTTTTACTTGAATCTGCTTGTTTGTGTTGCTTGGACCTGCCCTCACAAAAACCCCCTAAAGCCCATTTACTTTTTTTTCTTATATAAACCAATACTCTTTTTTTATTTATTTATTTATTTATAACATAATTTGTTTTGTAAATAAAAATAACACATTAACCTTTTTTTATATACAAAATTTTCTTAGAATGTTTTTTATTTTATTTTAGAACAATTAAAAAGGCATAAAACTTAGGTTTATTAAGTTTAGCATTTTTGTTTAATTTAAACCTTGTACATAAAAATATTAACTAAAATGCATAAACATTAATTTTCTTAAACTTAAAACATTTTTCTTTTCTTTTCTTTAAAACTTTTGTATATAAAACATTAACAAAATACATAAACAATAGATTTTTTATTAAGTTAAAATTTTCTTTTCATTAAAACTTTTGTTTGTACATATTAACAAAAACACAAAAAAGATAATAATACTTAATAAATACATATTTGCATCATGAGTAAATAATCACATACATTTTCACAAATACTTTTGATACATTGCTTTTATTCTTATACATTGCTACATTTTACATTGAGAATGCGATTGATTCGATTTGGTTGTAAATATTATTTGGACACTACTATCCTGATAAGTCTCATCCCCATTTGTAAACATTTGTACCCCCATCCCCGGATACTTATTTATAATAGTTTAGGACTTTAAATTCCCGCAATTTATCGCTTTCAATTATACCATGTTTAAACTTAGGGTTTGTATGCCAATAAAATCAACCGCTAGATAACCTAACACAAGATAAATGCATGAAAATCAATACACCAATCACACTTTCACCCCTAAGGTAATCCCGCTTGTTGCCTTCAAAAATGGGCCATGTTTGCATGTTGGGTTCTTTGGCAAAACAAAAACAAATCAAATGATCATAGTCCCTCGATGACGCTTTCGAAGTTGCCTAAACAAAATGATCATAGTCCTTTAAAGGAAAATTGCCAAAGACACTTGACACCATTGCTTTCATGGTCTATACGATGACCCGCGCCCGTCCCGTTAACATCCTAACGCAAGGTTGTTCACCAAATACAATGGTGAAACAACACTGTTAAAAGGGTTAAAACATGAGAAAAAAATCTTTGAGTAAATTTAGGGGTAGACAACTCTTAGTTACTTGATCAAACTTGCAAAACACACTTGCCTACTTTCCAAACATACTCCACAACACAACTTTCAAAAACAACTTTCAAAAACATTGAAACATCTTTTCAAAAAGACACACACCTTTGTAAAACATTCGAGTAAAGAATTGTTACAACGGTTGCCTAGACAAGGCATCTTTTTCAAAACATTTTCAAAAACCACACACACAAAGCACCATTTCAAACAATTGAAAAGCAAAAGCAAGTGATCTATAACAAGTAACTAAGAGCCCATGGATAACCATGGATGAAAAGGGTGCTAGCACCTTCCCTTTTCATAATCTACCCCACGAACCCACAAAAACATCTCAAAGGTTTTTCCTGTGCTTTTTAACCTTTCCTTTAGGATAATATAAAAAGTCGGTGGCGACTCTTGCTAAACCGAACAAGTGCGAATACAAACGCAAAACCTCAAGTCAGTTCTCCCACCGTATCACAGTATGCAACATCGGAATATTTAAAGTGCATAAGCAATAAGTAAAAGCACACACAAACTTATCTTGGTTCCTCTATAATGAGAGTAGTCCAGTCCCATTGCCATGCAAGAGTTTTTCATTATAATTAGAACTTGATTACAATTTTCTTAGATAAACCAGTCCAAGACTTTCTACTCAATCTCACTAGAAAAAGACTTGCCAAACCAACTGTCTGAGAATTCTTTGTTCAATTAACCTAAAAGAGATTCCTTGCCTAAATAAATTGTTCAGGACTTGCTTGCTCAATCAAACTAGAAAGATACTTTTTTACCTAAACCAATTGTTCAAGACTTCCTTACTCAAACACTTAGTATGAGACTTCTTTGCTCAAACACTCGGTTTAAGACTTTTACAAATTCTAAACAAACTGTTTAGGATTACAACAAGATGTACTTGATATTCAATCAGAAGTACAAATAATATAGCACATGCAAAGACCTTGATACTTGAAATTTCTAAGATATGTAAGTGTAAGAACCTCTCAAGTCTATGTGCAATACAACAACTATAAACTTCAACTTGGAGTGAGAGACAGTTCTTGCAATATTCTAATTTCTATTATTGTTCTTGTTGTATTATTCTTGTTACTTATTTTGAATATTTAACTCCTTATATAGAGGGAACAAAAGAGACGTTGGAATCTTGCTTGCACAAGTGTCTTTGTTGAAGAAGTGGTTTTCAAGAGAGTGACATTGGAGTTGGTACTATGAGGATCTTCATCTTCTGAATAATTGCTTTATCCAATGTGTCTTTCTGAAGTAAGGAGTCCATAGGCATGGGATAGTAGACAGAAGAAATCGTATCATTAACCTTGAGCCTCGTGCTAAAACCTCTAGTTGACTTGCTCATAATTCTAGTCATTGACAAGATGGAGTTATTTTTGCATAGAGTACATGCAAAAGAGCTTTATATTGTGTTTCCACCAGAGCGTTTAAAGTTTTGTTTGAATCATCAAAGGCAAAGTCAATGTATCACTGAAGTTCCATTTAAACATCATAGACTGAAATAATATGGCACTGAGGTCTTATATGAAATTCAGATTCTGGTCCATTAGAATTTAGATTTACTTGCTTCTTCTTTACAAGCCATTAACTGGGTCAGAACCTAGTTAATTTTAAGCTTAATGATCCTACACACTTAACCAAACTTTAGTATACCCTATTGTTCTTTAAGTACTTTTGTTATCATCAAAATTCAAGGAGTATGAGCTTAAAGAGTGTGAACAAATTTTATTCCAATAATTCACCCCTTTTGATAATGACAAACATAAGTATTTTAAGAATAATTAGTTGGTCTGTTTTAATAATTTGACAGCATTAGAGTCTGAGGTTTGTAAGCCCCGCTAACTCTAACAGACCATAGGTTGGGTTTTTAAGCTCCACCTAAGTCCTATCCAAATTATTTAAACTATTTTTAATAACTTGACAACTTCAGAGCCCGAGGTTCGTAAGCTCTCTCTGAGTCTAATAGTTCATAGGTTAAGGTTTGTAAGCTCCTCCTATGTTTTATCCAAGTTATTAAACGAGTTTTAGTAACTTTATAATTTTAGAGCCTATGGTTTGTAAGCTCTCTCTCTCTCTCTCTCTCTCTCTCTCTCTCTATAAATTTAATAGTTCATATGTTGAGTTTTGTAAGCTCCCCCTAAGTTCTATCCAAGTTATTAAAACCTTTTAAGCACATAGCATTAAAATGAGTATGTTTGGTTCAAGATCCTAATAGAAACACATAAATTGTTTTTATCATACTCTTTAAATACTTCTGTATTTCTCCTCCTTTTGTCAACAACAAAAAGTAAATAAATAAAATTTGCGAGAGAAAAAGACACTGAACAATGATTCGTTATCTTTTCAGCTTCCAAGAAACTGAAAATATCAAAGAAATAATTACTTCCTTCAGTAGCAAATCAATAATTTGTCATCTCTCACGAAATGGAAACTGAGAAGTGAAAATACATCATAAAGAATAGGTAGCATGCGTTAGCGAATATTGGTGTTTAAACTTCCAAAGAGAAAATAATAACATGCAAACATGATTAATCTTCCAACGGGCTATTATAAAAGTCGGCCCACTCTACTGTAAAGTGTAACACTCCTCTAAACCCCAAGGAATATTCACAATTATTTTAAAAAATAAATCAGAGTATATCACCGACAAGGGTGTCACATCTTCATATAAAACATCATAACGACACATCCTATTTCGTAACACGAGTTTTCAAAATTTTTAACAAGATAGAATCAACATTTAGTTCTTCAAATCATGGCAGCAAAAATCATAGTTCAAAATACCTCATTATAGTACTTCATAAAATTAGTCATACTTCATAACTCATACTTATAAATCAAAACATCTCGAGTTCCACGTAAGGTGACTCAACATATTAAAACAAAACAAAGAACACAAGTTTCAATCATTCGATCCCAATCCCCAATGTTACATATCAAAGAAAGACTCTATTTATTCAACAAAAGCAAATAAATGCACTCCGAAGCTATCCTCTAATGCTTTTACGGACTACTCTCGACCACCTGTGCGTTACCCACATGGAGGCAACATTCAAACAGAAAGGGTGAGTAAATCACAATCATTATATAAGAAATAAGGAATAGAGATAGTAAATATGCATATAAGAAAGGTTTCTCACATCATCATATCTTCATGTTATACTCATACCTTCACAACCTCATCATTACACGAACACATATCATCATACACAATGTATCATCAAGCATCACAAATAAATCATTATGCAATGTCACATAGAATGTAATGCAACATCATAGACTCATGCATGTGGTACCAAAACTTAATTGATGACTCATTTATCATCATCTCTAAAGTTCCCCACCATAGGATCAATTCCCACTTGGAACCAGAGCACTTCACAAGTTTGCACTCAATTCACACTATGGGATTGATGCCTTCACTGGAAAATCGTCCTGTCATCTTCGCTGGACCGAAGCCCTATTAAAATTATTGAACCGAAGTCCTAAATATGCCATGAATGCAATGATGTGCGAAAACATATTTAATATGACCACATCTATTTAACACACATCATTATTCATGACTCATCACAAACATCATCATATCAGCATAGTAATCAACACAACATCATAGCATTATCATAGTAATAAACACAACATCATAGCATCATCATAGAAATCAATACAACATCATAGCATCATCATAGTTATTCACAGAACATCATAGTAATCAACACAACATAAAAGTATCATCATCATAAATAAAGCATCATCATAAATAAAGCATCATCATAAACAAAGGCATCATCATAAATAAAACATCATTACGATTCAACACGGGGAACCTAATTCTATTCTAACTTAGGTCTCGGATATATACTCCTTAATTCTCATATTTCTACATATAATTAAAGTTTATTGCTTTATCTATCCAACACTTTGAACGATACCTCAATCCGAGCTATAGAATTAAAGTTATGATCATTTTAAGATTTCCAACTTGGACAACCAATTCTACCTTCCGTCGTCTGGCGACACACTTCCGTCGCCTAGTGATGCTACCTTCGCGTCACACTTCTTCCAACGACACTGGGGCTATGCGTTACAGATACTAGCTCCAATCTTCCTTCCTTCGCTCCCACCTTCGTCTGGCGAAGCTCCGTCGCCCGACGACACATCCTCCATCACCCGACGATCTTGTGCGAACAAGATTTTCCTATTGCAATTTCCTGCATAAACCAATCTAATTCTCTTGCGATTTTATCATGTTACAGGTCCTAAAACACCATATAATCACATGGTTTCACCATCTATCAATAACCTATAACTCTATACTCATTATACATCAATTATACACCATTATTCATCACCAATTCATCAATTTCTCATCAAACAACACCAAGTCACCATCTACCAAAACCTAAGGCATCTACCAATCATCTAAACCTTAAATCAAATATAATAATAATGATAAAACTCCCATTACCTTAAGATTATAGCATCATTCAACTTATCTTTGGTTCTCTATCGAAATCTCTTTCCTCTTTGTGCCCTAGCCTCCTTTATCCACAACATCAGTTTCTTTCTCCCAATTCTACGATCGTTCCATAATGATTTTCTTTTCCTCTAATTTCTTGTATAACCTTTAGACCCCTAATATCAAACTTCCCACCTTGTCCTTACTTATTCTCTACTAATTACCATAGTACCCTTATTTTCTCTACACTTCTATTATTCTATTTTTCCCAATTAAAATAATTCTAAACAATTATTTTAATTATTCCAAAATACTAATAATCCTCTTAATTAGTATAATTCCCACTATGCTACACATAGAAACCCATCATACATCATAGTCATCCAAACATCATATTCAACATCATATTTATCTCAATCATCATGGTACACTTCATATTCATCATAATATCACAAATCACTATAAAGGATCACATATAATCATCAAGACATCCAACACTTCACATTTACTCATATAATCCTGCTAAATTAATCAATTAAGTAATTAATCTAGAATTCAGGGTGTTACAACTCTCCCTCACTTAAAAGAATTTTCTCCCTCGAAAATTAACTGACAGAAACAACATCGGATAAGACTCTCTCATCTGATCCTCGCATTCCCAAGTCCAACTTTCACCAGCCGGTCCTCCCCATTATACCTTCACGAAGGAAATGGCCTTGCCTCATAATTGATTCACTTCCTGACCCTCTATTCGCAATAGTAATTCCTCAAAAGTTAAGTTATCTCTCACTTGTATATCATCCATTTGAATCACATGCGAAGGATCCAGAATATACTTTCTTAATTGAGACACATGAAACACATCATGTAAATTCATGAACGACTGAGGCAAATTAATTCGATAATCTACCTCTACTAACTTCTATGATATCTGATATGGACTAACAAAACACGGTGTAAGCTTTCTCGACTTCAAAGCTCTACCAATATCGGTTATCAGAGTAACTCTCAAAAACACATGGTCATCTTTCTTGAACTTAAGGTCATTTCTCCTCTTATCATGATAACTCTTTTAACGACTTTGAGAAGCCTCCATATTCTCTTAGATCATCTTTATCTTCGCAGTTGTCTCTTTCACAATCTCAAGCAAGCACAACACTCTCTCCCAACTCATACCAACACAATGGAGTCCTACACCTCCTATCGTGCAACACTTCATACGACGTCATCCCAATACTAGAATGAAAATTGTTATTATAAGTAAACTCAATCAATGGTAAGTGGTTATCCCAAGCTCCTTCTTGTTCTAGCATACAAGCCCTCAAAAAATATTCTAAAGACTGAATAGTTCTTTTCGTTTGTCCATCCATTTGAGGATGATATGTGAAACTCAACTTCAACTTAGTACCAAAGGCATTATGTAAACCTGTCCAAAATTTCGACGTAAACCTCAGATGTCTATCTGACACAATACTCGAAGGTATTCTATGTAACTTCACAATTTCTCCAATATTGCCTTTAGCAGTCTTTGGAAAACCCGACACAAAGTCCATGGAAACACTGTCCCACTTCCATTCTAGAATACTCAACGGTTGTATAATATCCATGGGCTTATGATCTCCAACATTCAATTTATGGAAATTCAAACAAGAATAAAGAAACTTAGCAATCTCTTTATTCATACCAGGTGTAATACGGTAAGAGAACTGACTTGGGATTTTTTACGTTTAATCGCAATTGTTGTGGTTAGCAAGAGTCGCCACCGACTTTTCTTTTATCCAATAAGGAAAGGGTGAAAAGAACAGGAAAGACCTTTGAGATATTTTTTTGAGTTCGGGGGGTAGATCATTAAAAGGGAAGGTGTTAGCACCCTTTTCATCCATAGTTTTCTACGTGATCTTAATTTCTTGCTAGATCACTTGCTTTGTTTGAAAATGTGCTTTGTGGTGGTTTTTGAAAGTATTTTTGAAAAGGCGCCTTCGTTTAGGAAAACTTTGTAATGGTTCTCGTTTTGTAAGAACATATACAAAGTGTTGGACTTTTGAAAATATTTCATGTTTTGAAAGTGTTTGGTGTGTGTTTGTTTTGAAAGTGAGAAAGCAACTAAGAACGTTTCTACCTACTCAAAAGTCTTTTTTGTTCATTTCTCTCTTCCTTTGATATTGCTATCTTACCATTGATTGGTAAGAAGCCTTATCATTGAATGTAAAGGGACGAGCGTGGGTCATTGTATAGTCATGATAGCAATGTTGTGAGATATCTTAGTATTTCTCTTTGAGGGACTAAGATCATTTGAAAGGCAACTTTTGAAGCGCCATCGAGGGACTATGATCTTGTATTTCTATTGCTTTTGCTAAGACATCTCACATGCATAACATGACCATTTTTTAGGCAAAAAGTGGAGTTAAACTTAAGGGTATATGTGTGAATAGTGTGCTTGATTTGCATGTATTTAATCTTTGATTAGGGTTATCTACTTGTTGATTTTATCTTTCCATACAAACCCTAATTACTAACATTTATATGAAAGCGATAAATTGCGGAAAGTAAATTTACTACGCTATTACATCATTTGGGAATGGGGTATACAACTTTACAAATGGAGATTGCAAGAAATTAAACCTAATTATCTATTACAACCATATTAAATAATGTATAAGAAATGAATAAATATAAGGTGCAAGGATGTAAATGGAAAAGAAATGGATTTTTGTTTGGTTTTTGAGGAAAGGGTTTGGTTTTGACCTAATTAAATAAAAGAAGTAATTAATTAAGATAAATAAAATTAAACCTAAACTAATTAAGAAAAGAAAATAAGTTAGAAAGCATTTTTTAGGGTTTTTTAGAAAAGGTTTTAAGTTTAATAAAAATAGTATGGAAATTAATTAATTAAAAGAAAACCTAAATTCTAAGTTAATTTTAATTAAAAAAAGAAAATAACTAAACCTAAATCTAATTATTAATTTATTAAGAAAAAAAATTAAGTTTGTTTAAGAAAATATCTTTTTATCTTTTTTAGTTTATAAAGAAAATAAAATAAGTATATTAAAGTATAAGTAATAAATAAAATATTTTTGTCTTTTTTATTACTAAAATAATATTTATAATAATATTAATAATAATAATATAGAAATAATGAAAAGAAAATGAATTAAATAAATAAAAATAAAAATTAAGTCAAGGGGGTTTGAAATAGAATTTGGGAATTTGTTAGGAAAAATAGTTTTCAGTCTGGCCCATTAATGATTTTTGTAAATCAGAAAGAGTAAAAAAAACTAAATGGGCTAGAGGTTGTGATAGTTAAACAGAGAGGTTAAAGATAAAAATGACAAGGCCCAGCTGACTCAGGGTCCAAGCGCGCATGGCTGGAAACAAAGAAGAGAAAATGTTGAAAAAAAACAAAAAGTGGCAGCACTGGGGCTTGAACCCACACCCTTGACATGATACGTGTGCTGCCTTACCACTGGGGTGGCTATACATCCATTAACTTAAACAAAACCATACAATTATATTACAAAACAAGTGCTAGAAATGAACTTCATCTTCAACCTCCAGCCAGGGTCCCTGTAACTCAATCATTTCTCATCCATTCACAAAGCTTCCAACATCAAACTTGTTAGAAATTTTACCAGGATTCCAGAAATGTAAACAATTTGGACTAACAATCAAAGACGAGCATGTATTTTTAAAAGTACCAAATTCTAACCTAACTTTTTTCAGAGATTCAAACCTAAAATCCTAATCTACATTTTATCTTTGAAAATGGAAACTTAACAATGCATGTATGAAGAGTTTGAAAACCAGAAAACTTACCTTGCAAGTAGGGATCGTGTTTTTAATAAGAGCAACTTTCAAGGTGTTATGATGGTCTGTTTAACTTGCCTAGACCCCCCTGAGTCTGTTGCAATCCTTACCTTTCCTCGTGGATGGTTGAAACTCTCTACTCAAGTCAAGTTGCAAGCTTGAGTTTTGAAAATGGTGAATGGTGTAAAGAGAGTTACAGTCTAGAAACAAGGGCCTGGATCACTTTGATATGATATATATTAAGTGTTTGGATGGTTAAAACTCAATACACACGAGTGGATTTGGAGATGGCTATGTGAAGCTCAAAACTGTCAAGTTATGGAAGATTTTGAGTTGCAGGATGCTTGGGAGTGTTATAGGGTGCTTGAGCTCGTGTCTTATGTTGTAAAAGGTTTGTGTATATGTATGTAAAAGGTTAGAGATCAAATGCACTCAAGGTTTCTGAGTTCTAGCCTTTTGGCTCTATAACTTGCTTTTGAAGAAAAGTGAGAAGACAAGTCTCAAAGTGTTGTACAAGCATAGTCTGAGTTAGTAAAGGTCTTAGACATGTTGATTTTGGTTTTGACTCTACTTGTGTGCATATAAAACAATTGAGAGGCTCAAGAAGTTGACAATTGAAAAAGTAATGCTTTATCAAAATAGAAATGACAACTTTGTGCCATAAATGGAAAATCATTTTGGGCAAAGCTTCAAACACTTGGATAAGGGCCTAAAAAGTTATGTAAACAATTAATTATGGATTGAAAAACAAGTTTGAGGCCTGAAAAGTGAGGATTATGCAGCATGGTTATGGATTGGATCAAATGTTCATCATGAAAATGACTTGAAAAACAAGTTTGTAACCTTAAGTTTTTGCCTTCGATCCTCTTAGATAAAGTATGGTCTTTATGAGTTCTGGGACATTTTGGAAAGCTTGTAACATCCCCTAAAACCTTCATGTTAGACATTTGTTAAAATTCAATTTGGAACTAGGTGAAAAGTTGCCATGAAGTTAGGTCAAAATCCTGACTAAAATACTCAAAATTTCACTAAGTATTTTAGTTTCATGGACATGTCTTCATAAATTCATAACTTGAAATCTAAGCATTTCTAGAAAAAAGTTCTACCCTACAATGTTTTATACCGCATTGAGATCTATAACTTTCATGTTGGAAGTTTCCCTTGAATCATCTTGCATCATGGTGGAAATTTGGCACAAAGTTATGAAAAAATGTTAACTTTCCAACACTTAGAAAAATTTCTAAGTCCTAGAATTTTGACTTTTCAAAGATAACTTTGACTTTTCAATTTCTTGATGAACAAACTTAATATTTTGACATGTCTTGATGAAATATGATTTTTGAAACTTGATTTTGATCAAAAAGTCAAAGTTTGACTTTTCAGTGTACAGTTGACTTTTCATCAGTTGACTGAAATTCATCTGTCAATCCAATGATCTTGAGAGGTGATTTGAACCATGCAATTTGGTTAAGATGGTGCATTTGAATCCTTGAGATCATGTCTTAAGCCAATAAGTCATTTTCTTGGTCAAAAGTCAAGAACTGAGCCTTCTCAATAAAACCCCTAATTTTGACCATTTTGCCCTTTTGGTGTTCTGATCAAATTAATTTGAGGAATTGTGATCCAACTTGATCAATTGACATATATGAGTTCATAATATTGATATGGATAAAAAATTATGAAGTTTGACTGCAAATTGACCACAATTGACTTTTTCCTTAATATAGTTGATTTTAGGTCAACTGATCAACTGACTGAGCAAAAATGTGATCCAAAGCTTGAAACTTGACATGAGCAATCTTGGGGATCTAAAATGATCCATGAAATTCATATAAGGCATTAGAAGTTCAATTATCTTTGTGCAAACTCAAACCCTAATTTTGAGTTGTCAGTGATGTAGGAGGTGTCTTGAGCTTATCAAACCCTGTGTAGTCTTGAATCAATGGAGATCTTATGAGAGATTTCTTGAGAAATGAGAGGGTAAATTTTGGAGTACAACAGCTGCCCCTGTTCAATCTTCTTAAACCTGAAGGGTTAGATTGGCACGCCTGCCATTCGTGACTTGAAGGTAGAAGATGATTGAACACTAGAGTGCCCAGAAATTTGCACTCGATGATGTGTTAGTTGATTGTGTAGGGAATGGGATTAAAGATTCCATTTGGAGAGATGATGGAAAGTTGTTTGATATGGGCTTATAGATGCCATCCAGAGTGACTGTAGAAGGTATCAAGATAAATCTTTTGGTTGATTTATAAATAATAGATGTCTTTTGTCTGTTTTGAACCGGAAGAGATAAATCTAACCAGAAGAGGCCTTGGATTCGCCTGTTATTAACTGGAAGAAATGAATCTATCTAGAAGAGGACTTTTGGTCACCAGTGTAGGTATGCCTTATGAGACATATGATGGGGAAGCCTGGGTAGGGCTGCTTCAGGACGAGCCCGTGTAAAACTGCATCTGGAAATATAGAGAAGGAACCTGGGTAGGGTTGCTTCATGATAAGTCCGTGTGAAACTATATCTTGAAATGTATGAGAAGGAACTTGGGTAGGGTTGCTTCATGATGAGTCCATGTAAAACTTTATCTGGAAAGGAGAAGGAACCTGGGTAGGGTTGCTTTATGATGAGTCAGTGTAAAACTTCATCTAGGAATGAGAAGGAACCTGTGTAGGGTTGCTTCATGATGAGTTATTGTAAAACTTAATCTAGGAATGAGAAGGAACCTGGGCAGGATTGCTTCATGATGAGTCAGTGTAAAATTGTATCTGGAAATTGTAAGAAGGAACCTGGGTAGGGTTGCCTCAGGATGAGTCTGTGTAAAACTGCATCTGGAAATTGTGAGAAGGAACCTGGGTAGGGTTACCTCAGGATGAGTCCGTGTAAAAATGCATCTAGAAATTCAAGAGAAGGAACCGGGGTAGGGTTACATCAGGATGAGTCCGTGTAAAACTGCATCTGGAAATTCAAGAGAAGGAACCTGGGTAGGGTTGCCTTAGGATGAGTCTATGTAAAACTGCATATGGAGATTGTGAGAAGGAACCTGGGTAGGGTTACTTCAGGATGAGTCAGTGTAAAACTTCAGAAGGAGGGAGAAGGAACCCGTGTAAGATTGCTTCATGAATAGCCCGTCTAAAGCTGTATTTGGAAGTCAAAAGAAACTCGTGTAAGATTGCTTCATGATGAGCCCGTGTAAAGCTGTGTAAGATTGCTTCATGATGAGCCCGTGTAAAGCTGTATTTGGAAGTCAGAAGAAACCCGTATAAGATTGCTTCGTGTTGAGTCCGTGTAAAGCTATATTTGGAAGTCAGAAGAAACCCGTGTAAGATTTCTTCATGTTGAGCCCGTGTAAAATCGTATTTGGTCGCACAGATAATTACTCTGTTTTGTTTCAGGAGCTAATCCTGGACCTATTGAAAATTGTTGATGATAAATATCTGTTGATTGATCTTTCCTGAAAAGGTAAAGCGTTAGCTGTATGTAATGTCATGATGTATGAAATACATTGTGTAATGGTGTTCTCAAAATAAATGAGATTGAGATGTATACATTTGTCATGTATGTGATATGATGCATGAAATGCAAAATGTTATTGGAATGTATCTTTGTCTGGGAAAATAAATCCTTGACAAATGCTAGGGAGCCTTGGGAAATGAAATCTCGGACCGCTGCTGTGGATGAAGAGTATCCTCCTCTTCGGACCTGGTTTTAGGATGTTTCCCCTGGGGATTCCTGTTTAGTTGATTGAGGAGAAACTCCGTTGGGGAATACTAGCTTTGCTTGATAAAGCTCTGTAGAGAGTGTTGATATCTGTTTTAGGGAAAAGAGTTTAGGAGTCTTTGTTGCTCTATTGGGGAGTTACTTTGGGGAAGATTAAATTAAACTGTTATCTGGTCGTATTATAGGCTTCACAGAGAATTTCTAAAGTTAACTGGTATTTGGTTAGTTTCCAGGCTTCACAGTAACTTACTAGGGTTTGTAGAGCAGTCTACTGGGGAGAGGAGTTGTGGTCCCTTGATTTGTAGCAATCGAAGAGGCAAACTCAAACTGTGGAATCTGTAGTTTGCTGGGGAAATAAACCTTGCTGCCAATCTGCTGGAGAGGTGTTTTCAGAGATTGAAACCCTGGCTGGGGATCATCCTATGAACATGATTTTGGGGGAGATCTGTCACTGCCCCTAGTAGTAGGTGTTTGTGGTACCACCAGGAAATGTTTGACTATTTGTAACCCTTTGTTGGGATTCGCGTTCAATTCCCAAGTGATTCAGATGGAGACTTGCCCCTGGTATATTCAACATTTCTTGAGAGATTTCTTGGAATCTCGACTGGACTGCCTCTGATGTACTAGATAATGTTCATGTCATGCCTCTTTCTTATAAGAGATATTTTATGGGGAAGCATCTTCCTACTTGAAGTGATGTTTTTCATTGAGAGGGTTTTTGTTCGCTGGATATTCATCGTGTGAATTTCTTCGCTGTCAAACAATTAGCCATATGCAAACAATGATATTCAAATAATGTAAAGTTTATGCTTGTCTTGAAGTTTTGAAAATGCATTTTTAGATGATAAAAGAATTTTTGTAAGAATATGAATTCAACTCAGGATTTGGAGTAAGCCTTACAGGAGTCAGGATACCTTTTGTAACAGTATGCTTTCAAACTAACCTTTGCTTCAATTAGGACTTTTGAAGGGTTATAGCGCGGCTTGGTTCACGGTTTAAGAAACAAAGGATAAGGCTCAAAGTGTATTTGTACCCACCCATTCTTCGTGATGTTCTTCAGTCCTAAACTCGGTTAATTGTGTGTTTGAACTCCAATTGAGTTTGAAAGGACATTTTGGTGATGGTTCAGATAAGTTTAGTTTATCGAAAGGCAGACATTTTTTGCAACATTTTTCATGTTGTTTGAGGATTTGCAATGACCTCTTTTTTTGGTTTATTATCCCTGGTTTTGCCTGACTATTCTTGTTTTGAGATTACAGTCAGCGGGATTCCCCAGTTTTTCTTAAATCTCCTTCATAGGTTTTGACTTAGTGGGTTTTTCTTTTTGGGAGGCAATGACTGCCTATGTGATAGGGAACCATCACCATCTTTTGATTCTAGAGGAATATTTTTGATGTCATTCGTTGCATTATGAAGTGAAAATTTGTGACTGAACGCGCATTTGAATTAACTGAGAGACTACCTTGCCCCAAGTTTTGATTAAAGGTTTCAATTTGTGTAAAAGGAAACTCCTACTTCTTTGGCTCAAAGGGGCTGACTAGGGATTATCTTCCTTATAACTCCAATGTTTAGAATTTGAAAGAACACCCGCACATCATCAGCAAGGTCTATTCAAAAGCACACTGTATGAGATTAAGGCATGGTTTTCGTCATCCTCCCTCTAAAGGCTTGTAACTTTTAAAACAAGAGTTGAGCATCATAAAGGGAGTAAACAACATAGTTTAAATGTAATGAGAAAAAAAGGACAAATTCAAGACAAACATATGCAATGCATTAACGAAACAGAGTTTGACATTGATAGATAAGTGTTTGAACAAGCAAAAGAAATTACAATTAAAAATTCAAAAATGAACTGGAACACTCAATGATTTGGCATGGGAGCAGTGATCACGTTGGGAGTCTCTGGAGGATCAAACTCGATCTCCTTAGCGTCAATCATGTTTTGAATCTTGCACTTCAGCGTCCAACAATCATTAGTATCATGCCCGGGACTGCTGGAATGATAAGAACATGTTGCATTAGGATTGTAGTTAGGAGAAGAAAATTTGGGGTTTGGATGAGGTCCTATCAACGTAATCAAGTTCATCCTCAACAAGTGTTGTAGTGCTTAAGACAATGGCATCTTGATGTTGGTAAACTGTCTTTTAGGCTCGTCTGGCATTCGTTGATTTCCCATTTGTTGTTGCTGCTGCGACGCAGGACCGAAGATCAAGAGTGCCCCACATGTTGGTCATGATTTCTCTTGTTAAGACTCTTTTGACCATACACATCATTGGACTTTGTCTTCCTATTGTATGGCTTTTTCTGAGCATCAGAGGGTGTATCCCCTTGGATGTTTCCGCTTTTGATGCCAGCCTCGACCCTTTCGCCAGTCAGTATTATCTCGGTGAACCCGGCTGAGGAGCTTCCGATTAGGTGATTGAAGAAAGGTCCTATCAAAGTTACCATGAAGATGTCAATCAGCCCCCTGTCAGTTAATAGGGGTTGCGCCCTACCAGCCAGATCTCTCCACTTTTGGGCATATTCTTTGAAGCCCTCATTGGAATGCATGTTCATGTTCTGCAACTGCACACGAGTTGGTGCAAGATCAGTTTTGTATTGGTATTGCCTATAAAAAGTAGTGGCTAGATCTTCCCAAGTGTAAATGTGGAAACTCTCCAATTGATAGAACCACTCCAGTTGCATCCCAGCTAAACTCTCTTGGAAGAAGTGGATCCAAAGCTTCTGATCAGTTGTGTATGGTTGAATCTTGAGGATATAAGACTTTAGATGCATCTTAGGACAAGAGACTCCATCATACGGGGAAAAGGTAGGGATTTTGAACTTTGGTGGGATGACCACTCCATAAACCAAGCCCATGTCTCCTAAATCCAAACCAGGCACAACTTGGATCTCCGCAGCTTTTAGTCTGTCTTCAAGCTGTTTGTATTTTTCATCTGCTGGTGGGTACTGCTCCTCAGAAGAGTCTTCGTCATCAGTAGCTATATTAGCTCTAATGCTTCCAGCTTCCTCTTCTTGACTGTCTTTAGAAGAAGCATATTCTCTTTGAGTGAGCTGGGTATGCCCCTTGGACCTTCTTCTCACGTTGAGGATGACATACTTTTTCTTCTTCTTGCTCTCTTTGGTGAAGAGTGTTTTCAGATCTTCCTGCCCCTTGGCCAAGTTCATGAGTGCTTGCTGAAGCTGAGCGTTTTGAGCTTGGAGATCTTTAACTGTTTTCTCTAGAGCCATATCTTACTGAAATAAACAGTAAGCATATGAGAAAGCCTGTACGAGAAAACCTGTTATGATGACATGCATGATATGTGGATGCAGTGTTTCCAAGGATCTCACAGGGTAAACACAAAAAGATGTTAGAATTTGAACGTTGATCAACAGCTTTGATTGGAAAACTTTGTATCGGTGGATGTCCTTCCACGAGAATCGAGCTCACCATGGTCATAGCCCTTGACTCAAGTTATACGTTGACCTTTGACGATGTTTGATTAGAGAACGAATCTTTTTTCCCCTTGATAGGCGCCTTGATTAACATGACCCTGCATCACAGGCCCTTGAGATCCTTGAAATAGTTATTGAAAATGCTATGGTATGATGTTTATGATGTTATGTAAAAGTAAGCAAGTTGTTATGTAAAAACAAAGCAAACAAGTCCTTAGGTTTAGGCTTGCATGGAGTTTAAAGGCAAGTACCCTCTTAAAGTTTAGCTGGCTCAAACCTTTCCTAGAAATGGTAACCGGGTTCTAAGAGATCTCAATATCACTGATCTTTCTTATCGGGCATTGTTTCAGCGCAATCCTCTTTAATGGCGATCGAAATATCCCGAGAAGTCCGATCTCAATGAGCGTAGTATCGAGTATCAACCAACTTCAGACTGCATCAAAGCCGGCTATCTTACTACTTCCTAATGGCCAAGTTGGTCAAGCAAAGGTTCTAAAGTTCGTTAGTGCTTCATGACACCACACAGCGGCCCCGTATTCTCCCTGACTACTCAAGGGCTATCGGTACTCACAAATGTGTCACACTAACATAGATATTGCTTAGACCATGTCGGTATACCCCACACAGTTTCTACATTGTATTGCTACTTACTTATAAGGTATCCCAAATCCGGGTAGAGGATCAAAACAAGCCTAAACAAGGAACCAAAACGTAAAGCAAGCAAGTCAAACAAATGAAAGCAAATAAAGGTGATCTAGCCCTAAGGTAATCCCACTTTTAAGAGTCCCCAACAGAGTCGCTAGTTCTGTAATATGGTGGGAGAACTGACTTGGGATATTTTGTGTTTGATCGCAATTGTTGTGGTTAGCAAGAGTCACCATCGACTTTTCTTTTATCCAAATAGGAAAGGGTGAAAAGAACAGGAAATACCTTTGAGATATTTTCTTGAGTTCGGGGGGTAGATTATGAAAAGGGAAGGTATTAGCACCCTTTTCATCCATGGTTTTCCATGGGCTCTTAGTTGCTTGCTAGATCACTTGCTTTTGTTTGAAAAAATGTGCTTTTGTATGGTTTTGAAAGTATTTCGAAAAGGTGCCATCGTTTAGGAAAACTTTGTAATAGTTCTCGTTCCTAAGAATGTATACAAAGTGTTGAAAATATTTCACATTTGAAAAGTGTTTTGAAAGTGTATGTGATTGTTTTTGAAAATAGAAAGGATGTTTGTTTTGAAATTGAGCAAGCAACTAAAAGCAATCTACCTTACCATTGTTTTGGTTTTCCTCCTCATTACCAAAACAATGGTAAGTAGATTACTTTTAGTTGCTTGCTCAATTTCAAAACAAACATCCTTTCTATTTTCAAAAACAATCACATACACTTTCAAAACACTTTTCAAATGTGAAATATTTTCAACACTTTGTATACATTCTTAGGAACGAGAACTATTACAAAGTTTTCCTAAACGATGGCACCTTTTCGAAATACTTTCAAAACCATACAAAAGCACATTTTTTCAAACAAAAGCAAGTGATCTAGCAAGCAACTAAGAGCCCATGGAAAACCATGGATGAAAAGGGTGCTAATACCTTCCCTTTTCATAATCTACCCCCCGAACTCAAGAAAACATCTCAAAAGGTCTTTCCTGTGCTTTTTCACCTTTCCTTTTGGATAAAAGAAAAGTCGGTGGCGACTCTTGCTCAACCGCAACATTTACGAACACAAACACAAAACAAAAAGTCAGTTCTCCCGTCGTATCACAGAACTGGCGACTCTGCTGGGGATAATTCTTAAAAGTGGGGTTACCTTAGGGTTAGATCACATTTACTTACTTACACTTGTTTGATTTGTTTGCTTTACATTTTGGTTCCTTGTTTGGGTTTGTTTTAAATCCTACACCCGAATTTGGGGACACCTTTTAGGTAAGTAGAAATAAACTGTGAGGGAACTGTGCAGGGTATACCGACACGGTTGAAGCAGTAGCTACATTGATGTGGAACTTTGGTTGGTATCGGTAACCCTTGAGTCAATCAAGGAGAGTACAGGGCTGCCGCGTGGTGTCATGAAGCATCAACTGACCTTAGAACCTTACTTGACCAACTTGGCCATTAGGACGTAGTGAGATGATCGAATTTGGTGCAGTCTGAAGTTGGTTGATACTCAATACTACACCCATTGAGATTTGACTCCTGAGCTTTGTTTGGTGGCAAGTCAGTTGTCAATCGAAATGAAGTTTGTGGGAAAGATCAGTGATATTGAGATCCCTTAGAACCCGGTTACTATTAACTAGGACAGGTTGAGCCAACTAAACTTCAAGAGGGTACTTACCTACAAACTCCATGCAAGCCTAAACCTAAGGACTTGTTTTCTTTATATATATATACTTGTACATAACATCATAAGCATCATAAGCATCATCAACATCATACTCATACTCACTAACCATTTCAAATATTTTTGGATTTATCTTTGTTCTATTTTGTAGGACATGGATTCTCTTCGCAGGAAAACCATTCAAGTCAGTCTCGTGAAGATACCTCCACAACTCAAGGATTTAGTATCAAGGGTCCCTGAAGATTCTCCATTCACCAAAAGACATGGTCGACTCCTTAGTTTGGTTACCTCAAGTATTGAAGAAGATATGGTAAAGGTGCTTGTCCAATTCTTGGACCCTTTGCATCATTGCTTCACTTTTCCCGATTACCAACTTGTGCCCACTTTGGAAGAATTTTCTCAACTCATGGGGATCCCTATTCTTGATCAGTTACCTTTCAACGGTATTGAAAGAGACCCTAAACCTGAGGAAATTGCTCGAGCTCTAAATTTGCAACCATCTGACATAGTAGCGAATTGGGTAACAATGAGTGGTGTCAAAGGGTTCCTAGTAAAGTTTTTGTTGGAAAAGGCTCAAGAGTGTTGGAATACTTTGGATCTACAAGCCTTTGAGGAAATTTTGGCTCTTCTCATCTATGGGTTGGTACTATTTCCCAATCCTGACCAACTTATAGATATAAATGCGATCAAAGTTTTCATATCTCATAATCCGGTGCCTACATTGCTTGGAGACATCTTGCATTCTCTTCACTCTCGCACTTTGAAGAAAAGAGGGACTTTGATGTGTTGCACTCCCCTTTTGGCTAGGTGGTTTATTTCGCACCTACCTCGATCCGTGGTGAAGAATGAACAAGGTATGAGGTGGTCTAAAAGATTGATGTCACTTTCACATGCTGATATCCGTTGGTATTATCACTCTTTGGAAGACATTACCATCATTGATCGATGTGGGGACTTCCCTAGTGTCCCTCTACTTGGAATTAGGGGAGGAATTACTTATAACCCTTGTTTAACTTTGCGACAATTTGGATACGCTAGGAGAGATGTTAAAGATGTGAAAAACACAAGAAGGGGGGTTAAATTGTAAAACTTAAATCAAAAGCTTAGACAACACTGTATTTTTATCCTGGTTCGTTTGATCTCAAACTACTCCAGTCCACCCGTCAAGGTGATTTCTCCTCTCTCCAACGAGGTCTTAATCCATTATATTCAAAGGATTACACAGCTACTTTAACAACTGTTAAAGCCTTCTTGAGTATAACCACAAACCGGTTTATCTCAAGGAAATATTTTACAAATAGTATGAACAATGATGTGTTAACGTTTTCTAATAAAACACTATATCACAACTGTGATAATACACAATTTAAGCTTGGAGTAAAACGAATTTGCTAAAGCGATTGAGTAAGCGTGGTTTGAAGGCTTGGCAAATTATTTAGGTGCATGCGTGCGTATTTTCTCAAGCAGATTTGTTTATATAGCCAATGCAAAAATACGTTGTCCATAAAGCCATTTCAATGATAATAACGCTCTTTCCTTTTTGATAAGATATTGTCTTGAAGAGAGCCGTTAGCATTAATTCTGTCTTGAATACTTAGTAACGCTTCAGAGTCTTCTTTTCTTATGATAGCGCTTCAAAGTGTTCTGCCTTAACTTATGATGACGCTTCTGAGTGCTGATGACTTGGTAAAGATCTTTGATCAGAGTCAGAGTGTATATGTTTATACGCAGATTCTGGTCATCAAGCTTCAGCGTATGATCTGGTAGCTTCAGCGTGTAGCACATGTTACTGATCTTCTGATGCTGATATATTACTGATCTTCTGATGTTGATTCCATCAGAACTTCTGTATATATAAAACATAATTTTAAGAAGCATATTTGTTCTCTCTCTCTCTCTCTCTCTCTCTCTCTCTCTCTATATATATATATATATATATATATATATATATATATATATATATATATATATATATATATATATATATATATATATATATATATATATATATATATATATATATATATATATATATATATATATATATATATATATATATATATATATATATATATATATATATATATATATATATATATATATATATATATATATATATCTTTGAATTTATTTTATTCTTTGTACTTTGTTATCATCAAAACTCTAATCAATGGTTGTAGAATCAAACTATGTTCTAACAATCTCCCCCTTTTTGATGATGACAAAAACCAGATTTTTCAATTAAAAATAAAGAATAAAAGGTATAGAATTAAGAAGAGAAAACTCCCCCTGAGTTGATTACTTCCCTTTAATTCCATGAGTCTTTGAGCATCAGAACCTTACTGTATCTTTCCTCAGAGTTTTGTACCTGTTCAAGCTTTTCAGAAGAGAAAAAAAATTTAAATAGATCAGAATGTTTGAGACTTATGTCTCAGTAATCCGTTATTGAAAAATATCATTCTTTCTCCCCCTTTTTGTCAGTTATCAAAAAGAACAAATAATCAGAGCCAACATGCGTTTATATTAAAACCAGAAGCAATGATAAGTTCAGAACAATGTACGAATATTACAGACAAACATGTTAAAAAAAACAAGGAAATTCTAAGAGGGAGGTGGAAGACGTGTGAACAGAGCTTCCAACATGCTCTTGATTTGGGTGTTGGTTTCCTGTTGCTGGGTTAACATGTTCGTGATTGCATCAATTTTGTTGTCCTGCTTATCCATTCTTTCCTTCATCAGCATATCAGATCTTTTCAGATCTTCTAGAGTCTGTCTGTCAAGGGAGGAAGCTTGAGGATCTTCAGAAACAGGATGCTTCTCAAAGCTTTCTGCAATATCTTCTTCTTGACCCAGTTCTTCAGCAGGAACCATCTGCTCTTGAGTATCAGGTTGAACTTTGGATGCTGGACGATGTTCAGACCAGGGAGCATTGTCCAGAGGGAGAACTTCTTCCTTAAGCAGCTTGCTCAGATTCGGACCTTCAATTTCTTTCAGTAGAATGCTGAAGTTCTGTTGAGTTTGTCCGTAGCTCTGTTCTTGCAACTTATAAGTTTCAGAGCATACCCATCTTCTAAACTTTGTCCAAAGGTAGTCTGATGCAGCAGGATCAACCAGTTCAAGACTAACTTGTTTCAGAGAAGTGATCCACTTATGTGCTTCTGTTTCAAATGTCAATAAGCTGGTACCAACATCTGGATGTTTTGGTTCGGGATAGCTATTTTGTGGGTTATGGCAGCAAGACGTTCAAAAACTGTCAAGTCAATGACAATCTTGATGTTGTCTTCTGGATTGTTCTTTGGTGAGGGAGTGGGAGAGTCAGGAATTATGATTGGACTTGATGGGGAGTTTGGTGGAGTTGATTCTGGTGAAGAGGGAAGTTGGGGAATATTCACAATGGTACCAAGGGGCATACAAATGGCCAGAGGTTCCGTGATTCCAGAAATGGGAATGGTATCAGAATCAACAGTTTGGTTTGATTGATCGTTATGAGGTTCTGGTTCTGGTTCTGGTTCAGAAGGTTGAGTCTCAGAAGTTCGAACTTCTGGTTGAAGTGGTTCAGGTTGTGGAGAAGGTTGATGAATTTCTGGTTGAGGAGATGGAGGTAGTGGGATTTCTGGTAGTGGTGAGATGGGAATTTCTGGTTGTGCTTCTGTGGTGGTTTTAGGGTTTGGATTTTCTGGCATGGGAGCAAAAGTATGTTGGTCTATATCAGATAGAACTTTTGCAAGTTCTTGTTGGGTTGCTTCAGTATTTGGATTTTGAGGTTGGGAGCGAGATCTTCTAAAAGTTAAGGATTCAAAGGGGTCAAAATCAATATCAAAGTCATCAAAAGTTTGTGGTATGGGGTTTTCAGATTGAGTGGGAATTGGTATAGATGTTGATACAGAAATTGAATCTAAAACAGTTACAGAAGAAGGATTACCTCTCTTTTTAGGAGTCTGCTAGGATGATTCTTCTGCTACAACTATTCTTTTCTTGGTTTTCTTCAGCACAACTTCTGGAGCCTTCTGCTGCAGATCCCGAATGTTCAAATTTGGTGCTGTACCATCCGCCTTGCAAGCATCCAGATATCTGACTATTATATCTGGTTTAGAATCAATCTCTGAGAACAGAGGAAAGTTATCCGGAGGGACTCTTCTACTGGAGATTGCTGCAAAAGGAGTGACGCTGGGTTCCTTCTTGATGTTCTCAATCAACTTCATTTTCTTCAGATTCTTTGCATTCAGCTGTTTGCCAACAGTAGCTTCCGGAGGGCTGATTTCCTGAGCCTCTGTAAGATGATCAATCAGCTTATTCTCTGTTAGAATATCTGATATAAGTCTTCCTAAGGGTATCCAGTCCCTTTTTGTGCGCTCCTCTTCTTTGGTTTCCTTAACACTAGTCCTTAGATGGTTAAACAGAAGATGAGCCAAATTTACCTTGATCTTCTGAGAGATGAAGTAGATCAGAAATTGCTGATCAATATTGATGTAGTCAGGAGAGCTGGTAGGCTTCCTGTGGTTTATGCATCCCAGAATGATCTTGGCCCAAATTCTGTGATGGTATTTTAAATCCCTTATCTTGCTGGAGGGAAGCCCTAGAGTGAAGATTCCTCTAGCAATTAGGGCAACATCAACGCATCTTTCAGCCATGTCAATGCAACGAATACCACCACCATTGTAGCCTATTAATCTTGCAATGAGGTCCTCAATAATAACTATCTTCTTCCCCATAATGTAAGGCGTAACTTGATGGTTTGAAGATGAGGCATGAATCTAAAATTCCTTTACCAGAATTGGGAATGTTGGACCAACCAGTCTGTCAAATTATCTTTCCCAGCCTTGAGCCTTAACCTCTTCAGAGAGATTAAACCCATTCTCTTGAAGACTGTTGAAATCCACGATCAATTCTGACAGAACCTCTAGATTTTTGATTGGTGTGAGAAGCGTTCTGTAGGGTTCTTCGTATTGTTCAGTGGAATCTGATTTTTGAGAACTGGAAGTGGGGATGCTGGAGGAAGCCATGTTCACACGAAGGTTTTTGAAGAACTTGAAAGGGTTTTGAGAAAGTATGTAAACTGAAATCAGTAAGTTTGAGAGAAAATGAAAGTGAAGGTAAAAGAGTGTAAATGGTGTGAAATGTGTTTAAAAAAATTTCTAAAATTTTTTGAAAACATAAACGTAAGAGAGAGAATTAAATTATAATGATTATTAGCGTTTAATGATAGCTGTTTTGGGGGATTCAGAAAGATATTGGAACGGTTACCCATGACATGTGTCTCAATGCATCCAATCAGCATTTTTGCCTTTTCAGAAACGTGAACGCGTGTTCAGCCTCAAAAAGTAGCTGATGACTGGATGACACTTGTTTGCTTGAGTGAACTGCACATTTCTATCCTTGAAATGAAGCGCTCAGATCTTCATGGATAGATTCTGATGCAATATGTACTTCTAAATATCTGAAGAAAGATTGATCAGTAGTTCACAAAAAATAAACAAAGTTCTGAAGGTTAAGATATGGAATCAAAATAGTTTTATTCTAGGCAGAGCTTCATTCTGAGATGTTTCAGAATGAAGTTGAACCTATCTTCAGAAAGAGGTTTTGTAAAGATATCAGCCCATTGATGGTCTGTGTTAATAAATTTTAAATTTAGAATCCCTTTCTGAATATAGTCCCTAATAAAATGATGTTTTATTTCTATATGCTTAGCCCTAGAATGCAAAATAGGATTCTTACTAAGAAAAATAGCAGAAGTATTGTCACAGAGGATAGGGATGTTACTCTCAAATATCTGGAAGTCCTCAAGTTGACTTTTCATCTAGAGCATTTGTATGCTGCAACCAGCTGCTGCTATGTATTCAGCTTCAGCTGTTGATAGAGCTATTGTGGGTTGTCTTTTGCTGGACCATGAGATCAGATTTTCTCCCAGAAACTGGCAGCTTCCAGAAGTGCTTTTACGTTCTACTCTGTCTCCAGCGAAATCAGCATCACAGTATCCTATCAAACTGTAATCACTTGATTTTCTATAAAACAAACCCAGATTAGTAGTACCTTTCAGATACTTGAAAATTCGCTTAACTGCTGTTAAGTGAGATTCTTTAGGATCTGATTGGAATCTAGCACAAATGCAAACACTGAATAGAATGTCAGGCCTTGAGGCCGTCAGATAGAGAAGAGAACCAATCATACCTCTGTAGACCTTCTATTCTACCTTTTTACTTACCTCTTCTCTTTCCAGAATGCACGTGGGATGCATTGGAATCTTTGATGGATTACATTCTGAGAGATCAAATTTCTTCAGAAGTTCTCTGACATATTTGCTCTGATGAATGTAAGTTCCTTCTAGGGTTTGATTAATCTGAATGCCCAGAAAGAATTTTAGTTCCCCCATTAGGCTCATCTCAAATTCTGCCTGCATACATTTAGCAAACTTTCTTCCCAAAGAGGGTTTAGTGGATCCAAATATGGTGTCATCAACATAAATCCGACATACTAAAATGTCATTCTTAACTTTCTTACAGAACAAGGTAGTGTCCACTTTCCCTCTGGTGAATTCCTTTTCTAACAGGAAGCTACTTAGTCTTTCATACCAAGCTCTGGGAGCTTGTTTCAGACCATAGAGTGACTTCTTTAGTTTGAAAACATATTCTGGATTTTTGGAACTTTCAAAACCAGGGGGTTGGTGCACATATACCTCTTCTTCTATATAGCCTTTTAAGAATGCACTCTTAACATCCATCTGATACAGAGTGATGCCTTTATTAATAGCAAATGAGATTAAGAGTCTGATAGATTCTAACCTGGCGACTGGAGCAAAGGTTTATGTATAGTCTATCCCCTCTTGCTGACTATAACCTTGTGCTACCAATCGTGCTTTGTTTCTGATGACTTCACCTTGTTCGTTCAGTTTGTTTCCGAACACCCATTTTGTTCCAATGACGTTGAATCCTTTTGGTTTGGGAAATAGATCCCATACGTCATTTCTTGTGAATTGATTTAGCTCCTCTTGCATTGCTAGAATCCAGTTGTGATCGGTGGGAATGAGAACTGACTGTTTTTTAATGCTGGTTCGCGTTTGCGTTTGTTTTTGCAAAATGTCGCGGTAAGTGTGATCGGTGGATCTGGAACTGACTGTTTAACGCTGGTTCGCGAAATGTCGCGGAAGCAAGAGTCGCCACCGTCTTTTATTTTCTCCAAATGGAAAGGACAAAAGCACAGAAAAATTCCTTTAAAGAGATCGCTCTCGGTTCGGGAGGTAGGTTATAGAAAGGGAAGGTGTTAGCACCCTTTCTATCCATGGTTATCCATGGGCTCTTAGATACTTGCTCAATGTGTTTTCAAAATGTTTGTTTGCTTTTCAATGTGGGTTTAAAAAAGTTTCTTTGAAAAATTTCAGATCGACTCGTACGTCAGAGTGTTTGAAAAATTTGTTTTGAAAGCTTTTGAAAATGTGTTGGTGTGAAAAGATTTCAGTTTGTTTTGAAAATTAGAGCAAGTATCCTTGAGAACCTACCTACCCTAAGGAATTCGTCTGTGTAAATGTCCTTAAAAGTAGTGCCATCCCACCATTGAGAGGTAGGTAGCACCACCGTTGGAGGTGTTCGGGTCAATTCGAGTTTTAGGGACGTGGTGATCACCAGAGCAATGGGAAGACACCTTAGAAGCTACCCTCATGCCAGGTTCCCGGATCATGAGGACTTACTAAGACGTCCTCTACTCGACGATCACCTTTCGAAAGGCAACAGTGAGGCGTACCCTAGGGGTGGTGTGTGCGATTCGTGTGTCATGTTTCAGTTATTTGTCTTGTCATGTTTGTTGTGTTCTACGCTTGATTTTAATTAAGACATTCATTCTTGCATGCTTTTTAACAGTTATAAATTTGCGGGAAAATAAATCTACAGCTATTACAAATGGCGCGGGTCCACATCGCCAAAATTAAACCGGACCCGATTTAGCGGGAAAATAAATAAAGCGATAAATAAAAGTGCAAAAAAATAAAATTGTTACAAGGCTTTGGGACATGTACATAATTATAATAAGCAATAAAGTAAATACGCGAAACAAAATAATTAAAACAACGGGCGTTGGACCCTTTCATAAGAAATTAAAGTTAATAAGAATTAATTAATTAGAATTAAATGTTTTTGGTATTTTATGTTTTTTAAGATTTTAAAGAAAAATAATTAATTAAAATTAAAATGAAGCGTCAAACCCTAATTCTAATGTTTTTTAAGTTTATTGTGAAAATATTGAATTTTTAACCTAATTTAAATCTAAGTCATTTATATACATTTAATTATACAAAATAAAATAAATAAATAAATAACATTGGTAGAAAAAAAGAAAAATTAAAAAAGGAATTGAAATTGTTAATTAACCTAATTCTATATTTTTTTGTGTTTTTAAGTTATTAAGAAAAAGAATTAACAATAAGCCTTAATTTAAATTAAATAATTAAAATAAACATATATTATATTTTTGTCTTTTCTGAATTTTCTGTATTTTTTATGTATTGTAAAAAATATTTAATTAAATTAAAGCAATAAAATAAATAACATAATGATTAACAATAAAATAAAAATAAGTAAAAAAAATTGAAGGAAATTGCAAACCAGAGTGGGGTGTAGTCCCAAAATTGGAGGTAAGGTTCAGCAAATCAGGCCCATTAAGCTTGAGTCCATGGACTTTTCCAGGTTGTGTGCTAATGCGTTGACTCTTGTGTACATGTTCTTCAGATCTAGGCCTTTGGTGTGGTCGCCTGGGACACGTGTGTACTTGGATCAGGATGGCATATGGTACGTCTCCACAGAAGCGCTGCATGGGAACTTACGTTGAAAAATAATATTGAAATTGGCCAGACCTGGGACTTGAACCCAGGTCTTTGATGTTACCAACACATGTCCCTGCCACTGAGCTGTTTCAATCACATTTAATATATAATATCATACAAATAATATAAAAGAAAAGTGGAACAACGCTTGGAACGCGCGCGAACTTTTTAAATCTGCCTATCATGCTTCGCCACGAGGTCTTCGTCCTCGTTTTCCCTGAAACTAAAACAGATAGGCCACGGTTTTTGAGCGTTGTTTTAGAGGGGTTTAAAGAAAATAACGATTAGCTCATCTTTGAATATAAATTCATCGCGAATACATGAATCTTTTCGTCTTGGTGTACTGAATGCAATGGTGGTACTGGGATGGTCTAATTTTGCCTCCATTAAAAATCCCTAATTTTGAAACCTGCAAACCCTAAATCTCATTCATGGCATATTCGCATATGTGGCACAAAAACACAATTGAATACGTTGGTTAGCTTAGAAACATCATTATGAGCATGAATACATAAATAAAAATGCAAAAAGATGCTTGAATTATGCTATACGATTTCAAAAGTTTTGCTTTACAGTTTGAGTTCTTGATACCAATTCCTGGAGCTTTTGTGGTTGATATTGATTGGAATACGATCAATGAATCACAAGGAAGCTTTTGGGATGGAAATCAAGGCTTGAATCGACCTCTAGAGTACTTTTCAGTTTTGCACTTTTTTGCCAAAAACTCCAAGTTTGTTCAATGGTCTTTTGCGCAGCTTTTTGTCCAATGCCTTTAGGGTTGTGATTCTGATCATATAGTGAGCATTTTAGGTTAACAAAATTAGTACAAATCTCTTGCAATTATGGATTAAGATATTTGATTTTCTTAAGATTTTTCCAAATCTTTTCCATGTGCATTTTGCTCTCAATCATGCCAATCAGCTTCAAATCTTTCCCCTTTTGTATTTACACGAAATATTGAGTCCAAACCTGCATAAAAAGATTTGTTTTCATTAGGTTTGTATTTTTTATGCATTTTATTTAATTAAATGAATTATAAATGATAAATAATCCAAATAAATAAATAAAAAATGGAAAAAAACTTCCTTTTGGGCCTAATGGTCGTGCATAGGCTTGGAATGATGGATCATGGAAGAAAAATGGGTCCATTTGCATTTTTAGGTCATTTGAACCATTGTTGACTTTTCAAAATTCCCAAATATTTCCCAACTTCCACAAGGCATAACTTGCTCAATTTTTAAGCTTTTCACATGTTCTTGGACATTTTGGAAAGGTATTTGAGTCCTCTAACCAATGCCTTTGGTACCATGTCATTTTGATTTACCAATCTCAAGTTATGGCCTTTGACTTAAAGTCCCTTTTTGTTGACTTTTGAAAATGACCTATAATGTTGAAATTGATAACTTTTTGTGAGAGCATTTCTTGGACTTGGAATATGAAGATGAGTTGTAGGAAATGTCTTTATCTTCAAAATGAGCTTTGGATGGAATTTTTCTGATAATCCATGTGAAAGTTATGCTCTGGTCAATTTCAGTTGACTTTTTCAGCTGTCCAAATATAGCAACTTTTGCATCTTGATGATTTTCTGAGCCAAATTTTGAGAATCATGATCAAGCATTGATCAAATGATGTTTGTGGCTTCAAAATGATATGTTGACCAAAAATTTGAACTTTTGACTGTCAAATGACCATTTTGCCCCTACAGTTGACTGTAGTGCAATTTAGGGTTTTGACTATGCAATTTTGAGCTGAATGCCTTGAAACTTGGTATGAGGATACTTGACCATATTTGTAGGCATATGAGACTTGATTGGGCCTTTGAAAACTTTCAATTCTTGATCAGAACACAAACCCTAGTTTTGACTGTATGAGAGACTGTTGAACTGCATAACCCTTGGGGAATTTTGTGACTTGGCTTGGCAATTTTCTTGAAGAATATGGGAGGGCAAATTTTGGGGTGAAACAGTAAGCAAGAGTCGCCACCGTCTTTTATTTTATCCAACAAGGAAAGGACAAAAGCACAGAAAAATTCCTTTTCGAGATTTTTCTCGGGTTCGGGAGGTAGATTATAGAAAGGGAAGGTATTACCACCCTTTCTATCAGTGGTTATCCACGGGCTCTTAGGTACTTGCTCACTATGTTTTCAAAAGTTTGCTTTTCTTTGTGTTTGTGGGTTTTGAAAAAGTTTTTAATTTGAAACTTCGATTTAACTCTCACTTCTGTCCTCAAGAGCGTATGAAGTGTTTTTGAAAACTTTGTTCGAAAAAGAGTGTAAGTGTGAAAAAGGTTTTGTTTTGTTTTAAAAGGAGCAAGTACTTAAGAACATCTACCTACTCAAAAAGGAATTAAACTGTGCAAATATGCTTTAGAGAGTGCTATCCCACTATCGAGGAGTAGGTAGCACCGTCGTTGGAGTTTTCGGGTCAATTCGGTTTAAGGGACGTGTGGTCACTAAAGCAATGTTAGGATGCCTTAGCGGTAACCCTAATATCTTAGATCATTTTTCTGAGGCAACCGTTTCGAGGCAACTTATGATCTTGGGACAAAAGGACGACCTCTAAAACATCCTATACTTAATGACCATGTTCGAGGCAACCAAGTGAGGCGTACCCTAAGAGTGACATGTGTGAGTGTGTCAATTTTCAGTTATATTATCTTTTCATGTCATGGTGAGCTACGATTGATTTAAAATTAAAGGTTAATCTTGTCATGCAATCCTAGTTAGCATACATCTAAACAGTTAATATATGTACAGGAATTTAAAGTGCGAGAATTGTAAATCCTACGCTATTACAAGGCTTCGGGGAGGGGGATTATTTACATATCCAAAAATTGGGGGAATAAAGCAGTAAAGTGTAAAAGTCTTAGTTTAAGCTATTACAAACCAGTAAACAGTTATAATAAAATAAACGCGCGCGAATCTGAAAATAACCTCTAAAAATCCTAAGAATAAAATCTTTTTGTTGTTTTATTTTATTTTGAAAAAAAATGATCTAAATCTACTAAATTTTAGTTTTTGAGAAAATGTTAAGATAATTAAAAAGTTAATTAACAAAGTTAATTTAATAAAAAAAACTAGCCTAATGTTTTTGTGGTTTTTTTGATTTTAATTTTAATTAAAAAGATAAAAAGATGTCAATGAAAACAAAAATAAAATACAAGGGGGATCCTTCGATCCAGGGAAAAAAAGTAGTTTAGAGCCAAGGAGGGAATTGAAGCTTCGATCCAGACAGGGTCATGGCTCTTTCGATTGGGCCAGGAAGTGGGCATGAACAACCTTCGATCCAGGGAAGGGGATTGTCTTTTGATCATGGAGGTCATGGCTTTCGATCCAGGAATGAGATGCCTCCTTCGATCCAGCATGCTAATGGGTTCGATCCAGAGAAGGTGTCTCCTTCGATCTGGAATGTTATACCTGCAAAAGTATGTTAGCGAAATAAAATGCAGGGCCTGGGTATCAAACCCCAGGCCCTTCGATCCTGCGCTTGCTGGGTCTCTTCAGGCTACGTCTGCAACAAGTGTTAGCAAACGAGGAACATGACCTGGGCGCCAAACCCAAGCCTTTCGATCCTGTCTAGGATGGAAAATCAAAGGTAACAACAAGTAATAATGTGTTATGCAAATGTAAAGTTGGACAATTTACCCTTTCTTACCTGCAGATTGAGTCTTCTATTTGGGCACTGGCTGGATGGGAGAACTTTCAATCTGGGATTTCTGGGCGTGGATACTTTTGTTGAAGGGTTGCTTTGGCCTGGATCACTTCTGAAAATGTTGACAACTTTTGGCAGCGTAACTCCAATGTTTTTTTATTCTCCTGTTGTGTGTTTTTTCCTCTGTTGTAATGTGCCACTGGCCCTTGTATTTATAGGAGTGGGGGGGTCTAGTAACGACAGGAGACAACCATTAAACAGGCCTTTAAAGCCAGGAGACAAGAATCAGACACATTAAATTATTTCCTTTTTTGAAATATTCATGTCTCTTTGGAATTTGGAATGAACCTGGACATGTTTTGATTTTCGAATTCCTTCAGGCCATGCTCTTCGATTGGCCTTGAGTTGCCTCCTTCGAATGGACTTCTCATGTGTCTTTCGAATGGGCCTTCTGAATGCTTCTTCGAATGGTCTTGAGTTGAACAGAAACACTCTGGTCGAATCAGCTCTTTAGGAACAGAAAAGGCAAGAATCTGGCCTTTAACTCAGGAATTAAATCCACAATCAGCATTTAATTATTTCCATATTTGCAAGGGAAACATGCCATTTTCTCATGTTCAGTGTACCTGGACATGTTTTCTGAGTGCTCTTTGATGGCTTTGTTAACAGGCCAATCAAAAGGCTTTGTTAACAGGCCAATTGAAAGGTGTTGTTTATGCTAATCGAAGGACATGGCTCACATGCCTGTCGAAGCTGCCTTGGCACAATGCTAATCGAAGTCTTGTCCATAATGCCAATCGAAAGGCTTTGACATAATGCCAATCGAAATGCTTGTCCATAATGCCAATCGAAGAGCTTGACAGAATGCCAATCGAAAGGCTCCTTCAGAACACCAATCGAAGGGTCTTTCAGAATGCCAATCGAAATGTACTTAAAACACCACTCAAAAAATTTCCTTTTCCTTAGGCAAGAGTTTGTGATCAACCATGCAGGGGGAAGACTTTAGAAAACATGAGAGGGCAAATTTTGGGGTGCAATAGTTGCCCCTGTTCAATTTTCTTACACCTGAGGATATAGATTGGCTTTCGAGCCTTTCGTGATCCGAAGGTGGAAGATAATTGAACACTAGAGTGCCCAGAAATTTGCACTCGCATGGTGTAGTATCAGCATTGTGACGTCGAGAATGGGCTTACAGATGCCATTTGGAGATTGTTGGTAGGAGGATGGGCTTATAGATGCCATCTGGAGATTGTTGGTAGGAGGATGGGCTTATAGATGCCATCTACAGGAGTGTCGATCGCATAAGAGATTCCTTAGCGAGAACTTGCATACCTGTTGTTGTAGAAGATTCCGCTGGGGAAGTCTAACCTTATTGAGATTTAGGGACCTGCCTGTACTTCAATTGAGAGAATGCTTCAGCTGAGTTTTAAGAACCTGTTCATAATTCAATTGGGGGGAAACATCTTCATCAAGATCTAGGAACTGTCTCGTTCTCACCGGGAGTATACTGCTGAGGTTAAAGAACTTGTCCACACTATGACGGAGGAGAACATCAAGACCTAGGAACTGACTCGTGCTCAATGGAGTATACCGTTGAGGTTATAGTATTCGTCCATACTATGATGTAGGGAAATGTGATGTTTTTGCTGGGAAAATAAATCCTGGAGCTGCTGGAGAATGGAGTTGAGTCTGGATGATTGTCAGAATTGCGTCTGCATCTGGAGCGTATCTGAAATGTATTTGAATGAGTGACATAATGACATCCAAATCTGGATCGTATCTGGACTATAATTTGAAATGAGTGACAAAATGACATCCGAATCTGGATCGTATCTGGACTGTAATTTGAATGAGTGACAGAATGACATCCGAATCTGGATCGTATCTGGACTGTAATTTGAATGAGTGACAGAATGACATCCGAATCTGGATCGTATCTGGACTGTAATTTGAATGAGTGACAGAATGACATCCGAATCTGGATCGTATCTGGACTGTATTTTGAATGAATCTGGAATAAGTATCAGAATGTCATCCATATCTAGATCGCATCTGAACTGTCTCTAGAAGGAATCTGGAATAAGTATCAGAATGTCAGCCATATCTGGATCGCATCTGAACTGTCTCTAGAAGGAATCTGGAATAAGTATCAGAATGTCAGCCATATCTGGATCGCATCTGAACTGTCTCTAGAAGGAATCCGGAATAAGTATCAGAATGCCAGCCATATCTGGGTCGCATCTGAACTGTCTCTAGAAGGAATCTGGAATAAGTATCAGAATGTCAGTCATATCTGGATCGCATCTGAACTGTCTCTAGAAGGAGTCTAGAATAAGTATCAGAATGTCAGCCATATTTGGATCGCATCTGAACTGTCTCTAGAAGGAGTCTGGAATAAGTATCAGAATGTCAGCCATATCTGGGTCGCATCTGAACTGTCTCTAGAAGGAATCTGGAATAAGTATCAGAATGTCAACCATATCTGGGTCGCATCTGAACTGTCTCTATAAGGAATCTGGAATAAGTATCAGAATGTCAGCCATATCTGGATCGCATCTGAACTGTCTCTAGAAGGAATCTGGAATAAGTATCAGAATGTCAGCCATATCTGGGTCGCATCTGAACTGTCTCTAGAAGGAGTCTGGAATAAGTATCAGAATGTCAGCCATATCTGGATCGCATCTGAACTGTCTCTAGAAGGAATCTCAGAAGATGATGATCTTTGCCTGTTGATTGATCTTTCCTGAAAAGGTAAAGAGTTAGTTGTATGCAATGTCATGATGTATGCATTGTCATGATGTATGCATCGTGTAATGATGTTCTTAAAAATGAGATTTGTGTCATATGTATTTTGTATGCATATGTTATGAATGTTGAAGTGTAATTTTGTCTTGGACTTTGCTCAAAATGTTTCCACCGGGGATCCCTGCTTTGTTGTTTAAGGAGAACTCCGCTGGGGGATATTGAAAACTCCGTGGGGAGTATGTTTACTTCTGCTTGGGAAAAGAGTTTAGGAGTCTTAGTCGTCTTTTGCTATACTGGGGAGTCGAAGTTGAACTGATATCTGGTCGGGTCCAGGTTTCGCAGTAACTTGCTGGGGATTGCAGAGTAGTCCACTGGGGAAGAGGAGTTGTGGTCCTTTGATTTGTAGTAGTCGGAGAGGCAAACTCAAGCTGGGGAATCCTGGTGTTGTTGGGAAATAAACCCTATCGTCAGTCCGCTAGAGAGGTGACATCTTCGTTGGGGGAAGTCCTCGAGGATTCCTGAGGTTGATTCAGCTGGGGAAAGGTTTTCAGAGATTAAACCCTTGCTGGGAGTCATCCTATGAGAAGAATTTTGGGGAGATTTGTCATTTCCCCTAGTAGCAAGTGTTTGTGACATTGCCAGAAAATGTTTAATTGCACGTAACCCTTCACTAAGATTGATGTTCAATGCCCCAAGTGACGGAGATGGAGACTTGCCCCTGGTTACTCTGCACTTCTTCAGAGATTTCTTGAAATCTTGACTGGACTGCCCCAGGTGTGCTGGATAGTGACATGTCAAGTCCCCTTGTTGATAGGAGATTTGTCAATGGAAGTGTCATCCTTTTTGAAGTGATTTTGTTCACTGAGAGGGCTTTCGTTCATCGGATATTCGTTGTGTGAATTTCTCCGCTGTCAAACAAATAGCCAAATGCAAACAATGATATTCAAATAATGCAAAGTTTATGCTTGTCTCGAAGTTTTGAAAATGCGTTTTTTAGCAGAAAACTCTTTATAAGACAAATTCAACACAAGATTTAGGGCAAAGCCTTACAGGAGTCAGGATACCTTTTGTAACAGTATGCTTTCGAACTAACCCATGCTTCAGTTAGGACTTTTGAAGGGTTGTAACGTGGCTTGGTTCACGGTTTAAGAAACAAAGGATAAAGGCTCAAAGTATATTTGTACCCACCCGCTCTTCGTGATGTTCTTCAATCCTAAACTCAGTTAATTGTGCGTCGAACTCTATTCGAATTTGGAACGATGTTTTGGTGATGGTTCACACAAGTTGGATTTTTGAAAGCAGTCATCATTTTTGCAACATTTTTCATGTTGTTGAGGATTTGTAGTGACCTCGTTCTTTTGATTTGTTATCCCCAATTTTTTCCTGACTGTTCCTGTTTTCGAGATTACAGTCAGTGGGATGCCCTAGCTTTCTTAAGCCTCCTTTATAGGTTTTGGCTCAGTGGGCTTTTCTCTTTTGAGAGATTGACTGCCTATGAGATAAGGAACCACCACTGTCTTTTGATTCCAGAGGAATGCTTTTGATATCGTTCGTTGTATTATGAACTGAGAGTTTTGCGACTTTAATGCGCATCTTTTTGAATTAACTGAGAGACTACCCTGCCCCAGGTTTAAATTAAAGGTTTCAATTTGTGTTTAAAACAAAAAACTCCTACTTCTTTGGCTCGAAGGGGTTGACTAGGGATTATCTTCCTTATAACTCCAGTGTTTAGGATTTGAAAGAATGCATGTACATCGTCAGCGGGGTCTGTTCAAAAGCAATACTGTATGAGATTATGGCATTGTTTCGTCATCCTCCCTCTAAAGGCTTGCAACTTTTAGCAAGAGTTGAATGTCATAAAGTGAGTAAAAAGCACAGTTTAAATGTAATGAAAATGAGTGGATCAAATCAAGACAAACATACGCAATGCATTAATGAAACAGAGTTTGACATTAATAGATAATTGTCCGAATAACAAAGAGATTACAACTTGAAAATTCAAATGAACAAAAGCTTTCAATGATTCATCATAGGAGCATTGATTATGTTTGGAGTCTCCGGAGGGTCAAACTTGATCTCCTTGGCATCAATCATGTCTTGGACCTTGTTCTTCAGAGCCCAACAGTTGTTTGTGTCATGTCCCAGACTATCAGAGTGGTATGCACACCTTTCATTGGGATGATAGGTAGGAGCGGAAGTATTTGGGTTCCAGAGAGGAGCCTTTAATGTAATCAGCTCTGCCTCCAACAGGCGTTGTAGCGCTTGACCCAGTGACATGTTAATCTTAGTGAATTGTCTTTTAGGCGTGACCTCCTTACGCTGATGCCCCGGTCTTTGTCGAGCAGGTGTAGGATTGGAGATCAAGATTTCTCCTACGTATTGGTCATGACGACCCTTTTGACCATACATAACATTTGACTCTTTCTTCCCATTGTAGGGCTTTTTCTGAGCATCAGAAGGTGTAGCTTCTTGAATCTTCCCACTTTTGATGCCAGCCTCGACCCTTTCTCCGGTCAATATTAGCTCGGTGAACTTGGCTGAAGAGCTTCCGATCAAGTGTTTGAAATAGGGACCAGACAAAGTCCCAAGAAACATATCCACCAACTCCCTATCAGACATAGGGGGTTGGACTCTTCCAGCAAGATCTCTCCACTTCTGAGCGTAGTATTTAAAGCCTTCACCTGTACCCATAGACATACCCTGAAGCTGAGTACGCGTGGGAGCAAGGTCGGTATTATACTGGTATTGCTTGTAAAAAGCAGTAGCAAGGTCCTCCCAGTTGTGGATGTTATCTCCTTCCAGTTGACAGAACCATTCAAGCTGAGACCCTGAGAGACTGTCTTGAAAGAAATGGATCCACAAGTTTTTATCAGCAGTGTAAGGTTGGATCTTCCTCACATATGACCGGAGGTGCAACTTGGGACAGGAAGCTCCGTCATACTTGGCAAAGGAAGGTGCCTTGAACTTATGGGGAATCACCACCTCAGATGATATACCCAGATCTCCGAAGTCCAGACTGGGCACCTTCTGTATTTCCATGGCATTCAAACGGTCTTCCAATTGTTTGTACTTATCCTCAGCAGGAGGATATTGTTCTTCATCATAGTCCGTCTCATTGTCGGAGACTATAGGGCTAGGAGCCCTCCTGTCTTGTGGACTGTTTTTCCCTTCAGATGGGGTGGTCAGATCAACTTCGTTCTGCAGCCCGTTCCCAAACCTGCGTCCAGTATTGAACAGGATGGTCCTCTTTTTCTTCTTCTTCCTCTCTTTCAGAATCAGGGTCTTCAGGTCTTGCTGACCCTTAGCTAGGCTCATGACTAACTCTTGAAATTGGACATTCTGGGCCTGGAGGGCCTTGATAGCTTGCTCAGTGGAAGGTTCAGTAGACATGATGATTGCTGAAATAAACAACGAAGAAGATAAGAGACCTGTATTGGGAGACCTGTTATGCAATGATATGTATGATATATGTATGCAATGTTTTCAAGGATCTCGTGGGGTAAACAAGAAACTGTTAGAATCTGAATCTGGTAGCTTGATTGAAGGAACTTCATGTTGCTGAGAGTCCTTCTTCAAGAGTCAAGCTCACCATATCGAGTGGGTCATAGCCCCTGACTCAAGTTATCATGCTTGGATTTCTAGACAACCTTGGCTAGAGGAAAATAAATCCCCTTTGCCCCTTGCTGGACATCTGATTCACCATACCCTGCATCAAAGACCCTTGAGATCCTTGAAATGGTTAAGGAAATGTTAAGGCATGACGTTATGGTGTGCATGTTATGCGTTTAAGCAAAAGTGTGAGGTGATGTGAGTAAGCCCTGCAATAAATCCAGATTATTGGATAAGGACTGTAAACAAAACCTTCAAGGAACCCATGTTGTCAGATAACAAGTATGTGCAAGTAGTTCAAGTTTGAAGGCACACAAGTCACACATATAGCCTTAAGTTTAGGCTGGCATGGAGTTTCATAGGTAAGTACCCTCTTGAGTTTAGTTGGCTCAAAACCTGTCCTATAAATAGTAACCGGGTTCTAAGGAGCTCAATACCATTGGATTATTTTCTATGTTCATTGTTTTGGTTTAGCCACTTACTGGCGACCAAAATATTCCAAGAAAACAATCCTCAATGAGTGTAGTATCGAGTATCTACCAACTTCGGACTGCACCAAAGTCGGTCATCTCACTACCCCTAAAAAAGGCCAAGATGGTCAAGTAAGGTTCTAGGTCATTAGTGCTTAGTGACATCACTCAGCGGCCCCGTATTCTCTTTGATTGACTCAAAGGCTACCGGTACTCACAAATATGTCGCACTAATATAGCTATTGCTTCAACCATGTCGGTATACCTCGCACAGTTTCCACAACGTATTGCTATCTATGAATGTTTCCCAAATCCGGGTTAGGATTTATAGAACTCCGATACAAGCCCACAAAATTAAGAGCATACAAAGCAACACAATTGAAAACACAAGTGATCTAATCCTAAGGTACACCTCACTTATAATAATCCCCAGCAGAGTCGCCAGTTCTGTGATTGGTGGGAATGAGAACTGACTGTTTTTTAATGCTGGTCCGCATTTGCGTTTGTTTTCGCAAAATGTCGCGGTAAGCAAGAGTCGCCACCGTCTTTTATTTTATTCAACAAGGAAAGGATAAAAGCACAGAAAAATTCCTTTTCGAGATTTTTCTCGGGTTCGGGAGGTAGATTATAGAAAGGGAAGGTATTAGCACCCTTTCTATCTGTGGTTATCCACGGGCTCTTAGGTACTTGCTCACTATGTTTTCAAAAGTTTGATTTTCTTTGTGTTTGTGGGTTTTGAAAAAGTTTTTATTTGAAACTTCGATTTAACTCTCGCTTCTGTCCTCAAGAGCGTATGAAGTGTTTTTGAAAACTTTGTTCGAAAAAGAGTGTAAGTGTGAAAAAGGTTTTGTTTTGTTTTAAAAGGAGCAAGTACTTAAGAACATCTACCTACTCAAAAAGGAATTAAACTGTGCAAATGTCCTTTAGACAGTGCTATCCCACTATCGAGGAGTAGGTAGCACCGTCGTTGGAGTTTTCGGGTCAATTCGGTTTAAGGGACGTGTGGTCACTAAAGCAACGTTAGGACGCCTTAGCGGTAACCCTAATATCTTAGATCATTTTTCCTAGGCAACCGTTTCGAGGCAACTTATGATCTTGGGACAAAAGGACGACCTCTAAAACATCATATACTTAATGACCACGTTCGAGGCAACCAAGTGAGGCGTACCCTAAGAGTGACATGTGTGAGTGTGTCAAATTTCAGTTATATTATCTTTGCATGTCATGGTGAGCTACGATTGATTTAAAATTAAAGGTTAATCTTGTCATGCAATCCTAGTTAGCATACATCTAAATAGTTAATATATATACAGGAATTTAAAGTGCGGGAATTGTAAATCCTACGCTATTACAAGGCTTCGGGGAGGGGGATTATTTACATATTCAAAAATTGGGGGAATAAAGCAGTAAAGTGTAAAAGTCTTAGTTTAAGCTATTACAAACCAGTAGACAGTTATAATAAAATAAACGCGCGCGAATCTGAAAATAACCTCTAAAAATTCTAAGAATAAAATCTTTTTGTTGTTTTATTTTATTTTGAAAAAAAATGATCTAAATCTACTAAATTTTAGTTTTTGAGAAAATGTTAAGATAATTAAAAAGTTAATTAACAAAGTTAATTTAATAAAAAAAAACTAGCCTAATGTTTGTGTTTTTTTTTTAATGTTAATTAAAAAGATAAAAAGATGTCAATGAAAACAAAAATAAAATACAAGGGGGATCCTTCGATCCAGGGAAAAAAAGGAGTTTAGAGCCAAGGAGGGAATGGAAGCTTCGATCCAGACAGGGTCATGGCTCTTTCGATTGGGCCAGGAAGTGGGCATGAACAACCTTCGATCCAGGGAAGGGGATTGTCTTTTGATCATGGAGGTCATGGCTTTCGATCCAGGAATGAGATGCCTCCTTCGATCCAGCATGCTAATGGGTTCGATCCAGAGAAGGTGTCTCCTTCGATCTGAAATGTTATACCTGTAAAAGTATGTTAGCGAAATAAAATGCAGGGCCTGTGTATCGAACCCCAGGCCCTTCGATCCTGCGCTTGCTGGGTCTCTTCAGGATAAGTCTGCAGCAAGTGTTAGCAAACGAGGAACATGACCTTGGCGCCAAACCCAGGCCTTTCGGTCATGTCTAGGATGGAAAATCAAAGGTAACAACAAGTAATAATGTGTTATGCAAATGTAAAGTTGGACAATTTACCCTTTCTTACCTGCAGATTGAGTCTTCGATTTGGGCACTGGCTGGATGGGAGCACTTTCAATCTGGGATTTCTGGGCGTGGATACTTTTGTTGAAGGGTTGCTTTGGCCTGGATCACTTCTGAAAATGTTGACAACTTTTGGCAGCGTAACTCCAATGTTTTTTTGTTCTCATGTTGTGTGTTTTTTCCTCTGTTGTAATGTGCCACTGGCCCTTGTATTTATAGGAGTGAGGGGTCTAGTAACGGCAGGAGACAACCATTAAAAAAGCCTTTAAATCCAGGAGACAAGAATCAGACACATTAAATTATTTCCTTTTTTGAAATATTCATGTCTCTTTGGAATCTGGAATGAACCTGAACATGTTTTGATTTTTGAATGCCTTCAGGCCATGCTCTTCGATTGGCCTTGAGTTGCCTCCTTCAAATGGACTTCTCATGTGTCTTTCGAATGGGCCTTCTGAATGCTTCTTCGAATGGTCTTGAGTTGAACAGAAACACTCTGGTCGAATCAGCTCTTTAGGAACAGAAAAGGCAAGAATCTGGCCTTTAACTCAGGAATTAAATCCACAATCAGCATTTAATTATTTCCATATTTTCAAGGGAAACATGCCATTTTCTCATGTTCAGTGTACCTGGACATGTTTTCTGAGTGCCCTTTGATGGCTTTGTTAACAGGCCAATCGAAAGGCTTTGTTAACAGGCCAACCGAAAGGTGCTGTTTATGCTAATCGAAGGACATGGCTCACATGCCTGTCGAAGCTGCCTTGGCACAATGCTAATCGAAGTCTTGTCCATAATGCCAATCGAAAGGCTTTGACATAATGCCAATCGAAATGCTTTTCCATAATGCCAATCGAAGAGCTTGACAGAATTCCAATCGAAAGGCTCCTTCAGAACACCAATCGAAGGGTCTTTCAGAATGCCAATTGAAATGTACTTAAAGCACCACTAAAATTTTTTCCTTTTCCTTAGGCAAGAGTTTGTGATCAACCATGCAGGGGGAAGACTTTAGAAAACATGAGAGGGAAAATTTTGGGGTGCAACACCAGTCATTGTCCAGAAGTGCTTCATCAATTGTTGTTGGTTCAATCAGAGAAACCAGTCCCATGAGGGATTCTTCAGAGTTTCTGAAGCTAGATCTTGTTCTGATTGGATCTTCCTTCCTTCCTAAGATTGTTTCTTCTGGCTGATCTATGCTGCTTCTGGATAGTCTTTTCTGAAGTTGATCAACAGAAGGTGCTGGATTGCTTGCAGTTACTCTTTCTGATGTTGAGGGAGTGTCTCTGTTGAGAGCTTCTGATGATTTGTCTTCAGTACCTGTGAGTTCAACTTCCATACCTACAAGGAATTCATTCTGCTTTGACTTTTGAGAGTCAAGCTTATCATCAAAACAAACACTGATTGACTCTTCCACAATCTGTGTTTCTGTATTGAATACTCTGTACCGTCTTGAGCGTTCAGAGTATCCTAACATAATACACTTTTTTGCTTTAGAGTCAAACTTGTTCAAATAATTTTTTGTATTCTTTGTATTTTGTCATCATCAAAACTCTAATCAAGGGTTGTAGAATCAAACTATGTTCTAACAGATGTCCCTCATTAGGTACTCATCCAAGGAATTGCGTTTTCCTGGCTTGGATTTTAGTGATTTGGGCCTAGTTTCTGGGGTCGTCATTCCTTATAAGTTCAAGGCACCAGTCTTTACCAAGTATGATGGGGTATCTTGTCCCAAACTACATCTAAGAGCTTATGTGCACCAAATACAACCACACACTACTGACAGAAAATTGTGGATTCACTTTTTCCAAGAGAGTCTAGTTGGAACTCAGTTAGAGTGGTTTTATCAATTAGAAGGTTCCCGCGTCCATACGTGGGAGGATTTAGCCACTGCCTTTTATCACCAGTATCAATACAACACTGACTTGGCACTGACGAGAGTTCAGCTTCAGAATATGACCATGGGAAGTAACGAAGGATTTAAGGTATATGCCCAAAAGTGGAGGGACCTTGCCAGTAGGGTCCAACCACCTTTGACCAAAAGAGAGCTAGTTGATATGTTTATGGGTACGTTAACTGGTCCATTCTTCAACCTGTTAATTGGAAGTTCTTCTTCTGAATTCGCCAAGTTGATTTTAACTGGTGAAAGGATTGAAAGCGATATTAGAAGCGGAAAAATTCCTATGGCATCTGGTTCCACATCCAACTCTGTCAGAAGGCCCTTCACTGAAAAACAGGAAACAAATGCTGTGTATGGGGCAAGAGCCCATACCAAGAAGGACCATCATTCATCCGTAAACGCTGTGTTAATTTCCAACCCTCAACCTACTCAAAAGCAACCCTTCAACAATCAGAGACCTGAAGTTCCCCGACGACAATTTACAAGAATAAGCATGTCATTATCACTAGCCTTACAAAATCTGCTAAAGGCCAATTTGGTGACTCTGTGCAATCCACCATCCAACCCTGATGTTTCCTCACCTAGTTACAACCCGAATGCGAAATGTGCATACCATTCCAACAGCCCCCGCCATGAGACCGATTATTGCTGGGCCTTGAAGAACAAAATTCAAGATTTGATAGATAATAAGACAATTGAGTTTGATCCACCCGCTACTCCAAATGTGATAACCGCGCCAATGCCAAAACATGGCAAAGGGGTTAATGCCATTGATGATGTTACTTTTATCGCCTCTGTCAAAAATTTAACAACTCCCTTGACCATTGTGAAAACTAATTTGCTAAAAGCCGGTGTGTTTCCAGGATGTTCCAAAAATTGTGCCTGTTGTGATCAACGAGAAAATGGATGCGAGCTACTGAAGAAAGGTGTGCAATGCCTGATAAATAGCCGCGAGATTATATTCGAAAAGATTCCCACTATCAAAAATTCAATCAAAAAAGCTAGAGATTTAGCCATCACAACCTCTTAGGATCTCATCCAAAGGTCCTATCAGGATTTCGAATGAACAGATCATTGCTCCTCTCATAATCACTATTGCTGGACCTGTTCCATACATCTCTGATAAAGCGGTACCATGGAATTATGGTGCCGAGGTTTATTACCATGGGGTAAAACAATATTCTTGGATTGATGATAATGAAGCTGGTGTTACTAATATTACTGGTTCTAGTAAAGTCACAAGAACAGGAAGGGTCTTTTCCCGTGTTATCTCACCACCAACCACTACCACAGTTCTAGTCTGTATAACCAATGGCAATTCTGGTTCCAGTACTAAAGGGAAAGGGAAAGAAGGTGAGCCTGATAGAGAAGAGGCACCTGCTAAAAAGTTTGTTATGGAAGAACCATTCACTCAAGAGATGGAGGAGATTCTGAAGATCACCAAGAAAAGCGACTTCGAAATAAGTAGAGCAGTTGGGGCAAACCCATTCTAAAATATCAATGTTGTCCTTATTGCTATGTTCCGACGTCCATGCACAAGCTTTGATTAAGGTTTTGAAAAAGGCTCATGTGCCTCAAGAAACCACATCCGACCAATTTGAGAACTGCGTAACAAGTCTGACAGCTGACAATGGTCTGGGGTTCTCCGACGCAGATTTAACTCCCATGGGAAAGAATCACAATAAAGCCTTGCATGTTTCTGTTGAATGTAAGGGGACCACTCTGGCACATGTTTTGGTTGACACAGGCTCATCTCTAAATGTGTTACCTAAAGGCGCTTTAGATCGGCTAGACTGTGAAGGTTTGTGTTGTACCCCAAAATTTGCCCTCTCATATTCCTCAAAACATTGCAAGAAGAATCTCCAAGTTGCTCAAGGTTGCTCAAGAGATGGTCAGACAAGTTATCTCCTAAGGCAGTCTACCCTAAATTAGGGTTTTGTGTTGCATCAAGATCCTTGGATCCAAATGACCTCAAGTGCTCCCCAATGTCCTAATATGTTTTCAAGATCATCCATGTCAAATTTTAAGCCTTGCAGAGGAAGTTTGCTCAGTCAATTGCTCAAAAGGTCCAAAAATTGACAGTGCTAGGGCAAAAGTCAACAGTGACCCAAATACAGTCAAACTTCAAGATTTGTTGTCAACATTCTCATTTTGAAGTATATTTCATCATTTTATCAAGGGTTGATCATGATTCATCAAGGATTGCTCAAAATTCATCAAGACTCAAAAGTTGCTAAATTAGGGTTTTGTAGGAAAAAGTCAACTCAACTTTGACCAAGCATAACTTTCTCATACTTTATGAGAAATGACCCATACAAAGATCATTTTTAATAGAATGAAATTTCCTACAATCCATCTTCATACCCCAAGATCAAAAAATGCACTCACAAGAAGGTATGAATTTAGACATTATAGGTCATTTTTGAAAGTCAACAAAAACACCTTTTTTCCCAAAGCTTATAACTTGAGCTTGGAATATCAAAATTAGATGAAACCAAAAGGGTTGGTTAGAGGACATCTCAAGATTTCTAAAAAGTCCAAGAACACTTCCAAAAGTTCAAAATTGAAGAAGTTATGCATTGTTGAAGTTGGACTTTTTTGCAAAATTGCCAAAAGTCAACTATCCCCAAAACTTCAAATTTTATCAAATGGGCCCATTCTTTTTCACTTGTTTTGAGTTTGCATCATTTCCCACATTCCCTAGCTTCAGCCATGTGTCCATACTTCATTTTTGTTATTTAATTTGATTTTTAATTGAATTTATTCATTTTAAATCAAATAAAATCATCGAAAATCCAAGGCATTGATAACTCATGATCTCTTGGCTATTTCAGGCTCCACATTCAGCAATTATCATCATCAAATTCGTATCAAATCAAATCATGTGCAAAAAGATCCAAATCAAATCAAATTTGGAAGGTTTTCAATGGAGATCAAATCACATTCATGTGCATTGATATGGAGGGATTTGGTCCATGTTTTTTACCCTAATACAGTACACATTACATAAGCAAGCAAAAGGATACGAAATCAGGGTTGAAAAGTGTTGAGAGAGGCAGAACAAGAATTGAAAAATTCACAAAAAAGTGAGAGATCAAAGTCCAAGTTAGAGGCAGTTTCAGGACATGATACTTGTTCCAATCGCTTCCTGGGCATTCACACAAGCTACCTGGATCAAAACCAAGCATTTTCAGACGCCCTAACGCACTGTAAGTCGCACGATAGTCACCCCTGTTCTTGGTTTCGATTTGAATTATTCTTGCATCATTTGAGAAAACTAATGGCATATTCATAATCACAAGAACATTTCCAAACTTTTTGCACCATTTAATTTCATTTATATGATATGTACTGCAATTCGCCATAGCTAGGTTTTGCTTGGATTTTTTGGGCATTCTTATTTTAGGAACAATTGACCTCCATGAAGGGTATGGTTATGACCGGGAGGATGAGACGAATACGACTATGCCCTTGAAGCTCATTTTTATGGCCTGTACAGGATTTGGGAGATGGACATGCCTATAGCTACGAACTTTTGTCCGTTGGTATAGGTATTTGATGTTTTATCCACGGACGAGAGGTTGGGGATGATGCGTGGCATCCCCTCACTAGCCAATTTGAATATCACGCACGCTTTTTGTTTTTTCTGGCAATTATTGTGTTTTCATATAATATTATTTGTTTATATTATAATAACAATTGAAACAATGTGGTGTAGTGGCGAAGCAAGCGTGCAAATTTCTTCAAGACCTGGGTTCGAATATCAGGTCCCCCACTTTCTCAATAATTTTGTTTTTCAGGTATTCCCATGCGCGCACAAGCTTGTAGTACACCATAGTCCTTCATCCACTCAAGCGCCAGATGGCCAAAGGCCAAATCTGGTGGTCAAAAGTTGGAGGTCCACCATAGTCCAGGTCAATGCATGCATACTGGATTCCAAAAAGTCAAAAAGGTTAGCACTAATGGGCCAAGGAATTGCTACTCACACCACAAAAACAGGCCCAATTCCTCATTCCCTTTATATTTTATTTAATTATTTTATGTACTTTATTTTATTTTATTTAATTTCTAACCAATCACAAAATTCTTTTTTTATTAAATAAAATCACAAAAAATATTTTTTATTTCAAATCAAATTTTAAACTTTTATTTTTCTTAATAAATTTATTAATTAATTAGGTTTTAATTAGAAAACTTTAATTCCTTTTGTAAAATAAATAAAATTAATTAGACTTAACTAGTTTTTAACCATTAATTTAATCATTTTTAATTTCTTTCCTAAATAATCAAAAACTCCAAAAATAATTATTTTTTTCATTTAATTAATTAATTAATTTAATTTAGTTCTTTAACTTAGGTTTATTTCTTTCTTAATTTAAAAAACAACAAAAAAACCAAAAACATTTTCTTCAAAAAGGGTCAAAACCCTAGAACTCGCACTCGATCTAATTTCCCGTGCGCTTTATTTATTTTCATCATATTAATGTACCTACTTCCGGATTGTAATAGTTAAATAGGACATTTAATTATTTTTATCGCTTTATTTTATTTTTCAAAGGGGTTTGTCTTTGGCGATGTAAATACCCGACGCCTTGTAATTTAAAATTCCGCATTTTATTTCCGCAAATTATAACTGTTAGATGTTTGATAATAGGGATGCATGACAAGACTGAATGCTAATCTTAAAATCAAATTAGATCACCTTTAACATGTACAAAGATAAAAATAAACTGAAAACGACACACTCGCACAGACGCACTCTTAGGGTACACCCCACTTGGTTGCCTTCGTACACGGTCATTAAGTATAGGTCGTTTTAGAGGTCGCCCTATTGTCTAAAAGATCATAGTCGCCTTGAAACGGTTCCCTCGGATATTGTTGCCTCAAACAAATGATCTAAGACATTAGGGTTACCGCTAAGGCGTCCTAACATTGCTTTAGTGACCGTATGTCCCGCATCCGAATTGACCCTTAAACTCCAACGATGGTACTACCTACTCATCAATAGTAGGATAACATTGTCTAAAGGAAATTAACATAAAACGATTCCTTTTTCAAGTAGGTAGATGGTTCTTAGATACTTGCTCTTTCAAAAAAAACAAAATCTTTTTCACACTTACACTCCTTTCCAAACAAAGTTTTTAAAACACTTCATACGCTCTTGAGGACAGAAGCAAGAGTTAAATCGAAGTTTCAAAACAAAAACTTTTTTCAAACCCACAAGCACAAAGAAAGCAATTTTGAAAACAATTGAGCAAGTACCTAAGAGCCCGTGGATAACCACGGATAGAAAGGGTGCTAACACCTTCCCTTTCTATAATCTACCCCCCCCCCCCCGAACCCGATAAATATCTCGAAAAAGGAATTTTTCTGTGCTTTTTTCCTTTCCTTGTTGGATAAAATAAAAGTCGGTGGCAACTCTTGCTTACCGCGACATTTTGCGAACAAAAAACGCAAAATGCAAACCAGCATTCCAAAAAAACAGTCAGTTCTTCCCACCGTATCACAGTTTGGTTTTGAAGCCAAGTGATATTGTCGTGAGGGAAATTGATGGGTCAAAAAGGATGGTTCATGGAGAGGTGGATCTCCCAATTAAGGTTGGTTCACAAATTTTCAACTCCACATTCTATATAATGGACATACGGCCTGCATATTCTTGCTTGCTTAGGCGCCCATGGATCCATGGGGCAGGTGCGGTCACTTCTACTCTCCACCAGAAGTTAAAATATTTAGTTCAAGGGAAGGTTGTCACTGTTTGCAGCGAGGAAGAATTTATGGTAAGTCATCTCAATTCTTTCAAGTACGTAGAAATGGATGGCGAATTTATAGAAACTCCTTTCCAGACGTTTGAAGTTGTGGCCGCCACCAAAATCTCCTCCAACACTCCAAGAGATGATAAAGTTATCCCCAAGATGGTTTCTCTTAAGGATGCCCGTGCTGTGGTAGAAGAAGGAAACAATATGATGTGGGGTCAACTCCTCGATATCCCGTTCAAGGCAGATAAGTTTGGGTTAGGTTTCACCTCTCAAGCTCAGAAAGAAGTTAGAAGTGCTCGTGCTGGAAATCCGCCTCTCCACCTTAAAAATCATGAAGTGAACGTTGTAAAAGACTCCAACGATGAGTGTGCTTTTGAAGACTGGATCTACCCAACAACCGAAGGGAAACCCAACAATTGGCATACAAAGGACTTTGTGCCCATCTCCTTCATTGAGGAGTAATCTAATTGTTTTTGCTTTTAATCAATTCAAGAACTCGTTGTCTGTAATATTTTGATAATGACTTTTAAGCCATGTGCCTAGCCTGGGGCACTTTGGTCCTTTTGTCAAGGGTTTTATTTATGTTCATATAATCATATGATCATTCAGTACATTAGACTCTTTTGCATTAAAATATTTGTGCTTATTGTCTTTCTTTTCTTTCAAATACATTTCCAAAAGATAGCCATGTATCTTACATGCACACACACACACACACACACACACACACACACACACACACTCTTGCAGGTCTACATCCACTCTAGATCCTATTGCCAATGACTCTAATATTGCCAACTATGACTTTGAATGTCCTATCAACCAAGCCGAAGACAAAGGTGAGGAAGATTGTGATATACCAGGAGAACTAGCCAGACTTCTGTTACAAGAAGACGAAGCTATTCAACCACATGAAGAGTCAGTTAAGATTATCAACTTGGGTACTGAGTCAGATAAGAAGGAAATTAGGATCAACGCTAATTTGGAAAATAGTGTTAGGAGCCGTTTGGTTCAGATTTTGCGTGATTATATGGAAGTATTTGCTTGGTCGTATGAAGATATGCCTGGGTTGGATACCGACATCATGGTTCATTGTCTGCCAACTAAAGAAGATTGCCCTCCTGTTAAACAAAAAGTTCATCGCATGAGGCCTGACATGTCTGAAAAGATCAAAGCCGAAGAAATGAAACAGTTTGATGCAGGGTTCCTAGCTGTAACATCCTATCCTAAATGGGTGGCCAATATAGTGCCAGTGCCAAAGAAAGACGGGAAAGTTAGCATGTGCGTAGACTATAGGGGTCTGAATAGGGCAAGCCTCAAGGATGACTTCCCTCTACCATACATTGACGTCTTAGTCGATAATACTGCCCAGCATAAGGTCTTCTCATTCACGGATGGCTTCTTAAGCTATAATCAAATAAGGATGGCTACCGAAGATATGGAAAAGACTACTTTCATTACGTGATGGGGCACCTTCTGCTTCAAGGTCATGCCCTTCGGATTAAAGAATGCAGGGGTAACATATCAAAGGGCTATGGTTGCTTTATTCTATGACATGATTCATTATGAGATAGAGGTATATGTGGATGATATGATTGCCAGATCACAAATCAAAGAAGAACATCTCGATCACCTGCACAAACTATTTGAAATATTGAATAAGTACAAGCTGAGGTTAAACCCTAACAAGTGCACATTCAGAGTACGCTCTGGAAAGCTTCTAGGTTTTGTTGTCAGCAGTAAAGGCATTGAAGTTGATCCTGCCAAGGTAAAGGCCATCCAAGAAATGCCAGTCCCTCATTCTGAAAAAGAAGTCAGAGGATTCTTGGGTCGTCTCAATTACATTGCCCGTTTCATATTACACTTAACTGCTACTTGTGAGCCACTCTTCAAACTCTTGAAGAAAGATCAAGTAGTCAGGTGGAACGATGAATGCCAGATTGCCTTTGACAAAATCAAAGAATACCTACAAGAACCTCCTATCCTCATGCCTCCAGTTGAAGGAAGACCCTTGATCATGTGCTTGACAGTACTAGAGAATTCTATGGGGTGTGTTTTGGGCCTACATGACGAGTTTGGCCGAAAAGAGCATGCTATTTATTACCTGAGAAAAAAGTTTACCGACTGTGAAACCAAATATTCACTGCTCGAGAAAACTTGCTGCACTATGGCATGGGCTGCTCGCCGGCTGAGACAATATATGTTGACTTATACCACTATGTTGATTTCTAAAATGGACCCAATCAAGTACATCTTCGAGAAACCTGCCCTTTCGGGATGGATAGCCAGATGGCAAATGATCTTGACTGAGTACGACATTTAATAGACAACTCAAAAATCCATCAAAGGAAGTTTACTAGCAGATCATTTGGCCCATCAAGCCGTGGGTGATTATCAATCAATGAATTACGACTTCCCTGATGAGAACATCATGTTGGTAACCGACTGTGCGAAATCTGGACCGTATGACGGACCTGAACAAGGATCCCGATGGACTATGGTATTCAATGGGGCTTCCAACACCTTAGGTAACATAATTGGTGTTGTGATCATCTCTCCTAAAGGTTGCCACACTCCTTTCACTTCCAGACTGTATTTCGATTGCACAAACAACATGGCCGAGTATGAAGCATGCATCTTAGGTCTGAAAGCTGCTATTGACCTAAGGATCAAACATTTGAGTGTGTTCGGGGATTCCTCCCTAGTGATCAGCCAAGTAAAAGGAGATTGGGACACTAAACACCCAAATCTTATCCCTTACAAGGAATTGGTGCTATCTTTGATTCCTCACTTCGAAGAAATCACTTTTGAGCACTTCCCTAGGGAAGAAAACCAATTGGCTGACGCTTTGGCAACCATGTCTTCAATGTTCAAGGTCATATGGGATAATGAAGCCCCTATGAATACAATTGAAAGATTCGGTGAACCTGCGCATTGCTATGAGCTTGACACTGATACGGAAAAGCCATGGTACCATGAGGTGATGAGATACCTTGAAGCTCAAGAATATCCAGAAGGGGCATATATCAATGAAAAGAAGTTCTTACGAAGATTTGCAGCCAAATTCTTCCTAAGTAACGGGATATTGTACAAGCACAACCATGATTCAACTCTACTCCGATGTGTGGACCAGAAGGAGGCAGAGGAGATTATGGAAGACATGCACGAGGGTCTTTTCGGTACTCACTCGAGTGGACATATGATGGCTAAGAAAATCTTAAGAGTAGGTTACTATTGGTCAATGATGGAGACTGATTGCCATCAACATTCAAGGACTTGTCACAAATGCCAAATCTATGCTGACAAGGTCCACGTGCCTCCTATCCCTTTGAATGTCATGACCTCTCCATAGCCATTTGCAATGTGGGACATTGACATGATCTGAGAGATCAAGCCTACAGCTTCCAACGGACATCGCTTCATTCTTGTTGCTATAGACTATTTTACCAAATGGGTCGAAGCTGCCTCATTTTCCTCAATCACCAAGAATGTGGTAGCCAAATTCATCAGACACAATCTCATATGCCGTTATGGTATCCCCGAAAGGATCATCACTGACAATAGGGCTAACCTCAATAATGCTATGATTACTGAGCTTTGCACTCAGTTTAAGATCAAGCATCACAATTCTTCTCCATATAGACAAAAAATGAATGGTGCAGTCGAAGCGGCCAACAAAAATATCAAGAAGATTATGCAGAAGATGGTAGTAACCTATAAAGATTGGCATGAGATGTTGCCGTTTGCTCTACATGGCTACCGTACTTCAGCTAGAACATCAACTGGGGCGACTCCCTTTTCTCTAGTCTATGGAATGGAAGCTGTTATGCCAGTGGAAGTTCAGATTCCCTTGCTGAGGATTATGATTGAGGCAGGCTTAGGCGAAGACGAGTGGATTCAAACGAGATTGAATCAGCTGAACTTGATTGACGAAAAACGATTAGCTGCTATTTTCCATGGTCAGACGTATCAAAAATGAATGATCAAGGCTTTTAACAAGAAAGTCAAACCTCGAGTATATCAAGTTTGTGATTTGGTGATAAAACACATCATTCTACCACAAGACGACCCCAGAGGCAAATGGACTCCCACCTATGAAGGGTCATTTGTTGTCAAAAGAGTTTTCTCTGGCGGTGCTATGATGCTGACTACCATGGACAGTGAAGATTTCCCACATCCTATAAACACGGACATAGTTAAAAAATACTACGCATAAGAGACCCGTTAGGTTGACACACCTAAGAAAAATAAGCGCATCCTGGCAAACAAAAAGGTTTGGGCAAAAACTAGGGATATATGCAAAAGGTTGTACACCCGACAAGTTGAAAACCCAAAAGGGCGACTTGGGCAAAAAAGGGTATCCTGGTGGACCGAAAACCCGAAAGGGAGGTTCAGGAAAAAATTAAGGATTAAAGCGTACGACTATGTCCCGTAAAATCCACAGTCAATTCTGTCATCAAGGTCCAAGTTCAAATGGTCCAAGATCAATCCAATCAACTTCGATCAACGACAAGGGACATTCGAAGACATTATGAGCAATAGTAAAGTTGGAAGGCAATGAGATCATTTCACGTGGCTATTTGTTTTCATTTTCAAATTTTGTTTTCCTTTTTGATGATGTCCTCTTACTAGGATCTCCGTCTCTATGTACAAAAACACCTATTCATGGGCAAAATATTAATACAAATACCCTTTGAAGTGCAAAAAAAATTTGCCTTTGTTTTGAATGCAAATTTGTCCAATGACTAAAATTGAATGAACATATGCATATGAACATAATTAAAACTATTTGGCACATGTGTCCTGCTAAGAAGCAGCATCGACAACAGAGCATCAACAACAAGAGCATCATCATACATCAGCAGTAAACATCTCTTTAATGTATATGAAATAGCCCCACAAAGTTATCTCATCATCATTATCCCCACAAGGACGGATGCAATAAACCTTTCCCCAACGGAGTTGCCCACAAAGTCTCTTTGCATAGGAAAATCCCTTGCCAAAGTCTCAACCTCTTGGGCGTTTATTCCCCAGCTAAGTCAATTTTTACATGATTGAAACCTCAGGAATCTCTTCCTAAAGGAGATCCATCTCGTCAAAAGGGTTTAATTCCCCAACAGAGTTATTCCCCCAACAGAGTTATTTCCCCAGCCGAGTTCAAATTACAATAGCCAAGACACCAAGAAGTTCCCCAGCTGAGCCTATTATCCCCAGCTGAGCATATCTTCCCCAGCTGAGTACATCTTATCCAACCGAGGCTATTTTCTCCAAACAGAATCTATCCTCCCCAGATGAGCCCATCATCCCTGGCTGAGCCCATCATACCCAGTTAGGTGTATCCTCCCCAAGCTGAGTCTACCTTACCCGACTGAGTCTATACTCTCCAGTTTGAATTTCCCTTTCAAAATATTGCAAATCACAGTGCCACAACCCCTAAATCCCCAGTAAAGCCGTCAGCAAAGCCTTATCAATTTCAAAAGATGCTGTGAAGCCTGGATCCGACCAGATATTAGCACAATTTTCAAGTTATTACTGAAGCCTGGACCCGACCAGATAATGGTTTGATTTCTCCAATTACTGAAACCTGGACCCGACCAGATAACAGTTGATCTCCACTTCAAGACGCTATGAAACCTGGATCCGACCAGATATTAGCCTAATTTTCAAGTTATTACTGAAGCCTGGACCCGACCGGATAACAGTTGATCTTAAAGATGCTATGAAACCTGGACCCGACAAGATAATAACCTAGCTCTTCAAACATATAGTGGAACATGAACTCAATCCGACCGAGGTTTAACCTCTTTTCCCTAGTAGAGTTGCCTCCATATCCCCAACAAAAGGCTGAGAAACCTGGACCCGACCAGATATCAGTTTTCATTTCCATCCTTTCAAAAAAGGCCGTTGTGAAGCCTAGATTCGACCAAATAGAAATCACCCTCAGAGATTCGTTGTGAAACCTAGAAACCGACCAGATAACAACTAAATCCCCAAGCAAGCAGTTTGTTGTGAAACCTAGACTCGACCAGATAACAATCGACCGCATCGACCTCAGAAATCTGTAAAGCCCGGACTCGACCAGATAACAGTTTTTCAAGCAGTTTATTGTGAAACCTGGACCCGACCAGATAACAATCGACTGCATCGACCTCAGAAATCTGCAAAGCCTGGACCCGACCAGATAACAGTTTTCAAGTAGTTTATTGTGAAACCTGGACCCGACCAGATAACAATTGACCTTATCAACCTCAGAAATCTGCAAAGCCTGGACCCGACTAGATAACAGTTTTTCAAGCAATTTATTGTGAAGCCTGGACCCGACCAGATAACAATTAACTATGATCCCCAGAAAGACACTATGAAACCTAGACTCGACCAGATAATAGTACAGCTTTCCAAAAACCATGAAGCCTGGATCTGACCAGATAGTAGTTGCCATTCCAAGTTACTGTGAAGCCTGGATCCGACCAGATAACAATTAACTTCTGTATCCCCAACAAGTTATTGTGAAGCCTGGATCCGACCAGATAACTATTCAATTTCAAGGAATTTTCTGTAAAGTCTGGGATCCAACCAGGTAACAGTTAATTCATCTCATCCTCCAGTAAGTGGTTGTGAAGCCTGGACCCGACCATATAGCAGTCGACTACTTCATCCTCAGCAACTGCAAAGCCTGGATCTGACCAAATAATAGATGACATTGGAGCGATCTTCCCCAACAAAAGCATCCATTTAACAAAATTTGAAGATATGCATATTCTTCATCTCCAACATGCAATCAGGGATTCAATCCCCCAGAATTTCCTCGGCAGTAGTCAGGGATTTATTTTCCCGGACAAAGACATACACTTCGCATTCATACATCATAACATGTACATACCATACGCATTTGGTATGATACCACATCTGGTGAACGTCATGCAAACATCTGCATTTTACTAACCCTTTTCTCACAGGTAGAACGTCAAGTTTTAGTATAAGTCGACAAGAAGATTTGTACTGATACTTCTTCCAGCATTTACCAACATTCCTCCAAATGGAATATATAAGCCCATTCACCATCCATCTTCGAGTGCAAATTTCTGGGCACTTTAATGTTCAATCATCTTTCACCTTCGAGTCACGAATGACGAATCCGCCAATCTAACTCTTCAGGTTCAAGAAGTTTGAACAGGGGCAGCTGTTGTACCCCAAAATTTGCCTTCTCATTTCACACGGGATCACCCTGGATCCCAGGTTTGCTTCTATCAAGTTTCTAGGCCTTGAATTATCAATTTCCCCAAGCAAGTCATCCACAAGGGCAAAATGGTCATTTTCACATTGAGAAGTATAACTTTGACTTTTAGATCAAAATCAAATCTCAAAAATCATATTTCATCAAGATATGTTGGAATATGAAGTTTGTTTCATCAGGAAATTTAAAAGTCAAATTTTACTTTGGAGAAGTCAAATTCTAAGTACTTAGAATTTTTTCTAAGTGTTTAAGAATTATGACAATTTTAAAACTTCTTACCAGATTATCACTAAAGCACTCAGAAAATTCTGGATATTCTTAAGACAAAGTTTGGTCAGAACTTCTGGGCAAGTTTTCACAAAGTTTCAGTCAGAGTTTGCCAGGGTAATTCAAAGAAGGTTAAGAAGTGTGCTGTATGTTTTTTTTAGAAAGTCTGAAAGCTCCTTCAGAACATGCTGGAGCCAGAAGATAAGAGGATCAGAAGATGAGATGCTACGCTAAAGCAGAACTTCTAATCCAGAGTTAAGCAAGGACGCAGAGTTTCACATGGCAGGATTTGTGATCAACATTTAATGCTCACAACCACTTGTGAGTTGTTATCCAAAGGATTTCCCCCACGTGTACCCCTACTGTCCTGGGAAGACCAACTGTTGTGCAAAAGTATGCTAGGCCCATGCGATGCTTCTGCCTTTCCTTAATTCATGCTGCCAAATCCAGCATAGGCGCTGTTAACCATCCAACTTGATGCATTGAACCACATTTGTTTAAGCTTATTTCAAGAGTAAGTCAGCATCTAGTGTATGATGTTAGTGCCACTTGACTTCTCCAAACTGCAAAACCTTTTCCTATAAATAGAACACCTTTGGCCATTGAAAAAACCCCGGAAAAAATTTGAGAAAGAGTTGTGGAATTTAAAAGAGAAAAAACTTTGAACCCCTGCAAAAATTCAAAGAGTCCAAAAAGATTGCAAAGACAAAAATACAAAACCTTAGCATTTGATTCTTGTATTAAAACTCCATTTTTTCTCAAGTTGTTTCCTGACCAAAACCACCCATACAGTTCCTAACATACATTCAAAAGCCATCCAAATTTTGTAATTAAACAGTAACATATTCTCCATCAATATCCACTTCAAAGGATCAGAACTTTATCCCTTGGTTGTTCCAGAATTTCCTAAATCATTTACAACCCAAGTTGAAAGTTTCCAACCTGCTGAAAACGTGAGGAAGCTGTTCAGAACACCACAAGTGGTCAGAACCAGATTCCAGCTCCCAGAATATTTTCCAGCTGCAAGGTAAGTTTCTACTGACTCTCATCATATTATTTAGGCACTGTCAGATTTTGCATATTTAACACAATGTAGATATTCTGATTCTGATGGTGTATATATTCTGAGATTTCATGCACTGAGAGCGAAGTAATGATTTAAATTTCTAAATTGAGTGACTCATCGATCAACAACTAATGAAGAAAACACAAACACAACACATATAGTAAATAAAGTGCGGAATGCCTGCTACAGGTCTTTAAACAACGACTTTGCCACTATGGGGGCTCCCAAAACTATCTAGAAAACTGTAAAGAGTGAAAGAAACAAAAGGAGGCAGTGCAATACCAAACAAATAATAATCCGTAGCAAGCAATAAAAAATGAGAAACTCGGAGAAATTCAAGTAAGCTAGCATCATCAAACAAATCAAGTCAGAAATCAGATGTCCAACATAAGTCTCGAAGCAAATGGTGTGAAAATAAATCACAAAAATGATGTGCATCGAACACCATCACAAGAGTCATCCTGCATAGAAAATATAATCCAGACAAAAACACTACAAATATGTGTATTCCTCAAGTCAAGAGGATCAAATAAACTTGTCTGAATCACATTCGTATCTCACAAATAAAGTGAAATACGTACCAAATAGGATATTGAATTCATGTTCCCCAAATAAAGTGGAACGTGAATTAATATCATTATGAGAATACCTTAGTATGAGTCCTTGCACAATCAACACACATGTAAAAAATAACAAGGAAAAACTATACCAGAAGAGAAAACACAATGAAAAAATGAAACAAAATAAAAAAAAGGAAGTTGTTGTTTTTTTGTTTGTGAACCCGATTACCAGAATTTGGGTAACCGGTTACCCTAACTCATGAATCTAAGAAAATAACTACTGAGTTGAGGTAACCGGTTACCATATTTGGATAACCGGTTACCAAAACCTTGAAGATTTTGGAAAATTTTCTTCTGACTTGGGGTAACCAGTTATCACAATTGGGTGACCAGTTACCACGTAACAGTTTTAAATTTTTTTGTGAATGAAATGGATGGTAACCGGTTACCATAACCGGGTGACTAGTTACCCTCGTGTCAGAGGCAGTTTTAACAGATTTTTGAACATTTTCAATGGCTTGGATATTTAATCAAACACAAAGTCTCCATACATTTAACACATGATTTTGCATAATCCATGGTTTAGATTCAAATAACACATGATTGATATAAGATCAACAATTTGACTTCATGCAACAACAACCATTTGATTTAACAATTAAGCACTTTCATGAAACAATCACTTAAGTCAAATAAGCACTTGATTCAATTATCTAATTCCGGATTTACACATGATTTTCAAATCAATTCACAATTCTAGCACTAGATCTAAGTTCTCAAATCAAAATTCAACCTAGATTCAATCCATGCTTGATAAAAAAAAGTGTTTATCAAATAATCACTTATTTCAAAAGTGCTTAATTCGAGAAAACTCACCGATAGAAATGAAGAGGAGACTTAGGTATAGATATTACAATGAATGGATCAAAGATCGGAGAAGAATTATTCTTGATCTTGACTTTAGATTCTTGATAAAATTGTTGTTGTGTTCTTGATAAAAAAGTAGAGAAAACTTTGATTTGATCCTTGAGAATTGAGAGAATTGTTAGACTTGTGTTTTTGATAATTGGTGAATTATGAGAGCCTCTCCCTTTGAAAATTCAGATTTCAAGATTATATAGTGTGAGCGAATTAGGCCTTGTATGTGCAATTGGATTGGGCCTTGACTTGAAAGCGCATGACTGACACGACCATAAAGTGCCACGCCATCATCCGTATGGAATCTTCAAAAAGTTCCAACACAAAAGATGAAGATAATCAAATTTTTGACATGTTTCCGAAAGAATGGGCTCAATCTGATAAACGACGAGGAATCTATGAATTTTTGAAGTTTTAGTGACACTGTGCCAGACAAAAATAATTTCTTGTGCAAAATTTTATTGCGTCACACGCGAAGAAGACCAAAAACAAAAGCCTTCGGGTCACTGTTTGCATTTAGAATCTGAAGAGAAACTGTATTAGACGAAATTTGTGAACCAAGGCCTCCAAGCTCAGACCAATATGATAAAAATTGAATGAGATGTAAATTTTATGGTATCAAACATTAGTACAAATGAATTCCGGTTCAGCACAAACATGTCTTTAGAAACTTAAAGATCATGTGTCCTTCCTTAATGAATCATCTTTTGACTTCCAAAGAAGATATCAAAATGACATCGAGACGGAATTTTGGCAATCAAAACTGTGTGCATATGACATTCCAGCCGAGAGTTATGGATTTTTTAATGCACACGAAACCACGATTCAACACACTTTTCTTTGTATTTTTCATTGTATAACTTCCAAGAGAACTGCATATTCAGAGACCTTTCTTCAAGGATTAACTTTTGGTCTGAACATAAAACTTGGAGAGGACATCCAGACGGTTTCAAATCTTCAAGAATCAACCCAAAACACCATTCCCAAATATGATATACGAATTTTTAAACTCAGATCGGTTGAAGTACTGTTTCCATTTCGCACTGCTTTAAATTCATCGGAAACACCCAAATCTTTCACAACTCATAATGCTTTGAAAAATATGAGAGCTTCGTTACATTGATGAAACACCTTGATTTCATGTGTATGGATCCAATGATATGAATTCTTGTGTATGCTAACAAGAGTACAAGTCAATTAGATTTAAAAAATGAAGAGGACAAAATTTGGGGTACAACAGCTGCCCTTATTCAATCTTCTTTAACCAGGGGGTGAGATTGATGGACGCCTTTCGAACAGCCAAGGTGGAAGAGGATTAAATACTTATTATAACCATGAAAATTGCACTATGAAACTGATCGGATTATGATGAAACTTTGTTTTTTTTCTTTTTATCAGAAGATGTATGCCAGGTCAAGATTAGACATGCGAGACAAATATCAAGTATTCAAGAAAGAGACCAACTACATCAGGCTCTATCAGAGATACCAGATACGAAAGATACCTAACTACAGGAACTCGATCGAAGAAATCTAAAATGGAATAGATCTTCCAAATTGATCTCAATCGGATATCAAGGATGAAGATATCTGTCAAATCGATCTTAACCAGATATCAAAGAATGGAAGAGATCTGTCAAATCGATCTCAACCGGATATCAAAGATAGAAGAAACCAGTCAAATTGATATCAACCGGATATCAAGGGTGGAAGAAATCTGTCAAATTGATCTCAATCGGATATCAAAGATGGAAGAAATCTGTCAAATCGATCTCAATCGGATATCAAAGATGGAAGAAATCTATCAAATTAATCTCAACCAGATATCAAAGACAGAAGAAATCTGTCAAATCGATCTCAACCGGATATCAAAGATGGAAGAAATCTGCCAAATTGATCTCAACCAGATATCAAAGATGGAGGAAATCTGTCAAATCAATCTCAACCGGATATCAAAGATGGAAGAAATCTGTCAAATCAATCTCAACCAAATATAAAAGAATGGAAGAAATATGTCAAATCGATCTCAACGGGATATCAAAGATGGAAGAAATCTGTCAAATCGATCTCAACCGGATATCAAGGATGGAATAAATCTGTCAAATTAATCTCAACCAGATATCAAGGATGGAAGAAATTTGTCAAATTAATCTCAACCAAATATCAAAGGTGGAAGAAATCTGTCAAATCGATCTCAACCAGATATCAACTAGAGACCTCTTGAATTAAAATAGAAACTCAAAGATTGAACAGAGAACACTCGTATCAAAGGCGAACCTAAAACAACAAGGAAACTAACTGAGGGTAGGCTTTTGACAAAATATTGCCAATCTGAAACAGACTTGCTGAGGATAAAGATACGCATGTCTGATCAACATTAGACACACACAAAAAAGAGACCGACCAAAGAGGACTCTCACAGGGGATATTAGCTTAACTAACGGAAGGAAAACCCGATTAATGCAGACAAACTAAAGACAAAGAACCGACTAAGCAGAACCCCCAAAGGACACCGATCAAAGTTGAACTAGAAAGGAGAAAGAGACCAACCAATGAGGACTCTAATAAGGATTGCCAACACAGGTTAGGCTTTAACAAGGTTATGAATGTGCAAGAACTACAATATCCCTCAGGCCAGAAGCGGGACATGATTCTTCAAGAATAACAATCATCTCAATTACCACAAACCAAGTATGGATACTCAAATATTGGGGAAATGGAGAATATCAAAGACCCGAATGGTTGTAAACCAAACTAGACTCCACTGAGGGAACAAATTAAATCTACGTGTATAGTAACTTGGTTACTAAAGGTAAACACAACTGGCTTATACTTATGCATTTTTGAATTTTTCTTTCTATTTTGGTAGATGCAATGAAATGATGCATGTTTTAGCGATTCATTAAGAACACATGGTGATAATCGACTGTTGAGGAGACAATGAACTCCCGAATGATTATCTTCACACATATGATCTTCTACAAAGAGAAATCAGTCTGAACTTCAATATGGAATCGCAATTCAGACCCCGCAGCTTTTGAAGATTGCTATCATCGGGCAAATAACTTCCTGGGGAGAATACTGCAAACATAAATCGTAGCTTTGAAATAATCTTGAACTTTGATCTAACTCTCAACTCCCTTGGGAACAAATCCAATCCTTTCCTGTCTATGATGAGGACAACTTCACTGGGAATATAAATTTTTACTGGGGATCATAGAAATTCTTATATGAAAAGAATTCTATTCAGACCATGCTAGAGATAACGACTAGAGGTGATAAACTTCACTTGGGGAAGAAGAGAAAACCTTCGAACCACAACTTGAAATTTGGAACTCCATTGGAGAACTTTCCATCAATACTCTCCTACTGAGAATAAGAGACCCTTGAATGACAAACGTAACGGACTTGATCCACTGGAGAATAAGCAGGCCTGATGACCAATCATCTCCTCAAGAAAACTTAATAGGGCGAAATTCCCTAGGGAAAATCAAACTTCACGGGGAGTCAAACAATCAATCTCAATGGAGATAACACCACCAGGATGGAAATCTTCTCTTGAGAAGAAACAAGCGTCTTGGGATAGAAGCTCCATTAGAGATATCTCAAACACCTTCTATTATCGGGGATGGAAGAGTTATGAATGGCAACATCATGTACACCACACCGGGGAGGCAGGATACCTTCTCCCACGGGAAAAAAAATCTTCACTAGGAAGAGAAAAACTTACTTCACTAGGGGATAAAGGCAAATTAATCCACAGTATCCTTGAAATCAACTTTGACTGGGCATAAAGCCACCTATTTCACTGAGTAACAGAGAAGCTTTGGATAGTGGCATTAACAACACCAACCGCACTGGAAACAATCATTCATGCAAGACTCACGTCACCAAAGACTTGCACTGGGAAGAAGAAATCAATTCAAACCGGGCAGAAAAACTGCCTCCATGGGAATAGCAAACCAGAATCTCCCATGGGTAATTGGGAATCTCTTCAAGAAAAATCTGATATAGGTAGATCGTACTGGAGAAAAGAGTTCAAACTTAACTAAGGAGTAGCATGCGTACTTCACGAGGAAGACAATGGTTAATCTCACTGGGGGAACCGCAAAATGCCGCCTTCAAGGGTAATATATAAATAATATTTCAAGAAACCCAGACAGAACACACTATAATGAAGAAGCAGAGCATACTCAAGCGAGGGTACGCCGTTGTTGGAGATACATGATTTTATCCTGAGCACAAGTGTGCATTCACTGAAGGAAATCGAATCCCATTCTACAGAAATCCTTATGTTGGTCGCATACAGAACCTTCTTGATTCACTTACTGATACGCTTCAACCATACTCGCACAAAATGGATAACAATAACATGCCCCGATATAGAATGACTACCTTAGCCGTCATATCAGACACCTAAAACTTTAAGCAATTTCAATTACTAATATCATGTGCTGTAAAGCTTTAATGTTTTAAATGCAAAGTTTATCAAAAATGTTGGACGTCTTTTACAATAAAAACATTAAAATTAAAAACAAATTGGCACAATTTGAAAAAAAAATTATTGATTGATTGACCTGTAAATAGGCATTTTCGTCAAGAAGCAATTCCTGAAAAGAGGTAATTGCATACAAAGCATTCAAAGGAGAAAACAAAGATGGAAATGTGAGTACAGATTTATCGAGACCGACTCCGCTATAGCTCTTATGACCTCAAAGCTCCTTAGTATCTTGCTTTCTGAATAAACTGATTGGACTAATACCTCCCAAGCCAATCCAATAATAATGTAATTGATATAACAGACGCAACGCAGACCGTAGTATTCACTTTTAATCCCTAACTTTAGCCTGGATCGCCCATTCAAGCTTTCAATCCACCGAGAGACCTTTTTTTGCCTAAATTTCCTTTGACAGGTCCAACTTATCGGATGTACGATTATTTTTCACTCATTCACTCTTTCTTTTGTCCCTAACTTTTGCCCGAACCTTTGCTCGCTCTTCTAGGTTTGCCGGGATGCTTTTTTTTGCCTGAGCCAGTCAACTCAGTGGTCATTTTATGTGAAGTACTTTTTCGTTACGTCTGCATTGACAGGGTGAGGGAAATCCTCTCCATCCATAGTTGTGAGCATCATAGATCCTCCTGAAAAACTACAACATATGGTCCTTAATAATTAGGATCCCATTTACGCTTAGCGTATTGTGATACGGTGGCATAACCGACTGTTATACTGGTTTGCATTTTTTGTTTACAAATGTTGCGAGAAGCAAGAGTCGCCACTGACTTTTATTTCATCCAACAAAGGAAAAGGAAAAAGAACAAAAAAACCTTTTTCGAGATGTTTCTGAGTACGGGGGGTAGATTATAGAAAGGGAAGGTATTAGCACCCTTTCTATCTGTGGTTTTCCATGGGCTCTTAGGTACTTGCTAATTTTGAAATTGCTTGTGTGTGTTTTGAAAAGTTTTTGTTTAACTTCGTGATAACCCTTGTACTTGTCCTCAAGAGTGTGACGAAGTTGTTTTTGAAAACTGTTTTGAAAGTGTTTGTGAAAAAGAGTTTTTATTGTTTTGAGAAAGTACTTAAGAGTTTCTACCTACTCGAAAAAGATTGTTCATTTTCTCGTTTCCTTTAGACAGTGTTATCCTACTATTAGTGAGTAGGTAGCCCTATCGTTGGATGATGAGGGACTATCGAAAGGGACGCTATGGTCATCGAAGGCAACATGTAAAGATATCTTAGCATTCGAAGGGACTGCCATCATATAGGCAACATCGAGGGACAAGATCATTTCTCGTAGGAAACTCGAGGGGCGTTAGGGACCATGATCTTTATGATGACTTTAGAATTAAGGGTCTTTTCTAAGAAATCCCTACGTTCGAGGGACATGACCATTATTTTCTGAGGCAACCAAGTGAGGTATACCCTAAGGATGCATATGTGCAAGGTGTGTTATGTTCAGTTATTTTAGTCTTGTATTAAGTTTGCTAATGTTTGATTATTCTTGCTATACAATCCTATTAGTCATACATCTAGCAGTTAATAATTGCAGTAATTTAAAAGTGCAGAAATATAAAACCTAGCTATTACAAGGCTTCGGGAAGAGGGATTAGTACATATCCAAAACTGGGGAAAAAATAAATAAAAGCAGTAAAGGTCCTACTAATCATCTATTACATCCCAATATACAGTTACAATAATAAAATGAAGTCCGAAAGAATAATAACGTGCAAATTTGAAAAGACGTCTAAAAATCCTAAGATATAATCTTTTTGTTGTTTTTTATTTTAATTTATAAAAATGGTTTAAGTTAAAAAAATAATTGATCTAGATCTATATAAAAAAAAGTTAATTATTAAAGAAACATGAAATTTAAATAAAAGAAATTAATTCTATGTTTTTTGGTATTTTTGTTACGAAAAGGGAAAAAAAGTTAAAGTGATTAGTTAATTAATTTACCAAAATTAAAATTTAATTAAGAAAAATCCTAAATCTATTTTTATGTGATTTTTATATTTGTTTATTGATTAAAAAAAAGGGATTAAAAGAAATAAATGAAATGAATAAAACAAGAAAATAAAGATGGGCCTAGTAGCAAAAGTAAACAGGGGGTGCAATCATCAGAAATCCATAGGTCCGAATCTTCGAAAGCTTCATGCTCTAACCATGGTGTTTTCATATTCTTGTGTGGAACCTCTGATTCAACCATCCATAATTGTTCTATATAAACTCAAACGAACATTAGTATACCATGAAATGTGATTAAAATTAGAGATTCGAAGTTTAAAATTTTACCAAACCGGTGTTGTCAAATGGGGGTGTGTTAGGCGTGTGATAGATTGCTCTTGGGCCTTGTAAGACTCCTGAGGACTTCAAGAGGATGATTTGAGGCTTGATGTCAATCGAGAGAGACCGGAACCTCGAGATATGACTTGCACCAATTCTTTAATTTCTGGAGAGCTTTTTGAAGAGCTTTTGGAGAGCTTTTTAAAGAGCTTTTTAAAGAGCTTTTTGAGAGTTTTTTAGAGAGGATTTTCGTGTCTTTCAAGATTTTATGGCTCTATATTTATAGAGGAGAATGAGGAGACAAGAAATAATGGAAAGAATCTCCCTCATAATATTGTGTTTTAAGACCATTGTTGTACCCCAAAATTTGCCCTCTCATTTCTCAAGGATTCTCTCACAAGATCTTCTATGACGTCAAGTTTGCAGCACTTATACATCAATTTAGGCTTGGAATTGGCACAAGGGCAAAATGGTCAATTGCATATTAGAAAGTCAAACTTTGACTTTTTGGTCAACATTACATTCCAAAGATCAAATTTAATCAAGACATGCAAGAATTTCAAGTTTGATCATCAAGAAAGTCAAGAAAGTCAAGAAAGTCAAAAGTCAACTTGAAAAGTCAAGATTTCCAAGACTTAGAAATTTTCTAAGTGTTTTTATACATGATAATTTCATCACTTCATGCCATTATTTCATCTTGATGCAAGATGATTTAAAAGAAACTTTCAATATGAAAGTTGTAGATCTCCATGATATCTATAACATTGCTTTACACAGCTTCTCCTAAATATGATGGGATCTCAAGTTACAAATTCATGAAGTCATGACATTTTCATTTAACACTTAGAGAAATTTTCAACAGATTTTGGTCAGGATTTTACCTTAACTTCTTGGCATTTTTTCACATAGTTCCAAGATGATTTTGTCAAAATGGCCAACATGAAAGTTATATAGGATGTTTCAAGCTTTCCAAGACATCTAAGAGCATAAATTTATCATACTTGAGCTAGCAGATTCAAGGGCTTGAAGTTGGCCATCCATCTTTGAATTGCAAGTCATTCTAAGTGAAGAACACATAACAAAACTCTCATGATTTGCTGCATAATATTATGTTGCAGGCTTCTTTGCTTGAAAATTTCATCATAATTTAATGCTTACACCCACTCTTGAGCTATTACCCAAGTATTTAAACCATTATCTAAAAGATCTTTCCATTTATAGCATAAAGGCACCATTGCTATTCTTGAAAAGCAAGCTTTTTTGTACAAAGTTTATCTTGAGCCCATACCTTCACTAGTGCAGAAATGACTTTTTACATCGGGTGAAACTGACTTTTTACATTGGTTCTGGGTCCGATATAAAGTCAGGCGATATAGTAAATCAGGGACTTTTTACATCGATTCTGGGACCGATGTAAAAAGTCCCTTTTTCACATCGGTTATAATATAAGAACCGATGTAATAAACAATTATTATGCACATTTTTTTAAAAATTGATTTAGTTTTTTACATCGGTTGGAAGTAATACCCGATGTAAAAAGTCCCTTTTTTATATCGGTTATAATATATGAACCGATGTAAGAAACAGTTATTATGCACATTTTTTTTAAAAATTGATCCAGTTTTTTACATCGGTTGGAAGTAATACCCGATATAAAAAGTCCCCAGTGACGCGACTTTTTACATCGGTTATTATCCCCAACTGATGTAAAAAGTCCCTTTTTGAAAGTTTTTACATCAGTTTTTACTAATAACCGATGTAAAATGTATGAATTTTTTTTGGAATAGATTATTTATTTTCTGGATGTTTCCCTGTACAAATATAATTTGTACCCATTTTTTCATATTTTTCCAATATCACACAGACTATATTTATGTCGCTATATAGATTTCATAGCTTTCCAACATCACATATATCACATCTAGGTCGATGTTTTCATATTTTTCACAACAAACCTACAAATTGAACAATTGTATTGCAAACTTGTATTGTATTACAATAAACAAACTTACAATTACAAATTCTTCACAAAATATACAACAATATTCAACTATTTATAAGTCTTTTTTCAAAACTTACAATTACATATTATTCACAAAATATACAAACATATTCAACTATTTATAAGTTTCCAAACTTAAATTACCAATATAAAATCTTCGGTAGACAACACAAAAATCACATTGCCTGACAATAAATAATAACAATTAACATCAGCAAAAAAATCAAGAAACTCAATAAATATGCAAAAACCATATGTATTGTGAAAAAACCACAACTTATACAATTCTATAAAACTCACCAAGATAAACTTAATTTTCATGTAACTCAAAGAAACATTTTGTCCAACGAAGTCGCAAATCATACAAATCATCTTGTGTTAATTCTGTTGGGTCATCAAATACCTATAATACATAAATATAACAATATAGAGTTAATTTTTAAAAATTCATATTAAGTCGAAAAATAAAAAGTAAATAACAAAGTAAAGTTATTTTTAGTACCTGCATCCAATTCTCGGTTATATTAGCAGAGACAATATTCAACATATTTTTCATCACATAGTATCCACAATCATTAGAGTTATGTTGTTGCTTTGTCTACAATTGAATGACATAATTAGTGAATACTTATCATAAATTTAACTATATAATTACAATTTACATCACACATACATTGGGATGAAGCCATGTAGCCTTTTTTTCTATTTCCATTTGCCATTTGATGAATCCCAAAAGAACTAATACAGAAAGATAAACATCACATAGCTAAATTTACTCGCTGATGAAAAATGACATAACTATTAGTTGTCAATGAAAGTCACATGAAAGATAAACTTACTTTGTAATAATTTTCTTCGTGTGATGGTCAATTTCTCGATGAAGTGAACAAAATACGACAACTAAATTGTCTCTTGGACACATGACTATTAATTGCCAATGTATCCTGTACGTGTGTGTGGAAACAGAAAAGTCACATAAAATATATATGTTATCAAAATTAAATAATATAAAACACAATTATATATAAATACTTACCCATGAATTAATGGTAGTAAGTGGCACACTCTGTTTTCATCATGTAACTTTTGTAGTACGTAATTTTTAACATCTTCTTGAGATTTCGCTACACTATCATTATAAATACACCTAGCAGGGTCCATAAATCCATATAATTCTGAAATGGAATTCTCAAGACAAACACGATGAATATACCTAAATAATTTTAAAATAAACATTACAATCAAAGTGATGAGAGATATGACATATTAATATAAATTGACTTTAATAAAACAATAAAATGTACTTACGTGCACCAAATTTGCAGAATAGACACGTCAAGCCAATGACCTAAACCCACCAATAACTCTCTGATACATTTAGCTGAAACATAGAAATTAGAGACACTTGCACAATGACTTAATTGTATTGCCAAATGGTTATCATCCATTTTCAAAACCATGAGTAACAATCTCTGAACATCATCAACTTCCACGTCTTTTGTGCTCTCTTTTGTGCTTCCCTTTGCAGCTGAACAACTTCCTTTTCTGCTTCCATCGATAATTTCCAATTTTTCAATGCATTTATTATCACCTGTGCTTTGTGATAAACCCATGGACTTAAGTGTCTCCATTAATGATTGTTGAAACATCTTACGCTCTTCAACCAAATTTTCTTCAAGTTCAGCTCTAAGTTTTGTTTCCAATATTACAAGTTGTTCATTTACGTCGATATGTTGACGTGATCTTCCAAAGTAAGTGCTTTGTTTATGGTGTTTTCCAACACCACGAACACGACCTCCATGCTCAGATGTTCCAATGGCTAATGATAAGATGTCGTTACGTCCATCCGGAACAATTGCACCTTTTTTAGCTTCTTGAACTAGAGAATCCTACAAAATGCAAAAACATCAATTAATCAATCACAAATATAATGATACTTCAATAATTTTTCGTTGTTTACTTACAATTTTTTCAGCAACCTCTTGTGTAGATTTTGATGTGTATTCTCCTCCTTTCTTTTGTCGTGCTCTCTTCCATAACTCATGGCGTGATGGTGGAGATGGACTATCATTATCATCTAATGTGGAATTATCTCTCGATGATGACTTTTCTTTCATAATTTTCTCCTCAAGTAAGCGATACCCTCCACGAGACAATACATGTGGGTATACATTCTTGGCCATATTATCCTTACCCTTCTGACTTTTTTCCTATTATAAACTCAAACAAGTAATTAATCACTAAATATAATAAAAATGTTATGCACACAAAAAATATAACTCCTACTAACCTTAAATTCAGGGGTATCTCGAATCTTGAGAAACTCTTTCCACGCGTCTTCCGTAATAAAGTTATACTTGACATATGGAGGAGGATCATTTTCTATGGGATGATGAATATATCTATCTGTGAGTTGTGTCTTAAAACCTCTCCATCGCTCTCACGCATATTTAATCCATTCTTTCTTCAACCTATCCTTCTTTGGATCTTTACATTCTGGAATAGTAAAATGAGCCTACAAATATAGTATATGTCATATGTTGTTAATTAGTATATGATTGTAAAATATAATAAACTATTGTATTTAAAATACCTGAATATTAGTCCAAATAGCATCTTTTACGCCTTCATCTACTTCTTTCCAATCATTTTTCACAATACTACAATACTGTCGAGCAAGAGATGCTATATAACTCTTGAAATGTGTAGCATTTTTACCAACACCAATACATTCATAGGTTCTTGCATTAAACTCGACCTTTATCTTTTCACCTGTTTGATGAACTTTGTCAATTTGTGTCATTAAAGTGGGACCTCTAACTCTTCTTTTATTGGGGTTTGAATCACCCATGTATCTGTTTACACAAAACAAAAATAATTAGAAATAATATTAAGCACAAAATAAAAACAATTAGAAATAAAATTAAGCACAAAATAAAAACAATTAGAAATAAAATTAAGCACAAAATAAAAACAATTAGAAAATAAAGTAATGTGGAATTAACTTATACAAAAAATCTTACTAGTCCTCCCATATCCCTTCTTCATGGTCTATGCGAATAGCATGCACATCATCCCCTTCATTTTCTTCAATGAATGTAGTCACATTTGTTGAGAAAGGATGAGTTTCAGAAATATCAAGATTCTCATCATGATTTTCATCACTATCATGGACCTTTCCTTGTAAAACCACTGACCACTTTTTATTAGAAGGATCTGTGACATAAAACACTTGTTTTGCTTGAGATGCCATGATGAATGGTTCGTTCGCATAAGCTAACTTGCTAAGATCAACCAGTGTAACTCCAAATTCATCGATTCTGACACCATTGTTGATATCAATCCATTTGCATTTAAATACAGGAACTTTAAACACAACATAATTAACTTCCCAAATCTCTTCAATCACCCCAAAGTACGGTGTAGATGCCATAACCGGGTTTTTATCTTTAGCACTAGAGAAGTGCATGGACTCGGCCACAATCATTACCCCACTATTTTGCGTGGTACTACGGTCATCCTTTGACTTTGTATAAAAAGAGGTTTTATTAATATCATATCCACTCCAAGTTATTATGTTACATTTAGGCCCGTAAGACAACCACTTAATTGTATTAGAAACACTATCTTCATTAGCAATTCTTTCTTTAAACCACTAAGAGAAACTCTTATTATGCTCTTTTAACAACCCTCTTTCATTCATCTTGGGGTACTTTTTCTTTATGATGCTTTTGTGAGCAGATAACTAAGGTTGAACTTCATCTATGTTATTCAATATATACAAATGCGCTTGAACAACCACATCAATACTTAAGCTCTTAACTTTTAAACCTTGTGTACCCACACCCTCATATCTTCCATCATGACGAGACTTGGGAACCCCTACAACATCCACTCCTGAAAAATAGTTAGAACAAAACTCAATTGCTTCTTCTGCAATGTACCTCTCAATAATTGATGCTTCCGGACGGTGTGGGTTTTTTGTATACCCTTTTAGAATCTTCATGTATCGCTCTATTGGATACATCCACCGTAAAAAAACTGGACCACATAATCTAATCTCCCTTACTAGATGAACAATCAAGTGAACCATAATGTCAAAAAATGAAGGAGGAAAATACATCTCTAATTGGCACAAGATAACTGCAGCCTCATTTTCCAAATCGTCTAACTTTAGTGGATCAATGGTTTTACAACAAATTGCATTGAAAAATAAGCACAACCTAGTTATAGTCTTCCTTACGTTGTTAGGCAATATCCCATGAATAGCCAATGGTAGTAGTTGTTGCATTAAGACATGACAGTCGTGAGATTTTAAGCCAACTAATTTAAAATCTTTAACTAATACAAGCCTCTTGACATTTGATGAGTAACCATGCGGCACTTTGATACTTTGTAAACACTCACAAAAACTTGTTTTCTCTTTTTTAGACAAAGTGTAGCAGGCAGGAGGCAAATATGTCTTGTTACCTATATATTGTGGAGTTAACTCTTCTCGTATACCCATCAAACCCAAATCCAGACGAGCATTAATAGCATCTTTTGTCTTGCCTTGAATGTTGAGAAGTGTTCCGATTACACTATCGCATACATTTTTCTCCACGTGCATCACATCAATACAATGTCTTACATCAAGACTAGACCAATATGGAAGATCGAAGAAAATCGATCTCTTTTTCCATACATTTTTCACAGTAGATCGTTTTTGGTACTTTCCAAAGACAACATCAAGTCCCTGTTGTCGCTGATAAACTTCCTCTCCAGACAAGGGCTTTGGAGCAACACCATGCTCTTGTTCCCCATTGAAAGCTTTCCGCAATCTATGATATGGATGATAACGTTTTAGAAATTTTCGATGCCCGAGATAAACGGTCTTCTTTCCTTTTTCAAGCTGATGGTAACAAGTGTCTTTTTCACATATAGGACACGCATTATGCCCTTTAACTTTATACCCAGACAAATTACCATACGCCGGAAAATCGTTGATGGTGCAAAACAACATGGCACACATATTGAACTGTACACCAGAATACGCATCAAAAACATCCACCCCTTCCTCCCACAACACTCTTAAATCATCAATCAGTGGACTTAGATAAACGTCTATGTCATTTCCTTGTTGTTTTGGGCCCGATATCATCATCGATAACATAATATATTTACGCTTCATGCACAGCCTAGGAGATAGGTTGTAAATCATCAAGAGAACAGGCCAAGAACTATGGTTAGTACTCAGATTACCAAACAAATTAATTCCATCAGTAGCAAGTCCAAGTCTAAGGTTTCTCGACTCTTTGCCAAAATTTGGAAACAAAGAATCTATTTTCTTCCATTGCAAAGAATCGGCTACATGACGAATTTGTCCATCATATTTTCTTTCTTCTGCATGCCATCTAAGATTCTTTGCGTCATCTGCATTGGCGAATAATCTCTTGAACCTTGAAATTATTGGTAGGTACCATATGACTTTCGCAGGAGGACCCTTTTTGACCACCTCATCATCAATTGATTCACCATCTTTCTTTTTGTAGCGTGAAGCCTTGCATTTTGGACAATGATTATACTTTTCATACTCTTTTCTGTATAATATGCAATCATTAGGGCATGCATGTATCTTTTCATACTCCAAACCCATCGGACACAATATTTTCTTCGCCTCGTAATAACGACTTGGCATTACATTACCTTCTGGAAGCATTTTGGTCAACAATTCAAGCAAATCGGTAAAACTTTTGTCAGTCCACCCATTCTTTGCCTTCAGATTAAATAATTTTAACACGTCTGACAGACGTGTAAATTTTTTGCATCCCGTGTACAATGGTTTATCTTTGTCATTGCATAAAGTATCATACGCATGTGCCCTCTTAAACGAATCTTGTCCAATATCACGCAACATGTCTTCTAGACGATCATCCATTTCTACACTAACATCATCTATTTGAGACACGTTTGACTTTGCTACTACTTCACCGTGCCATATCCATTTTGTATAACTTTGAAAAATCCCTACACAAATTAGATGATCCATGATTTCTTTCTTACTACGTTTTAGTTCTTTATTTGCACAACGAACACATGGACAGAGAAAAAGCGTAAGAAGACTTTTGTCAGCATTACTTTCAGCAAACTGTAGAAATTCCATCACTCCATGTTTGTACTCGTCACTTAATCGATTAGCTCTCATCCAACTACGATCCATAACTATGTTCACACGGAGGAAGGTCTGACGAACGGTGTGCCCGCGGCTGCGCTACTTCACGGAGATTCTGAGATTGCAAGTTACGCTGCTTCGCGGAGAAAGAAAAATATAATCAAATTTCAATGGCAAGGTGATAACTCTATTAAGATTTCAATATTCAGTTGCTAATTTTCTATGGTTGGTTGTTGGTTGGTGTTATTGACACTATATTAATTGCATTTTTAAGAGACATAAAAAAGAACGTGACAATAATGGTGCCTAGCTAGTAGCCACAAATTCTTCAAGCCGTTCCTTATCTATCTCTATCTATACAATATTATATTTATATTATCAACAAAATATATATATATATATATATATATATATATATATATATATATATATATATATATATATATATATATATATATATATATATATATATATATATATATATATATATATATATATATATATATATATATATATATATATATATATATATATATATATATATATATATATATATATATATATATAACCAATTGCGGAAACTTTTTCTGAGATATCTATTCTAACACCTGATGTCAATGAATCATGTATTATATATATTGTTATAAATTATAAATTGTTTTTATAAATAATTTTGAAGAATTTCAAAAAATATTATAAATTGTTTTGATGAAAACAATTTAAATATCACGTGACAAAACTTATCTCGTTAAAAATATTATAAGTTAAAATGAATTCAAACAAAAAATTTGTACATAATATACTGTAGCATTATCTCCTCTAGCATGTTAATCTTCCCTAAGAACAAGATTTCTCTATTCTCTAGGTATGTTTTCCAATATTTTCGATTATGGTTTCACAATGCATAACACCTTATCTTCTCTTAAAGATATTGTTGCTTTTTTAACTCAACAAATAAAGTTTCTCAAAGAAAATTGTTCAAGTTAAAGCGCTTGAAATGAATTTCTACCTAGTGTTAACATAAGGTATTGACTTAAATCAAGAGAACAAACATTGAATCAATAACATTATGGATCAAATAAGTGAAGAATGTGACTTACAGTTGAAACGGCGAGCGAGGAAGGGCGTGAATCGGCCGGTGAAAAGTCGTGAACGGCGTGAACAGAGTGAACGACTTGAAACGGCGGCAAGGAGACGTAATCAAATTTCAACAAACCGCATCATCTATGTTCATCAAACAAATCTGAAAATTCACAACAAAAATCATCATCAATGGCGGTCGAAAACAATGAAACACGAACGAACAGAACCACCGCGGTCGAAGACGACGACCAGAAACGGCGGAAACACGAACGGAAACCACCGCGGTCGAAGAGGACGACCAGAAACGGCGGTCGAAGAACCTTCGGAAACGGCGGTCGAAGAAGCTTCAGAAACGGCGGTCGATAATGGTGGCTGGGAAACGGCGGTGGTTGGGTCCTGAGCATGAGCGTAACCGAAACGGCGGTCGAAGAAGCTTCGGAAATGGCGATCGATGATGGTGGCTGGGAAACGGCGGTCGAAGAAGCTTCGGAAACGGCGGTCGATGATGGTGGTTCGGAAACGGTGGTGGTTGGGTCGTGAGCATGAGCGTACAGTGGAAAGGAGTGAAACGGCAGCCAAGGAATATTATACAGTGGAAATAATGAAATATTTTGAATTTGGGAAATAAGGGTTTGGAAACTATTACCTCGGTGGAAAGGTATAACCGATGTAAGGGTTGGCTTAGTGGATAACCTATTACATCGATGGATCCTTATAACCGATGTAAGGGTTTTGCACCTATTACATCGGTTAATCCTAATACCCGATGCAAGCTTTTTTTTGGACTTTTTTACATCGGTTTAAACTTCCACCGATGTAATAAGTTGCGAAAAAATTAATTTATTCTTTAATTTATTTTTTATATTAATATCTGTTGTGAAGATATTACATCGGTTTTTAGTCAATCGATGTAATATGTTGCATGTTTTTTATTAATATTTCTACTACCTTGTTTCTTATTTACAAAAATGCCACCGTATTTTTTTCTGAAAACTTTTTACATCGGTGGATGCGTTTGCCCGATGTAATAGGTAGCGAAATATATATTTTTTCATATTTTTTATATCATTGCAAATAAATATCTGATGTAAAAAAGTTTGTTAATTGTATTTTTTACATCATATATTTTGATACCCGATGTAAAAACCTTTTCTCAAATGTCTTTTTTTTAGTAGTGCTTATTGGTTGCTAATTATACTTCACCATAAATCTTGGGAAGTAGCTCCTCAATACCAGCAACTTTGGTACTTTATCTTGGGACTATCGAGTACTTGACTTAGTTTGATCTTTGTAATCCAACCAAACCATAACATGCTGTCTTATAAACCTAATCAGATCATATGCACAAACCCCTTGCCTATAAATAGAAGAAGCATTTGCAAGAGAAAGAGGTTGGAAAAGGTTAGAAAAATAGAGAGAAAATCTAGAAGTCTTGTTGTAAACTAGCCATCAAAAACCATAACTGTCCAAAAAAGCTTCCACTCTTGAGTTTTTAAAGTCCAAACCTTTGAACCTCTCATACCTTGCAAACTCTATCCAACCATCTAAACACTCTACATAAATCATATAGAAGTTGTTCAAACACAAGAAAAACTTATGTAACATCACTATCATCACTTCCCAAGCTCAACAATAGCCCGTACAGCAACTCAAACTCAAAGCACAAATTTCAGCTCCAAGGTAAGTTTCTTGACTTTAGTAATTCATTTTTGAAGACAAAAATGTAGTAACCATTGTCCTTGAAGCTAACCTTTTGTTTATCTTCCATTCTTTCCATTATGTGTTGAGAACTAACCCATGTATGCAACAAAACAATTTTGAAGTAGAAAAAATGACAGTATGAGTCGACACATAGCCTTATGAGTCGATACATACTGCTTTGCATGCCCAAAACAGAAGGAAAAACAATGTATGAGTCGACACATGCAGTGTATGAGTTGACATATACCATTATGTATCGACTCATACTGAGTTGATTTGGAAGTACAGGGGCAAAAAAAGTTATGTGTCGATGCATGTGATCTTGTGTCGACACATAATAGTTCAAAATGCATTTTCCTTCTTTTTACACCGTTTTTACGTTTCCTTCATGGTTATTCGATATGGTTGTAATATTTAAGTTCCTACTTCATCCCAATTTGTAAATTGTACCCTCATCACCTAAACGATGTAATAGCGCAGGACTTTATTTTTCGCAATTTAACTCTTTCAAATACAAATGTTAGTAACTAGGGTGTGTATGGAAAGATAAAATCAACAAGTAGATAGCACTAATCAAAGATTAAATGCATGCAAATCAAACACATTATTCACACATGCACCCTGAAGGTTAGCTCCACTCGTTGCCTAAAAAAATGGTCATGTTATGCATGTGGATTGTCTTAGCAAAAACAATCGAAATACAAGATCATAGTCCCTCGATGATGCTATCTAAGTTACCTTACAAATGATCTTAGTCCCTCAAAAGAATGCTAAGATATCTTGCAACATTGCTAATCATGGCTATACGATGACCCACGTCCGTCCCGCTTACATCCAAATATAGGGTTGCTTACCAAATCAATGGTAAGACAACAATGTCAAAGGAAAATAAAATGAACAAGAAAGACATTTGAGTAGGTAGATTGCTCCTAATTACTTGCTCCATTTCAAAACAAACATCCTTTCTATTTTAAAAAATAATCACCTACACTTTCAAAAACACCTTTCAAACATGAAAACATTTTCAAAAGATCAACACTTTGTATACATTCTTACGAACGAGAATCATTACAAAGTTTTCCTAAACGATGGCGCCTTTTCAAAATACTTTCAAAAAACCACACAAAGCACAATTTCAAACAAAAGCAAGTGACCTAGAAAGTAACTAAGAGCCCATGGAAAACCATGGATGAAAAGGGTGCTAATACCTTCCCTTTTCATAATCTACCCCCCGAACTCAAGAAACAATCTCAAAGGTCTTTCCTGTGCTTTTTCACATTTCCTTTTGGATAAAAGAAAAGTCGGTGGCGACTCTTGTTAACCGCAACATTTGCGATCAAACGAAAAACACCCAAGTTAGTTCTCCTACCGTACCACAAAACTGGCGACTCTGTCGGGGATATTCTTAAAAGTGGGGTTACCTTAGGGTTAGATCCCATTTACTTGCTTTCATTGTTTGACTTGTATGCTTTAAATTATGGTTCTTTATTTGGGTTTGAATCCTCCACCCGGATTTGGGATACCTTATAGGTAAGTAGCAATACATTATGGAAACTGTGCAGGGTATACCGACACGGTCTAAGCAATAGCTACGTTAGTGCGACATATTTGTAGGTACCAGTAGCTTTTGAGTTAATCAAAGAGAATACGAGGCCGCTGAGTGATGTCATGAAGCACTAATGAACTTCTAGAACCTTTACTTTACCAACTTGGCCATTAGGACGTAGTGAGATGACCGGCTTTGGTGCAGTCTGAAGTTGGTAGATACTCGATACTACACTCATTGAGGTTTGGTTTTTTGGGATATTTCGGTCGCTATTTAAGAGGCTTGCACTGAAACAATGCACGAGAAAACAAATCAGTGATATTGAGCTCCTTAGAACCCGATTACTATTACTAAGACAGGTTTGAGCCAACTAAACTTCAAGAGGGTACTTACCTATGAGACTCCATGAAAGCCTAAACCTAAGGACTTGTTTGCTTTGTCTGTATATATTTACTTGTACATAACATCATGAACATCATAACATCATACTCATATTCACTAACCATTTCAAGGATCTTGGGATTTATCTTTGTTCTGTTTTGTAGGACATGGATTCTATTCGCAGGAAAACCATTCAAGTCAATCTCGTAAGGATCCCTCCTCAACTCAAAGAGCTAGCATCAAGGATTCCTGAAAATTCTCCATTTACCGAAAGACATGGTCGCCTACTAAACTTGGTTACCTCCAACACTGATGAAGACATGATGAAGGTGCTCTTTCAGTTCTTTGATCCCTTACACCATTGCTTCACTTTTCCCGATTATCAACTTGTACCAACTTTGGAAGAATTCTCCCAACTTTTAAGGATTCCCATCCTCAATTAACTACCTTTCAATGGTAAGGAAAGAGATCCAAAGCTAGAAGAGATTGCTCAAGCTCTACACTTGCAACCATCTGATATCACAACTAATTGGGAAACAAGGAGTGGTGTCAAGGGATTCCTAGCAAGGTTCTTGTTTGAGAAAGCCCAAAACTGTTGGAACTCTTTGGATTTGCAAGCCTTTGAGGAAATTGTGGCTCTCCTCATCTATGGGATGGTTTTGTTTCCAAATCCTGACCAACTCATAGATATAAACGCCATCAAAATCTTCATGTCTCGTAACCCGGTGCCTACTTTGCTAGGGGACATCCTACATTCCTTTCACACTCGCACTTTGAGGAATAGAGGTATCCTTATATGTTGTACTCCTCTCTTGGCAAGATGGTTTATTTCGCATCTTCCCCAATCTGTATTGAAGAACGAGCAAGGTTCAAGGTGGTCCCATAGGTTAATGACACTCAGAAATTCAGATATTCATTGGTGTTCCCGCTCTTTGGAGAATGTTACTATCATCGACCGTTGTGGAGAGTTCCCTAATGTCCCTTTGCTTGGAATTAGGGGAGGTGTCACTTACAACCCTTGCTTAGCCTTAAGACAATTTGGTTACTCCCGAAGGGATGGTCCACACGAGATGCTTATTCAAGGTTTAATTTTCGACTACGAGAACGACGATCAAGGTCACCGCCAGAGATTTATCTGAGCTTGGAGGATGTTGAACAAGGTGGATAGCAAGACACTAGGACACAAGAATTCCATTCCCCTCGAGCCTTACCTTAAATGGGTACGAGCTCATGCTGAGAAACTTGTGATGCCTTATCCCTCTATCCTACCAGTCATCATGGAGCATGTGGTTGAAGGAGATGTTTCCTACACCATCCTCCATCCCGACATGCCTACCTCTCTCGAAGTGGATCCAGCTGAAGGAAGAATGAGATACTTTCGAGGCTCAGTTCTATGCTAGTGAAAAGAGGGTCTTGGAGCTTACGAGGCAGCTACAAGAAGAGCAAAGTGTGAACGCTTATCTCGCGCCAAAGAGGATGTGTTCAGTCTTTTTATCTTAGAAAGTTATTTTGTAAGCCCAAGAGGCATGATGTAATCTTTTTTGTTTTTCTAATGAAAATTAACATTCTCTTGTCTATACAAATTTAAATTTCATTAATCCTTGAAATCATTTGCATGTACATATTCCATGCATCATAACATGACAGGTTTTCGCATAACAGGTTTCCTTATCTTTCTGCTGTTTATTTCAGTAAGATGGATCTAGAGAAAACTGTGACGGAACTCCAAGCCCAGAATTCTCAGTTTTAGGAAGCTTTACTAGCCCTAGCCAAGGGGAAGAAAGATATGATGGCTTTGCTGGCCGTTCAAAAGAAGCCAAAGAAGAAAGCTCTGCTCAACATAGGCAGAAGGTTCGAGGATACAATCCATCAAATCCCAGTAGGAGGAGACTCATCTGAAGAGGACGAGAACCAGGTCGGTGAGGTCAAGAGTACTCAGGCTGAATGTGCTAATGATCAAGAATCTGATGATGATTATTTCAACAAGCAGTATCCACCTGCTGATATCAAATACAAGCAGTTATAAGACAAATTGAAAGCTGTTGAAATCCAAGCCATCCCCGGTTTAGATTTTGATGATTTGGGTTTGATCTCTGGGGTAATCATTCCCCACAAATTCAAAGTACCAATCTTTGCAAAGTACGATGGGGTTTCTTGTTCCAAACTCCATTTGAAATCTTATGTACGCAAGATACAGCCTCACACTGCTGATAAGAAGCTCTGGGTTCACTTTTTCCAAGAGAGCTTGGCTGGAAAATAACTTGAATGGTTTTATCAGTTAGATGGTTCTCGTATCAACACTTGGGAGGATCTAGCTACTGCCTTCTACCATCAGTATCAATACAATGCCGATTTGGCGCCAACAAGGGTTCAGTTATAAGATATGACCATGGGAAAGAATGAAGGATTTAAGGAATATGTGCAAAAGTGGAGAGACCTTGCTAGTAGAGTCCAACCTCCCTTGACTGATAGGGAACACATCGAAATGTTCATGGGAACCTTATCAGGTCCTTTCTTTAATCTGTTGGTAGGTTGCTCTTCTTCTGGTTTCACCGAATTAATCCTAACCGGTGAAAGAATTGAGAGTGGCATCAAAAGTGGGAAGATCTCTATGGCATCTACCTCCACCATAAATCCTATCAAGAAACCTTTTGTTTCAAAGAAGGAAGTTAATGTTGTGTATGGGGCAAGGGCCCATACCAAGAAGAATGATCATCCGTCTGTCAATGCTGTCCGAATCTCCAATCCAACTCCTACTCCAAGACCATCTGTAAATCATCAACATTTTGAAACTCCAAGAAGACAGTTTACAAGGTTAGGCATGTCACTATCTCAAGCCCTTCAACATTTTCTCAAGGCTAATTTAGTGACATTGAACGATCCTCCCGCCAACCCCGACACCTCGTCACTAAAATATAATCCGAACGGCAAGTGTGCTTACCATTCAAACAGCCCCGGGTATGAGACTGACCAGTGTTGGGCCTTGAAGAACAAAATCCAGGATTTAATTGATAACAAAACTATTGAACTTGATCCTCCTCCGATGCTGAATGTAATTACCGCTCCAATGCCAAAGCATGACAAAGGTGTTAATGTTGTCGAAGATACAATTTTTGTTACCTCTATTAAAGATTTGACTACTCCACTGAATATAATCAAGAACAATCTGTTGAAAGCCGGGATCTTCCCTAGCTGTGAAAAAGACTGTGTGTGTTGTACAAGATGACTTAATGAATGTGAAGGGCTGAAGAAAGGCATACAACGCCTGATGGATAGCCACAAAATTATGTTTGAAAAGACTCCATTTTCCAAGAGTTTGATTAACAAATGTGAAGACCTCTCCATTATTACCATCTCAAACAAACCTATCAGGATCACCTCCAAAGGTCCTATTAGGATTTCAAATGAACCCACCATTTCTCCATTAATAATTACTAATCCTGGACCGATTCCTTACTCTTCAAACAAAGCGGTACCATGGAATTACGTTGCTGAGGTGTTCTATCATGGGATTAAACAAGATGGCTGGATCAAAGAAGAAAAATATGACAATGTTGGTAACATAGCTGGCTCAAGCAAAGTAACTAGAACTGGGAGAATATTCTCACCCAATATCTCACCTTCAGTAGTTACAAAGACGCCCATCCGCATTACTGCCGCTAAGCCAAGTACCGAGACAAAAGGGAAAGGGAAGGTTGTTGATCTTGATGTGATTGAAGTACCCTCCAAGGATGTAGCTGATGAAGAACCATCTGCCTATGAAATGGAGGAAAATTTGAAGATCATCAAAAGAAGCGACTTCAAGATTTTAGAACAGTTGGGGCAAACCCCCTCTAAGATTTCCATGTTGTCATTGCTGCTTTGCTCTGATGCCCATGCTCGGACATTAATCAAGTTCCTGAAAAGCGCTCATGTCCCCCATGAGACAACAACAGACCAATTTGAGAATTGTGTGGCTAGCCTGACAGCTGATAATGGCTTGGGGTTTTCAGATGTTGACTTAACACCTCTCGGGAAGAATCACAATAAAGCTTTACATGTTTCTATCGAGTGCAAAGGGACTACCTTAGCACATGTGCTAGTCGACACTGGTTCTTCTCTGAATATTACCCAAGGGGGCATTAGACCGTTTTGACTGTGAAGATTTAATCTTGAAGACAAGTGATATCATCATAAGGGCGTTTGATGGATCAAAGAGGACTGTTCATGGGGAAGTAGATCTTCCAATCAAACTGGGTTCCCAAATCTTCAACTCCACCTTCTATATTATGGATATTCGCCCTGCCTATTCTTGTATGTTAGGTCGCCCGTGGATTCATAAAGCTGGGGCAGTGACCTCAACATTCCATCAGAAACTCAAATATCCAGTAAAGGGAAGAATAGTCACTGTCTGTGGGGAAGAAGAGTTTATGGTGAGGCACGTTAACTCTTTCAAGTATGTAGAGATGGACGGATAATTCATTGAAACCCCATATCAAGCCTTTGAGGTTGTACCACCGATGATTGCTTATACTAAATGTTCTTCTGATGAGTCCAAAGCTGTCAAGGCCACGCCAAAGATGGTTTCAGTCAAGGATGCCCGCGCGGTAATTGAAGAAGGAAACTGTGATACTTGGGGGAAACTCCTCGATATCCCTTTTAAAACGGACAAGTTTGGGTTGGGCTTCACTGGCAAAACTCAGAAGGAAATGAGGCGTGCTCGTGCTGGAAAGCCACCTCTCCGCATTGGAAGCCATGGAGTCAACGTCGTGGATGATTTTGAAGAAGAGACTGCATTTGAGGAGTGGGTGTATCCAACTACTACGGAGCTGAATAATTGGCCTACAAAGGACTTTGTACCAGTCTCCTTCGTTGAGAAGTAATCTACTTGTTTCTGCTTTTCTTTCAATCCAAGAACTTGTTGTCTGTAATATTTTAACAGTGACTTTTCATTCATTTGCCTGGCCCGGGCACTTTGGTCCATTTGTCAAGCGTTTTATTTATGTTCATCTAATCATATGATCATTCAGTACATTAGACTCTTTTGCATTCAAATATTTGTGTTCATATCTTTCCTTTCTTTCAAATACATTTTTCAAAAAAATATAGCCATGTATCTTACATGCACACACACACACACACACACACTCTTGCAGGTCGACATCCACTCTGGATCCTATTGCCAAAAACTTTACTATTGTCGACTATGTCTTTGAATGTCCTATCAACCAAGCCAAAGACGAAGGAGAGGAAGATTATGACATACCGGGAGAAATAGCCAGACTTTTATTACAAGAGGAAAAAGATATTCAACCGCACGAGGAGTCAGTTGAAGTTTTCAACCTGGGTACTGGGGCAGATAAGAAGGAAATCAAGATCGACGCTAACTTGGAAAGCAGTGTCAAGAGTAGGTTGGTTCAGATGTTGCATGATTATATGGAAGTTTTTGCTTGGTCTTATGAAGATATGCCTGGGTTGGATACCGACATCGTAGTTCATCGTCTGCCGACAAAAGAAGACTGCCCTCCTGTTAAACAAAAGGTTCGTCGCACGAGGCCTGATATGTTTGAAAAGATCAAAGCTGAGGTGATGAAATAATTCGATGCGTGGTTCCTAGATGTGACATCCTATCCTCAATGGGTTGCCAATATGGTGCCAGTGCCAAAGAAAGACGGGAAAGTTTGCATGTGCATAGACTATAGGGATCTGAATATGGCAAGCCCAAAGGATGATTTCCATCTACCACACATTGACGTCTTAGTTGATAATACTGCTCAACATAAAGTCTTCTCTTTCATGGATGGCTTCTCAGGCTACAATCAAATAAGGATGGCTCTCAAAGATATGGAAAAGACTAATTTCATTACGCAATGGGGGACCTTCTGCTACAAGGTCATGTCGTTCGGATTAAAGAATGCAGGGGCAACATATCAAAGGGCTATGGTAGCTTTATTTCTTGACATGATTCATCATGAGATAGAGGTATATGTAGATGATATGATTTCTATATCATAAACCGAAGAAGAACATCTCGATCACCCGAACAAATTGTTCGAGAGGCTGAAGAAGTACAAGCTGAGGTTAAACCCTAACAAGTGCATGTTTGGAGTATGCTCTGGAAAGCTTCTAGGTTTTGTTGTCAGCAATAAAGGCATTGAAGTTGGCCCTGCCAAGATAAAGGCCATCCAAGAAATTCCAGTCCCTCATTCTGAAAAAGAAGTCAGAGGATTCTTGGGTCGTCTCAATTACATTTCCTGTTTCATATCTCACTTAACTGCTACTTGTGAGCCACTCTTCAAACTCTTGAAGAAAGATCAGGTAGTCAGATGGGACGATGATTTCCAGATTGCCTTTGACAAAATCAAATAATACCTACAAGAACCTCCTATTCTCATGCCTCTAGTTGAAGGAAGACCCTTGATCATGTACTTGACGGTATTAGAGAATTCTATGGGGTGCGTTCTAGGCCAACATGATGAGTCTGGCCGAAAAGAGCATGCTATTTATTACCTGAGCAAAAAGTTTACCGACTGTGAAACCAGATATTCACTGCTCGAGAAAACTTGCTGCGCTCTGGCATGGGCTGCTCGGCGGCTAAGATAATATATGTTGACTCATACCACTTTGTTGATTTCTAAAATGGACCCAATCAAGTACATCTTCGAGAAACCTGCCCTTTACGGACAGATAGCCAGATGGCAAATGATCTTGACTGAGTACGACATTCAATACACGACTCAAAAATCCATCAAAGGAAGTGTACTAGCTGATCATTTGGCCCATTAAGCCGAGGATGATTATCAGTCAATGAACTTTGACTTCCCTGATGAGAATATCATGCTGGTAACCGACTGTGCGAAACCCTGACCGTATGACGGACCTGAACAAGGATCCCGATGGACCATGGTATTCAATGGGGCTTCCAACGCCTTAGGTAACATAATTGGTGCTCTGATCATCTCTCCTGAAGGTCGCCACACTCCTTTCACTGCCAGACTATGCTTCGATTGCACAAACAATATGGTTGAGTATGAAGCATGCATCTTAGGTCTGAAAGCTGCTATTGACTTAAGGATCAAGCATTTGGATGTGTTTGGAGATTCCGCCTTGGTGATCGGCCAAGTAAAAGGATATTGGGACACTAAAGACCATAATCTTATCCCTTACAAGGAACTTATGCTATCCCTAATTCCTTACTTCTAAGAGATCATGTTCAAGCACTTCCCTAGGGAAGAAAACCAGTTGGATGACGCTTTGGCAACCATGTCTTCAATCTTCAAAGTCAGATGGGACAATGAAGCCCCTATGATAACAATTGAAAGATTCGACGAACCTTCACATTGCTATGAGCTTGACACCGATGCGGAAAAGCCATGGTACCATGAGGTGATGAGATACCTTGAAGCATAAGAGTATCCAGAGGGGGTATCTATCAATGACAGAAATTTCTTGTGAAGATTTGCAGCCAAATTCTTCCTAAGTAATGGGATATTATACAAATGCAACCATGATTCGACTCTACTCCGATGTGTGGACAAGAAGGAGGCAGAGGAAATTATGGAAGACATGCACGATGGTCTTCGATACTCATTCAAGTGGGCATACGATGGCTAAGAAAATCTTAAGAGCAGGTTACTATTGGTCAACGATGGAGACTAATTGCCATCAACATTCAAGAACCTGTCACAAATGCCAAATCTATGCTGACAAGGTCCATGTGCCTCCTATCCCTCTGAATGTCATGACCGCTCCGTGGCCATTTGAAATGTGGGGCATTGACATGATTGGAGAGATCAAGCCCACAACTTCCAACAGACATCACTTCATTCTTGTTGCTATCGACTATTTTACCAAATGGGTCGAAGCCTCCTCATTTGCCTCAGTCACCAAGAATGTGGTAGCCAGATTCATCAGACACAACCTCATCTGCCGTTATGGTATCCCCGAAAGGATCATCACCGACAATGGGACTAACCTCAATAATGCTATGATTACTGAGCTTTGCACTCAATTTAAGATCAAGCATCAAAATTCTTCTCCATATAGACCAAAAATGAATGGCGCAGTCGAAGCGGCCAACAAAAATATCAAGAAGATTGTGCAGAAGATGGTAGTAACCTATAAGGATTGGCATGAGATATTGCCGTTTTCTCTACATGGCTACCGTACTTCATCTAGAACCTCAACCGGGGAAACTCCCTTTTCCTTGGTTTATGGCATGGAAGGTGTTTTGCCAATAGAAGTTCAGATCCCCTCGCTAAGGATTATGAATGAGGCAGGCCTAGGCGAAGACGAGTGGATTCAAACGAGTTTGGATCAACTGAACTTGATCGATGAAAAATGATTAGCTGCTATTTGCCATGGTAAGACGTATCAAAAAAGGATGATCAAGACTTTCAATAAAAAGGTCAAGCCTCGAGTATATCAAGTTGGAGACTTGGTGATAAAGCGCATCATTTTACCACAAGGCGACCCAGAGGCAAATGGACTCCCACCTATGAAGGGCCATTTGTTGTCAAGAGAGTTTTCTCTGGCGGTGCCATGATGCTGACTACCATGGATGGTGAAGATTTCCCACATCCTATAAACGCGGACATAGTTAAAAAATACTACGCATAAGAGACCCGTTAGGTTGACACACCTAAGCAAAATAAGGGCATCCCGGCAAACCAAAAGTTTGGGCCAAAATTAGGGATATATGCAAAAGATTGTACACCCGACAAGTTGAAAACCCAAAAGGGCAACTTGGGAAAAAAGGGTATCCTGGTGGGCTGAAAAACCGAAAGGGTGGCCCAGGGAAAAGTTAAGGATTAAAAGCGTGTGACTATGTCCCATGGAATCATCACACTCAATTCTATCACCAAGGTCCAAGTTCAAACGGTCCAAGATCAATCCAATCAACTTCTATTAATGGCAAGGGGCATTCGAAGAAATTGGGGCAATAGTAGAGTTGGAAGCAATGAGATCATTTCACATGGCTATTTGTTTTCATTCTAAATTTTCGTTTTCCTTTCAACGATTTCCTCTTACTAGGATCTCCGTCTATCTGTATAAAAAACGCCTATTCATGGGCAAAATATCAATACAAATACACTTTGAAGTGAAAATTTTTTGTCTTTGTTTTGAATGCAAATTTGTCCAATGACTAAAATTGAATGAACATATGCATATGAACATAATTAAAACTATTTGGCACATGTATCCTACTAAGAAGCAGTAAGCATCTCTTTAATGTATATGAAATATCCCCATAAAGTTATCTCATTATCATTATCCCCACAAGGACGGCTACGATAAACCTTTACCCAATGGAGTTTCCCACAAAGTCTCTTTGCATAGGATAATCCCCGACCAGAGTCTCAACCTCTTGGCCGCTTTCTCTCTAGCTAAGTCAATTTTAAAATTGAAACCTCATAGGGTATCTTCCTAAAGGAAAGTCACCTCCTCAAAAAGGTTTATTATCCCCAACATGTTTTGTTTCCCCAACAATAATCGAGGAACCACAAAACTCCCCAGCCGAGTCCAAATTTCCTTAACATACAACAATCAAGACACCGCGAAGTTCTCCAGCTGAGCCTATCTTCCCCAGCTGAGCATATCTTGCCCGGCCAAGGCTATTATCCCCAAGTGGAGTTTATCCTCCCCAGTTTAGTGTATCCTCCCCAAGTTGAGTATGTCCTACCCGACTGAGTCTACACTCTCCTGTTTGAATTTTCTTTCAGATTATTGCAAAATCATAGGGCCACAACCCCTGATCCCCAGTAAAGGCGTCAACAAAGCCTTTACTATTTCCAAAAAAAGATACTATGAAGCCTGAATCCGACCAGATATTAGCATAATTTTCAAGTTATTACTGAAGCCTGGACCCGGCCAGATAATAGTTTGACTTCTTCAAGTTGCTGAAACCTGGACTCGACCAGATAACAGTTTGAGTATTTGAAACCTGTACCCGACCAGATAGTAGTTGATCTCAATTTCAAGATGCTATAAAACCTGGATCCGACCAGATAGTAGCCTAACTCTTCAAAGATATAGAAGAACCTGGACTCAATCCGACTAAGGTTTAACTTCTTTTCCCTAGTAGAGTTTGCCTTTGCCCCAACAAATTACTGTGAAACCTGGATCTGACCAGATGACAGTTATCAACTTCATATTTTCAAGCAAGTTGTTGTGAAGCATGGATCCGACCAGATAACAACTAAATCCCCAAACAGTTTATTGTGAAGCCTGGACCCGACCAGATAGCAATTGACCTCAACAATCTCAAAAATCTGCAAAGCCTGTACCCGACCAGATAATAGTTTTTCAAACAGTTTATTGTGAAGCCTGGAGCCCGACCAGATGACAATTAATTGTAATCCCCAGAGATGCACTATAAAGCATGGATCCGACTAGATAATAGCACAACTTTCCAAAAACCATAAAACATGGATCCGACCAGATAGTAGTTACCACTTCAAGTTATTGTGTAGCCTAGATCCGACCAGATAACAGTTAACCATTGTATCCCCAACAAGTTATTGTGAAGCCTGGATCCGACCAGATAACTATTCAATTTCAAGAAATTTTCTGCAAAGCCTGGAATCCGACCAGATAATAGTTAACCTCTATATCCCCAGCAAGTTGTTGTGAAGCCTGGATCCGACCAGATAACTATTCAATCTCAAGAAATTTTCTGCAAAGCCTGGAATCTGACCAGATAACAGTTAATTCGTCTCTTCCCCTAGTAAGTTACCGTGAAGCCTGGGTCCGACCAGATATCAGTTGACTACTTCATCCTTAGCAAATTGTGAAACCTAGATCCAACCAGATAACAGTTGACATTCAAGAGATATTCCCCATCGAAAGCATCCTTTCAACAAAGTTTGAACATATGCATATTCTTCATCCTCAACGGCAATCAGGGATTCAACCTCCCAGAATTTCCATAGCAGCAGTCAGGGATTTAATTTCCCGGACAAAAACATACATCTCACATTGATACATCATAGCATGTACATACCCTATGCATTTAGCATATAACCACATCTGGTGAACATCATGCATACATCTGCATTTTACTAAGTCTTTTTCTCACAGGTAAAACATCAAGTTTTAGTATAAATCAACAAGAGATTTGTGCTGATATTTCTTCTAATGTTTATTAACTTTCCTCCAAATGGCATCTATAAGCCCATTCACCATCCATCTTCGAGTGAAAATTTCTGGGCACTCTAGTGTTCAATCATCTTTCACCTTCAAGTCATGAATGGCAGACTCACCAATCTAACTCTTCAAGTTTAAGAAGATTGAACAGGGGCAGCTGTTGTACCCCAAACTTTTCCCTCTCATTTCTCAAGGATTCTCTCAAAAGATCTTCTATGACGTCAAGTTTGCAGCACTCATACATCAATTTAGGCTTGGAATTAGCACAAGGGCAAAATGGTCATTTGCATATTAGAAAGTCAAACTTTTACTTTTTGGTCAACATTACATTCCAAAGATCAAATTTCATCAAGACATGCAAGAATATAAAGCTTGATCATCAAGAAAGTCAAGAAAGTCAAAAGTCAACTTGAAAAGTCAAGATTTCCAAGACTTAGAAATTTTCTAAGTGTTTTTATACATGATAATTTCATCACTTCATGCCATTCTTTCATCATGATGCCAGATGATTCAAAAGAAACTTTCAACATGAAAGTTGTAGATCTTCATGATATCTACAACATTTCTTTACATAGCTTCTCCTAAATATGATGGGATCTTAAGTTACAAATTCATGAAGTCATGACATTTTCATTTAACACTTAGAGAAATTTTCAACAGATTTTGGTCAGGATTTTACCCCAACTTCTTGGCATTTTTTCACATAGTTCCAAGATGATTTTGTCAAAATGGCCAACATGAAAGTTATAGAGGATGTTTCAAGCTTTCCAAGACATCCAAGAGCATAAATTTATCATACTTGAGCTAGGAGATTCAAGGGCTTGAAGTTGGCCATCCATCTTTGAATTGCAAGTCATTCTAAGTGAAGAACACATAACAAAACTCTCATGATTTGCTGCATAATCTTATGTTGCAGGCTTCTTTCCTTGCAAATCTCATCATAATTTAATGCTTACACCCACTCTTGAGCTATTACCCAAGTGTTTAAACTATTGTCCAAAAGATCTTTCCATTTATGGCATAAAGGCACCATTGCTATTCTTGAAAAGCAAGCTTTTTTGTACAAAGTTTGTCTTGAGCCCATACCTTGCTGGTTGCTGATTATACTTCACCATAAATCATGGGAAGTAGATCCTCAATACCATCAACTTTGGTACTTCATCTTGGGACTATGGAGTACTTGACTTAGTTTAATCTTTGTAATTCAACCAAACCATAACATGTTGTCTTATAAACCTAATCAGATCATATGCGCAAACCCCTTGCCTATAAATAGACGAAGCATTTGCAAGAGAAAGAGGTTGGAAAAGGTTATAAAAATAGAGAGAAAAGCCATAAGTCTTGTTGTAAACTAGCCATCAAAAACCATAACTATCCAAAAAAGCTTCCACTCTTGAGTTTTTAAAGTCCAAACCTTTGAACCTGTCATACCTTGCAAACTCTGTCCAACCATCTAAACACTCCACATACATCATATAGAAGTTATTCAAACACAAGAAAAACTTCTGTAATATCACTATTATCACTTCCCAAGCTCAACAACAGCCCATACATCAGCTCAAACTCAAAGCACAAACTTCAGCTCCAAGGTAAGTTTCTTGACTTTAGTAATTCATTTTTAAAGACAAAAATGTAGTAACCATTGTCCTTGAAACTTAATTTTTGTTTATCTTCCATTCTTTTCATTATGTGTTGAGAACTGACCCATGTATGCAGCAAAACAATTTTGAAGTAGAAAAAATGACAGTATGAGTCGACACATAGCCTTATGAGTCGATACATACTGCTTTACAGGTCCAAAATAGAAGGAAAAACAATGTATGAGTCGACACAAAACACGTATGAGTCGACACATGGAGTGTATGAGTCGACAGATACCATTACGTATCGACTCATACTGAGTTGATTTGGCGGTACAGGGGCAAAGAAAGTTATGTGTCGATGCATGTGAGCTTGTGTCGACACATAATAGTTCAAAATGCATTTTTTCCTTCTTTTTACACTATTTTTACGTTTCCTTCATGGTTATTCAATATGGTTGTAATATTTAAGTTCCTACTTCATCCCCATTTGTAAATTGTACCCTCATCCCCTAAATGATGTAATAGCACAGGACTTTATTTTCCGCAATTTAACATTTTCAAATACAAATATTAGTAACTAGGGTGTGTATGGCAAGATAAAATCAACAAGTAGATAACCCTAATCAAAGATTAAATGCATGCAAATCAAACACACTATTCACACATGCACCCTTAAGGTTAACTCCACTTGTTGTCTAAAAACATGATCATGTTATGCATGTGGGTTGTCTTAGCAAAAACAATCGAAATACAAGATCATAGTCCCTCGATAACGCTATCTAAGTTGCCTTACAAATGATCTTAGTCCCTCAAAAAAGAATGCTAAGATACCTTGCAACATTGCTAATCATGGCTATACGATGACCCACGGCCGTCCCGCTTACATCCAAAGATAGGGTTGCTTACCAAATCAATGGTAAGACAACAATGTCAAAGGAAAAGAAACTGAACAAGAAAGACATTTGAGTAGGTACATTGCTCCTAATTACTTTCTCCATTTCAAAATAAACATCCTTGCTATTTTCAAAAATAATCACCTACACTTTCAAAAACACCTTTCAAACTTGAAAACATTTTCAAAAGATCAACACTTTGTATACATTCTTACGAAAGAGAATCATTACAAAGTTTGCCTAAACGATGGCGCCTTTTCAAAATACTTTCAAAAAACCACACAAAGCACAATTTCAAACAAAAGCAAGTGATCTAGCAAGTAACTAAGAGCCCATGAAAAACCATGGATGAAAAGGGTGCTAATACCTTCCCTTTTCATAATCTACCCCCCGAACTCAAGAAACAATCTCAAAGGTCTTTCCTGTGCTTTTTCACCTTTCCTTTTGGATAAAAGAAAAGTCGGTGGTGACTCTTACTAATCGCAACATTTGCGATCAAACACAAAACGCCTAAGTCAGTTCTCCCACCGTATCACAACCATGATCAAAATTTGAAAAAAATGCCATGTTTTATGATTTTATGCCATTTTCACATGTGGATGAACTTGGACATATTTGAAGGGTTATTGCACGAAATCAATTGACATAAACCAGCATAAAACTTGCCCAAAATGGATTCACATCAAAATTTACATTATTTCTATTATTTATTTATTTAATTTTGAATTTTAATGAATAAAATATCAAAATAAATAGCATAAATAGTAGAAAAATGTATGGGTGGACTTAGATGTCATGGACCGTATTAGGAACGAGTTTCAAACTTGAAAAGATAGGCCCATTTGGAAAAAATCCAAGTTTGGTCAATATTTGCTTCATGCATTTTTTCAAATATTGGCCAACTTTGACAATGCATATCTCTCTTAATTTTAACCCTATGAGGGTGTTCTTAGACTTTTTAGAAATCTTAGGATGTTCCTTAAGCAAACTTTTTGGTTTCATCTCAATTGGATCTTCCATGTTCATGTAAGAAGCTTTGACTCAAAAGGTGTTTTTGTTGACTTTTGAAAAGGACCTATAATGTCTGAATTTATATCTTTTCATGAGTGCATTTCTTGAACTTGAGGGATGGAGATGAGTTTTAGGTAATTGGATTATCTTAAAAAAGAGCCTTGGATGAGAAATTTCTGATAAAGTATGAGAAAGTTATGCCTGGTCAAAGTTTGGTTTACTTTTCCTATAGAAACCCTAATTTAACAACTTTTGAGTTTTGATGAATTAGGAGCATTCCTTGAGGAATCATGATCAACCCTTGATCAAATGATGGATATAACTTCAAGATGTTGATGTTTACCAAAAATCTAGAAATTTGACTGTATGTGGGTCACAATTGACTTTTGACCTAATATAGTTGATTTTCAGGCATTTGAGCAGTTGACTGAGCAAACTTCTTGTGCAAGGCATGAAACTTGGCATGGATGATCTTGAGGACATATTTGGGAAATGGAAACCACTTAGGACCCTTGGAAACTCAAACATCTTGATGAGAAGTGAAAACCTAGTTTGAGGCTTATTATCTTAGGAGGAAGATTTGTCTGGTCAATCCTTAGGCATCCTTGGGCAAGTTGAGGACCTCTAGGAGTATGCTTTGAGTAAAATGAGAGGGAAAATTTTGGGGTACAACACGTATGTATTGTTAGGAGGCAAGATCCTCTTCAGTACAAGATCACCAGCCTGAAAATTCCTCGGACGTACCTTCTTGTCAAAAGCTTTCTTCATCTTCCTCTGGTATAACTGCCCATGGAAAATAGCGGTCAATCTCTTCTATTCAATGAGATTTAACTTATCAAATCTATTTTGAACCCATTCGGCCTCATCCAACTGTACATCCATCGGTATCCTTAAAGAAGGAATTTCCACTTCCACAGGCAGGACTGCTTCCATGCCATATACAAGCGAGAATGGGGCTTCCCCAATTGAAGCACGCACAGTGGTACCATAACCATGTAAAGAAAATGACAACATCTCGTGCCAATACTTATAAGTGACAACCATCTTCTTCACAATCTTCTTAATATTCTTATTAGCTGCGACAACCGCGCCATTCATCTTAGGACGATAAGGAGAAGAGTTGTGATGCTTAATCTTAAAGCTTTTGCACAACTCTTTCATCATCTTATTATTGAGATTCAACCTGTTATCAGTAATAATCTTCTCGGGAACCCCATATCGACAAATGATATTATGCTTGATGAAACGAGCAACCACCTACCTAGTGACGTTGGCATAAGATGCTGCTTCGACCCACTTGGTGAAGTAGTCAATGGCCACCAGAATGAATCGGTTCCCGTTGGAAGCAGTCGGTTCAATCCGACCAATCATATCAATACCCCATATTGCGAAGGGCCAAGGAGAAGTCAAGACATTCAGAGGGTTGCGCGGCACATGCATTTTGTCGGCATAGATCTGACATTAGTAACAGATCCCGGAATGATTGTAGAAATCATTTTCCATTGTTAACCAATAGTAACCTGCTCTCAAGATTTTCTTAGCCATAGTATACCCACTGGAATGCGTTCCAAAGGAACCTTCATGAATTTCTTCTATGATCTTATTTGCTTTATGTCTATCCATGCATCTGAGAAAAAAAATCATAGTTTCTCTTGTACAAAACATCCCCATCGAGGAAAAACTTGGTTGTATATTTCCGCAGAGTCTTCTTATTAGTGAAAGAAGCATCCTCTGGATATTCTTTTGTTTCTCGATATCTCTTGATATCATAAAACCATGGTTTCTCATCAACAACATCTTCTTCTACTTCATAATAAAATGCTGGCTCATCCAACCTCAAAATGGTGATAGAGGGGGCTTCATTTGCCCATCTGACTTTAAACATGGATGACAGAGTATCCGAAGCGTTTGCTAAGTTGTTCTCTTCCCTTGGAATATGATTAAAAGTAATCTCATCAAAATATGGGGCCAACTTCATCATATGCTCACGATACAGAATCAAATTCGGGTGACGAGTTTCTCAATCTCTATTGATTTGACTAATCACAAGAGAAGAATCCCCATATATTTCCAAGACCTTGATTCACAAATCAATAGAAACTTCTAACCCAAAGATACAAGCTTCATACTCAGCCATATTCTTAGTACAATCAAAGTAAATTCTAGTAGTGAGAGGAGTATGGAAACCTTTAGGAGAAATAATCACAGCACCGACACCATTACCCAACGCATTTGAGGCACCATCGAACACCATCGTCTATCACGATCCGGGTTCGGGTCCTTCCTCAGGGCCTGGAATATTACAATCGTACAAATACATGATTTCTTCATATGGAAGTTAAAAATTGATCGGCTGATAGCCGTCTTCCATAGGCTGGTGAGCAAGATGATCGACCAACACACTACCTTTGATAACATTTTGGGTAGTATACTGGATGCCATATTCTGTTTAAATCATCTTCCAACGGGCTACTCTTCCCGTGAGAGCTGGATTTTCAAAGATGTACTTGATTGGATCCATCTTGGATATTGTGATACGGTGGCAGAACCGTCTGTTATACTGGTTTTGCATTTGTGTTTGCAAATGTTGCGGTAAGCAAGAGTCGTCACCGAATTTTCTTTTATCCAAATTAAGAAAAGGGTGAAAAGAACAGAAAAAGACCTTTTAGAGAATTTTCTGAGTAAGGGGGGTAGATTATGGAAAGGGAAGGTGTTAGAACTCTTTCCATCCGTAGTCATCTATGGGCTCTTAGATGCTTAGCTCATTTGAAAATTACCTTATGCTTTTTGTGTGTTTTTGAAAAGTATTTTTAAATTCCATAGTATGGCGATTCGCTTCATGATAACTCTTGTATCAGTCCTCAAGAGTGTTGATAAAGCAAATGTTTTTAAAAGTTGCTTTTGAAATTTTTTTTTGTAGGTGTAAAAATTTGTTTTGAGCAAGCATCTAACAACTATCTACTTGGACTCGAAAAGGTCGTTCTTTTCCTTCTATCCTTTAGACAGTGCTATCCTACTATTAGTGAGTAGGTATCCCTATCGTTGGATGCTTGAGGGAAATTCGAAGGGACGTACAATCATAAAGGAAACATATGGAGGCGCTTTAGAAATTTTTATTTAGGGACTAGATCATTTACCGAAAGGCAACTGTAGGGTCATCGAGGGACTATGATCTTTTGATTTACGGGTCTTTGCTAAAGCGTCCCTGTCTCAAGGGACATGACTGTTTTTTTAAAGGCAACCAAAGTGGGGTACACTAGAGGTGTATATGTGCAATATGTGTTATGTTCAGTTATTTTACTCTTATGTTAGGTTTGCTAGCGTTTGATTATTACTCTTGCCATACAATCCTAGTTAGCATGCATCTAAAAAGTTACTAATTTGCAGTAATTAAAAGTGCGGAAATATAAATCTAGCTATTACAAGGCTTCGGGGAGGAGGATTATTACAAGTCCAAAACTTGTGGGAGAAATAAATAAAGTAGTAAAAGAGTCCTAATTAATTTCTATTACATCCCATGAGCAGTTACAGTAATATGAAAAGTGCGAAAATAAATAAATGCGCGCGCCTAAAAAATAATCCTAGGGAAAGGAAATATTTGTTTTTTTTTTATTTTAAAAAATAAAATCTAAGTCTATTTAGTTTTAATTTTAAGAAAGATGTTAAAGTAATTAAATTAATTAGTTAACAAAATAATTTTAATTTAAAAAAAACTAAACCTTTTTTTTTTGTGATTTTGGTTTTAATGTTAATAAAACATGAGGCAAGAAAATAAAAGAAATAAGCAAAAACCAAAAATAAGAAAATGAGTAGAGGCTCTTTTCGATCCAGAGGAGGAACAGTCTTTCGATCCTGGGAATGATATGGTTCTTTCGACCCAGGGAGAGAAAATATCTTCTTCGATTCAGGAAAGGAAAATGTCTTTTTCAATCCAGGGGAGGAAGTTATTCCTTTCGATCTGAGGAAGGAATGGATTCTCAATCTAGAACTGCAAGACAAATATTAGCAAAAAATATGACCTGGGTGTCGAACCTAGGTCCTTCGATCTTACGTACATTGGTTTATTTAGGCCAGATCTACAGTATGGGCGTTGGAGGTAAAGGAAAACAAAATGTGGACTTGGAGTCGAACCCAAGCCCTTAGCTCTGAATACGAATCGGATAGAGTTACATGATATCCTGAGAGTGAATCAAACACTGAACAAACATTAATACATTATGAAATCACAAAGGTGAATTTCAAAGTTTACCAACGATGAGAGGCTTCGATTTGGCACTTTTGGGCGTGAATTGGCTAGTGCTTGGGAATGCTTCCTGCAGACTTCAGGGAGTGATTGGGAATGTTGCTGAAAATTCCTTCGATTGGGACTATATATGAGAATTTTGATAGCTTTAGTATGGCTTATGAGGCAACGTGTGCATGTATATTTTTTTGCGTGTTTCTCCGTTGGCTTGTAGAAGTGGCTTGTATTTATAGGAGGTGGAGGAAACGAGAAAATGGAGAAAGAAAAATGTCCTTAAAGGCCAGCCATTAAACATGGCCTTGAAAACAAAATTGTACCAATTTAAAGATTGCAATTTTGAGACTCTTCGTGCCATTTTTGAATTGGGAATGAACCTGGACAAGTGATAATTGACGCCTTGTATGAATTTGAATTAACCAGATAACGTCTTCGATCATCCCCCAAGCATTATTCTCTTTGATGGTTGTGAGTTTTGATTCGAATTTTTCAGAACCTTCCTTATCAGAACTTCTTAGATTAAGTCATCTTCTACATTAATTGCTTGTCTTTGTTGGTACGTTTATCAAAAGACATATGGTCTTGATATGCCAATCGAAGGACACTTTGTTAACATGCCTTCGAAGTGCATCTTATCCTTGCTATTTGATTGACTCATGGTTGCCTCCTTCGAATGACTCCAATTCTCATCATCGGGGCTTCTTCGATTGAGCCCCTATTCGTCTTGTCCTTCGATTAACTCTGAAGCTACCCAATTAGCCCAATCAAAAAACTTCATTCTGGCCAGTAAAAACTTCATTTGTCATGAATGTAATGGTGCATGAGGCTTGGGCTTGGTAACATATAATATCTTGCCCAGCAAGCAGCGTGAACCAACCTCATCAAAAGGAAAAACAAGTTTGTTTCCAACGAATGTGTGTCTTTCGAATATACCAAATGTATGTCCTTCGAAGGCATCATTTGTGTGTTTATAATGTGGCAATCTTGTGCTTGTGAAACGAAAGCAGGCATGAAGAGGGAACCTTTTGCCTTGTGAATTGAAGGCAAGTCTGGAGAATCCCTTTGCCTTGTGAATTTAAGGCAAGTCGAAAGGGGCCTTTTCCTTGTGCATTAAAGGCAAGTCGAAAGAAACCTTTTTCCTTGTGAATCGAAGGCATGTAGGAAGTCCTTTGTCTAATGGATCAAAGACAAGTGTGAAGAGCTCTTTGCCTTAAACGAAGATGGCATGCAGGAATCTACTGTTTTGTGAATCAAAGTAAGCATGCAGGAGGTCACTGCTGGTGAATAAAAACAAACTTTTAGGGGATTCTTGCCTTGTGAATTAAAGGCAAGCCTGAAGTAGCCAATGCACAGTCGAAGCCTTGTGATATGAACATGATCGAAGGGGGACCCAACGCCCACCCGAAGCTTGTGAATCAGACTTGCATCGAAGAGTGCCAAATTCCTAATCGAAGACTTTGAAATAAAGCTTGCTCGAAGGATTTAGATGCCCAATCGAAGCTTGTCAAGATGGCAATCGAAAGACACCTTGTTCAGATGCCAATCAAAAGACACTTGATTATCTTCAAAAAAATTATATTTTCTCTAAGCAAGTGTTTGTAACCAACCATGTAAGAAAAGATCTTGGAAAACATGAGAGAGCAAATTTTGGGGCACAACAACTTCCCCTGTTCAATCTACTTAAACCTGAAGATTTAGATTGGCTTGTTTACCTTTCATGATCTGAAGGTGGAAGATGATTGAACACTAGAGTGCCCAGAAATTTGCACTCACATGAAGTAACACTAATGGTTGATGATGTCGGGAATGGACTTACAAATGCCATTTGAAGGAGATGACAGAGAGTCGTCGGAGATGGGATTAAAGATGCCATCCAAAGTAGATGTTGATTTCATAAATGGTCCCTTTGTGAGGGTTCCTGTTACTACTGTCTGAGGAGGAATCCGCTGGGGAGTGTGGGTTTCTGGTGTTCTCCTGCTTGAGGAAAACTCTGTGGGGAATAGAATCTAGGAACTTCAGTTGTCCAAGGCTCTATTGAGGAGTTATCTCTATATTGGAGAGATGAAAGTTTGTTGTTTGATGGTTGAAACCCAGGTTTTCACGGTAACTTGCTGGGGATAATGGAATTAATCGTTACTTGAAAATGTATTAGAAAGATCCTGTGTAGGGCTGTTCCAGGATGAGTCCGTGTTAGTCTGCATCTGGAGATATATGAGAAGGAGCCTGTGTGGGTCTGTTTCAGGATAAGTCCGTGCTAGAATGCCTCTTGATGATGAGAAGTAACCCGTGTAATATTGCTTCAGGATTAGTTCGTGTAAGACTGCATCAAGATGATGAGAAGGAACCCGTGTAAGATCGCTTCGTCTGGTCGTGTAAATAGTTTTACTGTCTGGTTTTAGGTGTTAATCTACAAATTAGTTGTTCACAGATAGTTGTCCTGTCTAGTTTCAGGTATTAATCTTGAATTTGAAAATTGTCAGTCGCTGAGATAGTTGTCCTGGCTGGTTTCAGGTATTAATCTCTAACCTGAGAACGAAAGATAGTTTTCCTGGCTTGTTACAGGTATTAATCTTCAATCTCTTCATGTAGATAGTTTTCCTGGCTTGTTACAGGTATTAATTTGGAACTTGAAAATTGTCGGTGAGATAGTTATCCTGGCTTGTTACATGTATTAATCTCTGACCTGAGAAAGAAAGATAGTTTTCCTGGCTTTTTATAGGTATTAATCTTCAATATCTTCATGTAGATAGTTTTCCTGGCTTGTTACATGTATTAACCTACAGTCGGTCATCCACAAATAACTTTCCTGGCTTGTTATAGGTATTAATCTGGAACTTGTTTTTGTCGGTCATTGAGATGGTTGTCCTGTCTGGTTTCAAGTATTAATCTTTGACCTGAGAAAAAAAGATACATTTCTTGGCTTGTTACAAGTATTAATCTTCAATCTCCTCATGTAGATATTTTTCCTGGATTGTTACAGGTATTAATCTACAATTGTCCATCCACAAATAGTTGTTCTTGCTTCTTACAGGTATTAATCAGGGACTTGTAACACGGGTCACATAAATAGTTCCCCGTCTGATTTCGGGCATTAATTCGTGGCCTGTTGTATTTGTTGGTAAACCCGTCTTGCTTCGAGAGGTCATACCACTTGGTCGTATAGATAGTTTCCCTGTCTAGTTTCGGGCATTAATCTTTGACCTACTGTATAGGTTGACAGTGTTTGTCTTTCCGCAAACTCAACCTGGAAAGGTAAAGTCTGTTTCATGCGATGTCGTGATGTATGGATTGCATGATGCTCTCAAAATAAATGAGATTGTGATATATGTATTTATGTTGCACATGCTATGATGTTTGTAAAATGATGCATGAGTGCAATGTATGAATGTGTTAGTTGTTCTATTGAAGTGTTGTTGAACTAGGGAAAATAAATCCCTGATTGCAGCTGGGGGTGAAGAATGTAGGTCTTCAGATTTTGTTTTAAGTTGAAATGCTAGGAGACGAACTTCTGTTGTTAGAGAAATAAACTTTGTTGGGGAAGGTAAACTCCGTGAACTGCTTGGGGATTTTGTTGAAATCTTGTTGGGGAATCCTGAGAAGCTTGGCGACTTCACTGGGGGATCTTTTAGTGGAGCAGTAATTTGGAGATTCTTGCTCCTCCAGGTATATGAGAACCTGACATCATTAGGTTACATACTGAGAATATGGCAGTGACCTTGTAGTAGGATGACTCTGTCTATGTACCTGCTGGAGAAGGTATCTGCTGGGGAAAACATCTGGGGGATTTTGTGGGTGGCCCTTAGATATTGTCCCATTTCTTAAAGCCATTAGTAACTGTCTTTCTGTTTTTTATGCGTATATTTTTAAGCCGTAATCACATTCAAATGCATATGTTCAAAAATAATCACTGGACATTTTACAAACAAAACAGAAAAATAAAAACAACTATTTTGCATTTTCAAAGAGATAACTTTGTATTAACTTGAATAAGCGTTTATGTACAAGGAGACGAACATCCTAGTAAGAGAATGTCGTCGTAAGAATGAAAACTATACAAAACTAGTATACAAATAAAAATAGCTATGTGAAATAATCCCATTGGGTTCCCATTCTGCTATTGCCTTCATGTCTTTGAGCGTCTCATCTCTTTCCCTGCTTGTCCGAAGCTGACTGGATTGATTAGTACCACTTGAGCTCGATAGTTGATACTGAAGATTGGCTGTAAGGTGATCCAATGAGACATAGTTATATGCTTTAAATCCATAACTTTTGCTTGGACCGCCCTTTCTGGTTTTCAGTCCACTGGGATACCCCTTTTTGCCGAAGCTGCCTTTTCAGGTTTTTAACTTGCCGGGTGTACAGATTTTTTTTATTTATATCCCTAATTTTGCCTGAACCTTTGTGGTTCACCGGGATGCCTTAATTTTTGCCTAGGCCAGTCGACGTAGCGGGTCTTTGTTTATGTGTAGTATCTTTTAACTATGTCTGCGTTTATACGGTGCGGAAGGTCGTCACCGTCCATAGTGGTTAAGATCATGGCTCCACCAGAAAATATATTCTTGATCACAAATGGTCCTTCGTAGGTTAGAGTCCATTTGACCCCGGGATCACCTTGTGGCAGTATGATACGCTTGATTACCAGGTCGCCAGCCCGATATACTTGACGTCTGACCTTCTTGTTAAAAGCTTTGATCATACATATTTGGTACATTTGACCGTGACAGACATCCGCGAGCCTCTTTTTGTCAATCAGGTTTAATTGGTCAAGTCAATTCTGAAACCATTCGTCTTCGCTCAGCCCTGCATCCTTCAGGATCCTTAAGGAAGGGATCTGGACTTCTATGGGTAGGACAACTTCCATACCGTATACCAAATAGAAAGGAGTTTCCCCTGTTGATGTGCGCATTATGGTGCGGTAACCATGAATGGAAAATGGTAACATCTCGTGCCAGTGTTTATATGTCATCGTCATCTTCTGTATGATTTTCTTGATGTTTTTATTCGCAGCTTCTACAGCGCCATTCATCTTCGGCCGGTAAGGAGAAGAGTTATGATGCTGGATCTTGAATTATGTGCAGAGCTCGGTGATCATAGCGTTATTGAGATTGGTACCTGTTGTACCCCAAAATTTTCCCTCTCACTTATCAAGAATTTTCTCACAAGATCTCTTTGACTCAAGACTGCATTAAGGTTTGACCAGCTCAAGACACCTCCTCATGCACCGATGACCAAAATTAGGGTTTGAGTTTGCACAAGGATTTTTGGACTATAAATGTTTCATATGACTTTCAAGGATCATTAGGGACCCCTAAGATTACTCATGTCAAGTTTCAAGTCTTGAATCACACTTTTTGATCAGTCAATTGAAAAGTTGACCTAAAAATCAGTTGTATTGGGGAAAAAGTCAACCATGGCCAATTTAAAGTAAAACTTCATAATTTTTGATCCACATCAACATCTTATACTCATCTGTATCATTTGATCAAGTTTGGACCATAATTCCTCAAGAAATTTGATCAAATCATCATAAGGGCAAAATGGTCAAAATTAGGGTTTTGACTGAGAATGGACAATTTCTGATTTTTGACCTAGAAAATGATCAATTGGTTTGAAGCATGATTTCAAGAGTTCAATTGCATCATCTTTACCTAATGACATGGTTCAAAATATTGCAAGTCCATTGGATTGACATATGAATTTTGCATTCAACTGATCAAAAGTCAACTGTATACTGAAAAGTCAAACTCTGACTTTTTGGTCAAAATCAAGTGCCAAAGGTCATAATTCATCAAAACATGTTAAAATGTGAAACTTGTTCATCAAGAAATCAAGGATTTAAGATTTTGTTTTGAAAAGTTGAAATTTCTTAACTTAGAAATTTTTTCTAAGTATAGAAAATTTCTTATTTTTTCACAACTTTGAGCCAAATTTTCACCATGATGAAAGATGATTCAAAGGAAATTTCCAACATGAAAGTTGTAGATCTCCATGAAGTCTAAAACTTTTCTTCACACAATTTCTCCTAAAAATGCTTGAATCTCAATATATAATTTTGTGGATACATGCCCATCAACTAAAAATAACTTAGTGAAATTTTGCCCTTGTTAGGCAGATTTTTGACCTAACTTCATGGAAATTTTTCACATGGTTCCAATAGGAATTTTCAAAAGTAATTCAAATATGAGTTGTAGAGAACATCTCAAGCTTTCCAAAATGTCCAAGAAATCCTTGAGATCATTCTTAAGCAGGGAGAATCGAAGAGATGAAGTTTGTGATTTATCACTTTGATTTCAAGCCATTTCATGATGAACAAAAATTAAAATCCAGGCCTAGGCTGCATAATCTTTGCTTTGCAGGCCTCAAACTTGTTTCTCACTCCATAATTAAATGTTTTCACAGATGTTGGAAGTTTTAATCCAAGCATTGAATGCATTGTACGAGAACAATTCCATTTTTTGCACAAAGTTGCCATTTCCATTTTGATAAAGCACTACTTTTGCTTTTGTCAACCTCTCTAGCCTCTCAATTGTTTTCTCTGCACAAAAATAAAGTCAAAAACAAAATCAACTTGTCTAAGGTCTCTACCAACTCAGATCATGCTTGTACAAACTTAGAGACTTGTCTCCTCACTTTTCTTCAAAAGCAAGTTATAGAGCCAAAAGGCTATAACTCAGAAACCTGGAGTGGAGTTGATTTCTAACCTTTTCCATACATATACACAAATGTATTGCAACATAACACACGAATGCTAAGACTCCAAAACACTCTAAAACACTCTGCAACTCAGAATCTTCCATAGCTTGACATTTTTGAACCTTACACAGCCATCTCCAAAACCACTCGTGCGTTTTGAGTTTTAACCACCTAAACACTTAATATACCTCATATCTAAGTGATCCAGACCCCTATTATCTCACTGTATCTCCTCTTCCACCATCCACCATTTTCAAATATCAAGCTTGCAGGTTGACTTGAATAGGGAGATTCAGGGACTTTCAAGACAAAGTAAGGATTGGAATACACTCAGGGAGGTCCATGCAAGCTAAACAGATCCTCATGCCTTCTCAAAACTTGCTCAAATTCCATTCACGATCCCAGCTGAATGAGGTAAAAACTCAAACTTCTATCTCTTCATACAAGCATCATTTGGTCCTGATTTGTGAAAGCAAAATGTAGATATCCTTGCCCTAAAGCTAACCATGTTCATAGTTTTCCTTTATATTAACTGTGTATAGAGAATTTTGGATTTGAAATTTCTGTAAAAATTAGGTTTCAAATTAGGGCAAGTAAAATTAGCTTTGATCTTTGACTTTCAGTTTACATAAATTATATGGTTGAACTAGTGGGAAGAAACACCATAACTTTCATGTTTGAATTTTCCATTTTTATGGAGAAATGAAGAAGATACGAGTGATCCGTCCATGGCTCAAGGTTGAAGATGAAGTTGCCTCAGGGGGAATTTTCTAATATATATATATTTATGATTGTGTTTATATAAACGGATGTACATCCACCCCATTGGTAAGGCAGCGCGCGTAAATGCTATAGGTCATGGGTTCGAACCTTAGTGTGCTGCCTTTTGCAATTTTTTCATTTTTTTTTGTTGTTTTGCAGCGCTTGGGCTTCTGATTCTCGGGACTTGTGTTTTTTTCTAACATCCTACCTCCTGCTTACTCTTAACACCCATGGCCCAACATAATTTTATTTATTTGTTTTACTTTCATTTTATTTTATTAAATATATTTTTCTTAATATTAAAAATCATAAAAAATATAAAAATGATAAATTTATATTTTAGCTTATTTTATTTTATTTTTCTCACAAAAAATATTTTTTTTAGTTATATATTATCCATTTATATTAATTAAATTTGTAAATTAAAATTAGAACTAGTTTAAATATTTATTTTTCTTCACACCCATTAAACATATTATTTAGTATAAAAAAGACCAAAATATCTCATAATGCCATATTTTATTTTCAAGATAAAAAATACAAAAAATACTTACTTTTTCTTAAAGAAATTTATTTCCTTTTAATCAAATAGAATTAGGGTTTATTCGAAAATTCTTTTTTCTGAAAAATAATCTTTTTTCTTAATTGATTTAAGTTAATCTTGATTTATTTATTAGGTTTTAGGTTAAAACTTTTTTCACATAAAAACCAAACAAAAATCTTCTTTGCATTTACACATCTTTGCATATTTAACTCATCTTGTATATTATTTATTCCAATATTTGTACATATTCAATTTGGTTGTAATGGATTAATTAGGTTTATATTATTGTAATCCCCATTCATAAATTGTATACCCCCTCCCACAAATGTTATAATAGCATAGTAACTTTAAAATTCGCAATTTATCGCTTTTACATAACATGCTAGTAACTAGGGCTTATATGGCAAGATAAAACCAATAAAATAGAAAACCCTAATCCAAGACAAAATCAAGCATGAAAATGACACACTTGCACACAAAACACCCCTAGGATTATCCCACTTGGTTCCCTTATACAAAAAATTGTCACATTACGCATGTAAGGTGTCTTAGCAAAAACAAACAAATACAAGATCACAATCCCTCGATGACGTTATTCAAAGTTGTCTTACAAAATGATCTTAGTCCCTAAAAAATGCTAATATACCTTGCAACATTACTAATCATGACTATACAATGAACCACACCCGTCCCGTTTACATCCAAAGATAGGGTTGCTTACCAAATCAATGGTAAGACAACAATGTCAAAGGAAAAGAAAATGAACAAGAAAGACATTTGAGTAGGTAGATTGCTTTTAGTTACTTGCTCCATTTCAAAACAAATATCCTTGCTATTTTCAAAACAAACACCTACACATTTCCAAACATCTTACAAACATTGAAAACATTTTCAAAAAGATCTACATCTTTGTATACATTCTTACGAATGAGAGTCATTACAAAGATTGCCTAAACAATGGCCTCTTTTATAAAATACTTTCAAAACCACACAAAGCATAATTTCAAACAAAAGCAAGTGATCTAGCAAGTAACTAAGAGCCCATGGAAAACCATGAATAAAAAGGGTGCTAATACCTTCCCTTTTTATAATCTACCCCCCGAACTCAAGAAACAATCTCAAAGGTATTTCCTGTTCTTTTTCACCTTTCCTTTTGGATAAAAGAAAAGTCGGTGGCGACTCTTGCTAACCGCAACATTTGCAATAACAATCAAGTCAGTTCTCCCACCGTATCACAGAACTGGAGACTCTGTTGGGGATTATTCTAAAAGTGGAGTTACCTTAGGGATTAGATCACATTTACTTGCTTACATTGTTTGACTTGTATGCTTTACATTATGGTTCTTTGTTTGGGTTTGAATCCTCTACCCGGATTTGGGACACCTTATAGGTAAGTAGTAATATGTTGTGGAAACTGTGTGGGGTATACTGATATGGTCTAAGTAATAGCTATGTTAGTGCAACATATTTGTGGGTACCGGTAGCCTTTGAGTTAATCATAGAGAACACGGGGCCGCTGAGTGATGTCATGAAGTACTAATGAAGTTTTAGAACCTTTACTTGACCAACTTGGCCTTTAGGATGTAGTGACATGACCGAATTTGGTGCAGTCCGAAGTTGGTAGATACTCGATACTACACTTATTGAGGTTTGGTTTCTTGGGATATTTTGGTCGCCATTAAAGAGGCTTGAGCTGAAACAATGACCAAGGAAACAATCCAATGATATTGAGCTCCTTAGAACCCGGTTACTATTGCTAGGACAGGTTTAAGCCAACTTAACTTCAAGAGGTTACTTACCTATAAAACTCCATGCAAGCCTAACCTAAGGACTTGTTTGCTTTATTTGTATATGCATACTGTGATACGGTGGCCAGAAACGGGACTATTTTTGGAATATGCTGGTTTGTGTTTTGCGTTTGTGTTTGCAAAATGTCGCGGTAAGCAAGAGCCGCCACCGACTTTTATTTTATCCAACAAGGAAAGGAAAAAAAGCACAGAAAAATTCCCTTTTTCGAGATTTTGAGTACGGGGCGTAGATTATAGAAAGGGAAGTGTTGTACCCCAAAATTTGCCCTCTCATTTCACCAACATTTTCTCATCACAAGACTCTTGGAATTCAAGATCAAGTTAGGGTTTGCTCTGCTCAAGACCCCTCCTTGAACTGTTGACCCAAATTAGGGTTTGAGTTTGCATAAGGATATTTTGACCTACCATTCCAAAATTGACTTTCATACTTCATGTTGGGTTCACAAGTTTTCCCATACCAAGTTTCAAGCCTTGATTCAAATCTTTGTCCAGTCAATTGAACAGTTGACCTAAATATCAGCTGTATTGGGGAAAAAGTCAATTGTGGCCAATTGACAGTCAAAACTCATGAAATTTGACCCACATCAACATTATGAACTCATATGAACCATTTGATCAAGTTTGGATCACAATTCCACAAGAAATTTGATCAGATCACCAAAAGGGCAAAATGGTCATTTTTAGGGTTTTGACTGCACAAAGGCAATTTTTGACTGTTTGACCTAACCAATGGCAAACCAAGCTCACATATGGACTCAAGGACCCAATGAATTTGTCTTGACCCATTCAAAAAGTTCAAAAGATCTCAAATGCATAGGATTGACAGATGAATTTTTCAGTCAACTGATCAAAATTTGACTGTACACTGAAAAGTCAAACTTTGACTTTTTGGTCAAAATCAAATGCCAAGATTTATTTTTCATCAATACATGACAAATTATGAAACTTGTTCATCAAGAAACCCAAAAATGCAAATTAGGGTTTAAAAGGGGAAAATTTCATAACTTAGAAATTTTCTAAGTTATGAAATTTTCTTATTTTTTCCTAACTTTGTCCCATTTTTTCACCAAGATGCAAATGGATTCAAACAAAACTTGAAACATGAAAGTTGTATTCCATCACAAAGTATACAACTTTTATTCACAAAGTTTTCTCAAAAGAATCTTGTATCTCAAGTTATGATTTTTGGAACAAGGGTACCAAAAACTTTTAACTTAGGAGAAATTTGCCCTAACCTAGACAGGATTTTGACCCATCTTCTTGGCCATTTTTCACATGGTTCCACTTGGAGTTTCAATTTGCATTACAAAGATGGATTGTAGTACATGTTCCAAGCTTTCCAAATTGTCCAAGAACTCCTCAAACACCCTTGTGGTTAGAGAGAATCAAATTCACAAAGTTGGCCAAAACTCACTTTTGTTCATGACCAATACATGTTCATAGCAAATTGCATTTTCAAATCAGCTTGTTTTATGCTAGCTTGCAGGCCTCAAAACCAACCTACACTTCATAATTTAATGCTTAACCATTGAATTAAGATGTTATCTTGGCCATTTGGGCATTACATGCAAAACTAATCCTTAATTAGAAAAAGCAAAGTTTCCATTTTTGCCTAAAGTTGCTTTATGTCAAATACTAAATCCTTGAGACATGGGGCCAGATCTTGGAGGCAAATCAAATACACAAATTACAGTTACCAAGAGCCAAAGTTGCAGCATACTTGAGGGCATTGTACAGGCCTGTATTGAAACTCACACTTTCTTGCTTCAAGTAGAAGAAACATTGCAAAACACATACCATCTATCATATCTGTTAACAAGAGCTTAAGAAAACATTGTGCACAGTTTCCATACCTCCCAACTAACCTAAAGCACGATTCATTGATCCCTCATACCTCCCAATACTCAGAATCCCTGTTTTGCTTCAAAACAGGGCAAGTTCTGCAACTTGACTTCTATAGAACAATCCACTCGTGCGTTTTTGCCCAAACCAGTGCAAACACCTTCATTTCATCCATCCAAACTATTTCAAGCCTTAAACACTAGCTGTAACACCTCTAATCCCATTTGCCATTTTCATTTCCAAGCTTTGCAGGTGGACTTCTACAGCATGATACAGGGTGTTTCAAAGCAAGCCAGGTATTGGAGAAGCTTCCTTGGACCTCAGGCAAGCTCAACAGAAGCTCAAACACCATTGAAGGTTGCTGCATTGCTCTACTCGATTCAAGCTGAAACAGGTAATCCATGGACTTCTATCTCTCTATCTAGGAATGGTTAGGCTTAGGTTTATGAATGAAACATGTCCTACTCATAGCCCTGAAGTCATACATGTGATCAGTTTTCATTTATGTTAAGCGTGTTATGAGAATTTCAGCCATGAACATTTGAAAAAAGTTAGGTCAGATTTTAGGGCCAGAGAAATTCTCTCTGGTCTTTTAGAGTTAGATTTAATGCTTTATATGGTTGGATTCGCGTTTAAATTCTCTACAAGTTTCATGTTTTAAGTTTTGCCAAAAGATCAAAGAATCAGGAGCTGGCATGTTGTACAAGAGGCGCGCATGTTTTTCAAACAGAAACTGGAGGTTGAAGATGATGGCTTGGGCTGGGCCTGAGTCATCCTTGCTTTTGGCACCCTTTTTTTCAGTTTGCACCCCCCTGGCCCATTTGATTAAATATTTGTCATTTTTATGTTTTTCCTTTTTATTCTGACTTTATATTTTTTGTTCAAACATAAAAAATACCAAAAATAATTTTCCACATTTTTTTCATATTTATTTGATATTTATCTATTTTGTTTAGGCATATATGTATAAATAAACCTTTTCTTCTTTTAATAAAACTTAAAAATAATACAAAAAATATATTTATTTTTATTTGTTATTTTTATTTACATTCAAAAACATTTTCTTGAAAAATATCCATTTTGTAAATAATTAATATTTTATCTTTATATATTTAATATGTTTAAATATATATACTTGTATATTTTATTAAATAATTAAGACAAAAATACAAAATAATACATTTTATTTTTATTAATATTTGACACCAAAAATATTTTTATTTTACAATATACTTTTTATTTTTTTGTATAAATTAATATACATTGTATATAATTAATAAATATTACTATTCAAAAATTAGGGTTTTGCCCTAAAATGACCAAAATAATTAAAACTTGACTTTTTTTATATTTTATTTCACATTAAAAATACCCTTTTCACATACACAATCCTTTTTGCATAATACATTTCATTTGATATTTATTTAATTATATTTATTTAAATGTTAAATATGGACTTGTACATTCGATATGGTTGTAATAATTTAGAATTTATTTCCTTGTCAAAATATCCCCAATTCAAATTTGTATCCCCATCCCCATAATCATGTTCTAATAGCCTAGAACTTTAAATTCTCGCACATTTAAAAGCTTTCAATTATGCCATGCTTAGGCTTAGGTTTTGTATGCAAAATCAATCAACAATTAGCTTGACCTAATCCAAGATAAACATGCATGAAAAAACAATCACAATGCACACTTGCACCCCTAGGGTTTCATCCACTTGTTGCCTTCAAAAATGGGCCATGGTTGCATGTTGAGTACTTTGGAAAAAAAAAAACAAACGAAATGATCATAGTCCCTCGATGACGCTATCGGAGTTGCCTAAACAAAATGATCAAGTCCCTTACAATTGCCAAAGACACTTGACACTATTGCTTTCATGGTCTATACGATGACCCGTGCCTGTCTCGTTTACATCCTAACACAAGGTTGTTCACCAAATACAATGGTGAAACAACACTGTTAAAAGGGTTAAAAACATAAGAAAGATATTTGAGTAAAATAGGGTAGACAACTCTTAGTTACTTGATCAAACTTGCAAAAACACCCTTGCTACTTTTCAAAAACCCACATCTCAACACAATTTCAAAACAAACTTTCAAAACATTGAAAACCTTTCATAAAGACAAATACCTTTGTATACATTCAAACAAGAATCATTACAAAAGGTTGCCACAACAATGGCCTCTTTTCAAAACATCTTTCAAAACCACACACAAAGCACCATTTCAAACAATTGAAAATGCAAAGCAAGTGATCTAAGCAAGTAACTAAGAGCCCATGGATAACCATGGATAGAAAGGGTGCTAATACCTTCCCTTTCTATAATCTACTCCCCGAACCCAAGAAAACATCTCAAAGGTCTTTCCTGTGCTTTTTGACCTTTCCTTAGGATAAAATAAAAAGTCGGTGGCGACTCTTGCTAAATCGAAACATTTGCGAACACAAACGCAAAACCCAAGTCAGTTCTCCCACCGTATCACAGGAAGGTATTAGCACCCTTTCTATCCGTGGTTTTCCACGGGCTCTTAGGTACTTTCTCATCATTTTCAAAATTGCTTGTGTATGTTTGATTTGAAAGAGTTTTTGACTTCGATTTAACCCTTGCTTCTATCTTCAAGAGTGTTACGAAGTGTTTTTGAAAGCTTTGATTGAAAAGAGTGTAAGTGTGGAAAAGTTTGTTTAGATTGAGCAAGTACTTAAGATTCTACCTACTCGAAAAAGAGAGTGGTTCTATGTTCGTTTCCTTTAGACAATGCTATCCTACTATTAGTGAATAGGTAGCACCATCGTTGGAGTTTTGAGGGTCAATTCAAAAAGGACGTACAATCACAAAAGCAATGTTAGGACGTCTTAGTAATAACCCTAATGTCTTAGATCAATTATTCGAGGCAACAATATCCGAGGCAACCATTCTGAGGCAACTTTTCCGAATGGGACTTTGATCTTTGTTTAGACAAGAGAGCAACCACTAAAATATCCTATACTTAATGACCATTTACCGAAGGCAACCAAGTGGGAGTTTACCCTAGGAGTGCGCATGTGCGAGTGATTCAATTTCAGATTATTTATCTTTGCACATTTAGGGTTTGTGTTGTACCCCAAAATTTGCCCTCCCTTTTCATCAACATTTTTCTCATCACAAGACTCTTGGAGCTCAAGATCAAGTTAGGATTTGCTCTGTTCAAGACCCCTCCTTGCACTGTTGACCCAAATTAGGGTTTGAGTTTGTACAAGGATGTTTTGACCTAAAATGCCCAAAGTGATTTTCATGCTTCATGTTGGACTTACAAGTTTATCCATACCAAGTTTCAAGCTTTGATTCCAATCTTTGCCCAGTCAATTGGAGCTTTGATTCCCTAATGTTCCATTACTTGGAATCAGGGGAGGCATTACCTACAACCCTTGTCTAGCTTTGAGACAATTTGGATATGCACGGAGGGATGGCCCTCATGACATGCTGATTCCTGACCTAGTTTTTGACTTCGACAACAGTGCGCAAGGACTTCGCCAAAGATTCATCAGAGCTTGGAGGATGCCTAACAAGGTAGATAGCAAGACACTGGGGCACAAGAATTCCATCCCTCTTGAGCCTTACCTCAAGTGGGTACGAACCCGAGCCCAGAGTCTTATGATGCCTTACCCTCATATTCTCCCTTTTATTAAAGAGCCTGTTAAGGAAGGAGAGGTTCCTTTCACCATCCTACATCCTGACATGCCAACATCATGGGAGGAGATGCAGAAGAGTTGGATCCAACTCAAGGAAGAAAGGGATACTTTTGAAGCCAGCTTCTACGCCTGTGAGAAGAAGGTTTTGGAGCTTACCCACCGACTTCACGAGGAGGAGACCCTCAATACTTACATCGCACCAAAGAGGATGCGCAACGTCTTTTTACCTTAAGAAGTTTTTTGTAATATTTGGCCCATGGGGCATTTATGTACTGACAAAATTTCTTCTTATTAATATGACGTGTGTTCTTTTTGTTTGCAACAACTTTGAATTTCTAAATCCTTGAATGTATTGCATGAATAAACATATCATTCATCATATGCATAAGCAGGTCTTCACACCAGGTTTCCTTATCTTTCTGCTGTTTATAACAGTAAGATGGATCTCGAACAGACGGTCAAAGATCTGCAGGCACAAAACTCGCAGTTTCAACAGCTCCTTATGACCTTGGCAAAAGTTCAGGAGGATCTTAAAGCACTGTTAGGGAATAAAGAGCAAGAAAAAGGAAAAAAGAAAAAGAAAAGAGTTGGGGTAGCTACACTGGGAAGAAGATTTGAGAATGAAGCTAGGAGAGTTCTTGAATTCCCCTCCACATCTGATGAGGGGACCGGTAAGGGAAAAGGGGCTGCATTACCTTCTGAGTCTGAGGCTGAAGAGGAAGAGGTTGAAGAAGATGAATATTATTCAGAGCAGCAATACCCGCCAGCGGGCGACAAATACAAAAACTTGGAGGATAGACTGGAAGCTATGGAGCTACAAAGGGTTCCTGGGCTAGATTTTGAAGAATTGGGATTGATTGATGGGATTGTGATCCCTCCAAAATTTAAAGTGCCAACTTTTGCAAAATACGATGGTCTGTCTTGCCCGAAGATGCACCTGAGGTCATATGTCAGAAAAATTCAACCTCATTCATCCGATAGAAATCTTTGGGTACACTTCTTCCAGGATAGCCTGTCTGGTACACAGCTAGATTGGTTTTACCAGCTTGAGAGGTCAGAAGTGCACAGTTGGGAGGATTTGGCAGCTTCCTTTTATCTCCAGTATCAATATAACGCTGACTTGGCACCAACCCGTACTCAGTTACAAAGTATGGGGATGGCCTCAAATGAGGGATTCAAAGAATACGCCCAGAAATGGCGTGACTTGGCCGGAAGAGTACAACCACCTCTTTCAGATAGGGAACTAGTTGATATGTTCTTGGGGACCCTATCTGGCCCGTTCTTCAACCATTTGATCGAGAGCTCTTCCGTAGGGTTTACTGAATTGATTCTTACTAGCGAACGGGTGGAAGTTGGTATTAAGAGTGGGAAGATTCAAAGGGATGCCTCTGCATCTACAACTGTTAAAAAGCCATTTCCAACCAAGAAGGAAGCAGCTGTTGTGTACTCTCAGAAAGGATTGGGAAGAACTGAGCGCCGACCGACTGTAGGGGCCGTGATGATTCAAAATTCGTCAAATGATCAGCCTCGTACCAATCAGTCTAGACCTAACCAGCAACGGGTAGAACGGCCACAACGGCAGTTCACCCGCATCAATATGACGCCTGCACAAGTTCTTCCCCATTTGTTGAAGTTAAATCTGACTGGTTTAAAGGAGGCACCAAAAAACCCTAACACCACATCTCCATACTATCATGCCAATGCCAAATGTGCCTATCATTCTGACAGCGCCGGACATGACACCAACAATTGTTGGGCGCTAAAGAATAAAATTCAAGACTTGATAGACGCAAAAGAGGTTGAGTTCGATGCCCCCGAGAAGTCGAACGTAATATCCGCTCCGATGCCAAAGCATGGCCATCATGTTCATGTTGTTGAAGAAGATCTGTATGTTTCTGCTGTTGATGATCTGATAACTCCATTACTGACAATCAAGTTAAATCTGTTGAAAGCTGGGATTTTCCCAGGGTGTAAAGAAGATTGCTACTTTTGTTCCTCCCTACCAACTGACTATCCATTGCTGAAGATAGGCATCCAAGGCCTAATGGATAACCAACAAATTCTTTTTGAAAAGATTCCTGCTACTCCAACTCCTATCAAGGAAGTTTCAATAATCACCATTTCCGCCAATCTTTCCAAGGTCCCCAAAAGGCCTGTTAAGATTACATCAGTTCTGAAGATTGCACCTCTGAAAATAACCATGCCTGGGCCCGTCCCCTACAAATCTGACAAATCGATACCGTGGAATTATGGTGGAGAAATCTACTACCACGGTGTTAAACAATTTGAGATAACTGAGGAGAGCTCTGACGAAGAAAATGCCGACATTGGAAACATTGCCGGTACGATCAAGATTACCCGAAGTGGGAGAATTTTCTCTCCAGAGATTGCCCCTCCAAAGGCAATCTTTGGACCCTCGGCTGCTGCCAAGGTTACTCCTGCACCGATAAAACTTTCTGCGAGAACTCCGTTGATTGAAGAAGCTGTTACTCCTGTGGTTATTCCTCCTACTTCTGCTGATAAGGGGAAAGGGATCCAAGAAGAGCTCGTCAGGACGAGGGCTCAACCCTTGGTCATCCCCGAAACCTCTAAGAAAGAAATGGAGGAGATTCTGAAAATAATTAAGAAGAGTGATTATGACGTGGTGGAGCAACTGGGGCAAACCCCCTCGAAGATCTCCATGTTAGCTTTGCTGCTTTGTTCGGAGGCTCATGACAAGGCCTTGGTAAGGTTTTTGAAGACAGCCCATGTGCCCCAAGAAACCTCAGTCGATCAATTCCAAGATTGTGTAGCCAGCCTTACCGCCGACAACGGTCTGGGTTTCTCTGATGCTGACCTGACTCCAAAGGGAAGAAAGCACAATGACGCATTACATGTGTCAGTTGAATGCCGAGGAACCACTCTCGCCCATGTCTTGGTCGATACTGGTTCTTCTCTAAATGTGCTGCCTAAGAAAGCTCTGGATCGATTGGACTGTGAAGGCTTGGAGCTGAAACCAAGTAATATCATTGTAAGGGCCTTCAACGGGTCTAAAATAATGGTGCATGGGGAGGTCGACATTCCCATCAAGGTAGGCACTAAAGTGTTCCACTCAACATTCTATGTGATGGACATCCGTCCGTCATACTCTTGCTTGCTAGGGAGGCCATGGGTACATAATGCTGGGGCAGTCACTTCCTCTCTACATCAGATGCTGAAATACCCTGTTAAGGGAAAAATCATAAATGTACACGGCGAGGAGGAGTATATGATCAGTCATCTGAACTCCTTTAGGTATGTGGAAGTGGAGGGCGAATTCATCGAAACACCGTTCCAACACTTCGAGGAAATTGCTCCCGAGGTTGCAGTAGCAAAGGCAGTAGCTGAGGTACCCAAGCAGGTGGCCAGGATGGCATCTCTGAAAGACGCAAAGGCTGCAATGAAGGAGGGAAAGAGCTCAACATGGGGACAGTTGCCTGACATTCCTCACAAAACAGACAAGTTTGGGTTAGGATTTACCGCTGCGGGGCAAAAAGCTATGCGTCGCTCCAAAATTGAAAAGGCACCCGTCAAGATTTCCCCTCACGGAATCAATACTTTAGAAGACGAAGACGAAGAGGGTAACATTGAATATTGGATCTTCCCAACCATCGAAGGGGGACTACACAACTGGGAGGCGAAAGACTTCGTTCCCATTACTTTCATCAATCAGTAATTTATCTTTCGAACATTTCCTGTTGGTCTGTAATAATTACTAAAACAATCTGCACACTACTTTTTCACCTCATGCCTTGCCCGGGGCATGTAGGACCATTTGTAAGGGTTTTGATTCTCTTCATATTCATATTCCATGTTTAATGAATCATTGGACGTTTTTCATTTATAAACTGTTGTGTTCATTTTCTTTCCTTTTGCATTTTTGTTTGTTTAAGGATGGCTATCCCTTAAACACACCCACACTCACAAATGCAGGTACCCATCCACTCTAGATTCTATGGGTGACTATTTTGTTGTATCCTTCAATAACTCTGAAGATTTGGTCAATCAGGCCGAGTACGAAGATGACGAAGATTGTGAAGTACCGGGAGAGTTAGCCAGTCTTCTACAACAAGAAGAGAGGGCCATCTTGCCTCATGAAGATTTGTTGGAAACTGTCAACTTAGGAATAGAGGAAGACAGGAAAGAAGTACAAGTGGGTGCCAATCTGGAACCAAGTGTCAAGGAGCGCTTAATACAGCTGTTGAATGAATACGTTGAAATCTTCGCCTGGTCTTATGAAGACATGCCAGGGTTAGACACAGACATCGTGGTTCACCGTATCCCTACAAGAGAGGACTGTCCATCGATCAAACAAAAAGTCCTCCGAATGAGGCCCGACATGTCTGAGAAGATTAAAGCTAAAGTAATGAAGTAATTCAACGCTGGATTTCTGGATGTTACATCCTATCCGCAATGGGTTGCTAACATTGTGCCCGTTCCTAAAAAAGACGGCAAGGTCAGAATGTGTGTGGACTACCGGGATTTGAACAGGGCTAGCCCTAAAGATGATTTTCCGCTACCACATATTGACATTTTGATTGACAACACGACTCAGCACAAGGTATTTTCCTTCATGGACGGATTCTCGGGCTACAACCAGATCAAAATGGCCCCCGAGGCCATGGAGAAAACAACCTTTGTTACACAATGGGGTACCTTCTGCTACAAGGTGATGCCGTTCAGACTGAAGAACGCAGGGGCAACTTATCAGCGCGCCATGGTAGCTTTGTTTCATGATATGATACATCATGAGATCGAAGTTTACGTAGACGACATGATAGCTCAATCACAAACAGAGGAAGAACACCTTGAACATTTGCAGAAGCTGTTTGCCAGGTTGAAGGAATACAAACTCAGGCTGAATCCAAGTAAGTACACTTTTGGAGTTAGGTCTGGTAAACTTCTAGGATTTATTGTCAGCAACAAAGGCATTGAGGTTGATCCAACAAAAGTGAAAGCTATACAAGAAATGCCTGCCCCCCGTACTGAAAAGGAGGTTAGAGGGTTCTTGGGGCGCTTGAACTATATTGCCAGATTCATCTCTCATCTGACGTCTACCTGTGAGACAATTTTCAAACTATTGAAGAAAGATCAGGTAGTCGAATGGAACGACGATTGCCAATATGCTTTTGATAAGATCAAGGAGTACTTTCTAGAACCTCCTATTCTGATGCTACCCGTCGAAGGAAGGCCGCTGATCATGTATCTGACTGTTTTGGACAACTCAATGGGGTGCGTACTGGGCCAACATGACGAGTCTGGTCGAAAAGAGCATGCCATTTATTACCTTAGCAAAAAGTTTACCGACTGTGAGACTCGCTACTCACTGCTCGAGAAAACTTGCTGCACTTTAGCATGGGCTGCTCGCCAACTAAGACAATATATGTTGACTCATACCACTCTGTTGATTTCCAAAATGGATCCTATCAAGTATATCTTCGAGAAGCCTGCTTTATCTGGAAGAATCGCTAGATGGCAGATGATCCTGACTGAGTATGACATCCAATATACTACCCAAAAAGCTATAAAAGGGAGTGTACTAGCTGACCATCTAGCTCATCAAGCTATCGAGGATTATCAATCCATGAGATTCGACTTCCCGGACGAGGAAATCATGACTTTGGACAACATTGAAGGTAACGGAAAGTATGACGGACCTGAAAAAGGATTCCGATGGACCCTGTACTTTGATGGTGCTTCAAATGCACTTGGAAACGGTATCGGTGCGGTACTCATTTCCCCGGAAGGTTGCCATACACCTTTCACGGCCCGACTTTGCTTCAGCTGTACCAACAACATGGCCGAATATGAAGCTTGCATCTTTGATCTCAAGGCTGCTATAGACTTGGGGATCAAATCTTTGGTCGTATTTGGGGACTCGGCTTTGGTTATCAGTCAAATAAAAGGAGAGTGGGACACCAAACATCCTAATCTTATCCCATACAAAGAACATGTCCTGACATTGTTGCCTCATTTCGAGCAGATCACCTTCGAGCACTTCCCGCGAGAAGAAAATCAGCTAGCAGATGCTCTGGCTACAATGTCTTCCATGTTTAAACTCAACTGGGATAACGAGGCTCCCCAGATCACCATCGAGCGAATGGATGAACCTGCACATTGTCATGATATTAATACCGAAGAAGTAGTGGAACAACCCTGGTTTCACGAAGTCAAAAGGTATCTCCAGACTAGAGAATATCCCGAAGGAGCTTCCGTAAATGACAAGAAGTTCCTAAGGAGATTTGCTGCCAAGTTCTTCCTGAGCAACGGCATCCTCTATAAACGCAGCCATGATTGTGTTTTACTCTGATGTGTAGACAAAGCTGAAGCAGAGTTGATCATGACTGAGATACACAGCGGCACATTTGGCACCCACTTGAGTGGACATACGATGGCTAAGAAGATTCTAAGGGCAGGCTATTGCTGGTCTACCATGGAAGCTGATTGCCATCAAAATTCCCGTACTTGCCACAAATGTCAAGTCTACGCTAACAAGATTCATATTCCTCCCGTTCCTCTCAACATTCTGACAGCTCCTTGGCCATTCACAATGTGGGGCATTGACATGATTGGAGAGATCAAGCCCACGACATCCAATGGACATCGCTTCATCCTGGTCGCTATTGACTATTTTACCAAATGGGTCGAAGCAGCTTCCTTCGCCTCTGTTACAAAGAATGTGATTGCCCGCTTCATCAAGCAGAACCTCATATGCCGGTATGGTGTCCCCGATAGGATCATCACAGACAACGGTACAAATCTGAACAATACTATAATCACCGCTCTATGCGAACAGTTCAAGATTTATCATCACAATTCATCTCCCTATCGGCCGAAGATGAACGGTGCTGTTGAAGCTGCGAACAAAAACATCAAGAAGATCATTCAGAAAATGACAGTTGCCTACAAGGACTGGCATGAGATGTTACCATTTGCTCTGCATGGATACCGTACCACGACACGTACTTCAACATGGGCAACCCCATTTTCTTTGGTATATGGCATGGAAGCTGTCCTACCCATGGAAGTTCAAATTCCTTCTTTAAGGATTATGAAGGACTCTGGTTTGAGTGAAGACGATTGGATTCAGACCCGACTTGATCAACTCAATTTGATCGACGAGAAGCGACTCACTGCTGTTTGCCATGGTCAGACGTACCAAAAACGGATGATCATGGCTTTCAACAAGAAAGTCAGACGTCAAGTATACCAAGTCGGAGATCTTGTAATCAAGCGGATTATCTTGCCGCAAAGTGATCCCAGGGGCAAATGGACTCCTACTTACAAAGCACCGTTTGTGATAAAGAGCATATTTTCTGGTGGTGCAATGATTCTGACCACCATGGACGGCGATGATTTGCCGCACCCTGCGAACGCAGACATAGTCAAAAAATACTACGCATAAAACGACCCGACAAGTCGAAAACCCAAAAGGGCGACTTGGGCAAAAATGGGCATCCCGGTGAACCGAAAACCTGAAAGGGCGGTTCAGGCAAAAATTTGGGATAAAACAAAAAAAATTTGTACACCCGGCAAGTCGAAAACCCGAAAGGGCGGCTTGGGCAAAAAGGGCTTTCCCGGTGGATTGAAAACCCGAAAGGGCGATCCAGGCAAAAGTTAGGGAATTAAAGCGTATGACTATGTCTCGTCGGATCACTTTAAAGAACAATCTCTTCATCAACAAGCTCCGAACTTCTGACAAACCAATCATCGGCGGACGAAGCATTGAATGGACAAGATATTCAGAGTTATGAAGGCTATAACATAATGGAATCTCATGGAATTGTTACACATAGCCATCTTTCTTTTGTATAAAATTTTCAATTTTTACGACAACATCCTCTTACTAGGATGTATGTCTCCTTTGTACAAAGATATTCATAAAAAGTTAATACAAATACTTTTCCAAATACAGAAATTTGCTTTGTCTTCCTTTTGCTTTTTTACACTTATGTTTTATTTGAGAAACGTCCAATGTTTTGTTAAATAGGCATATGCATTTGAATATAATCATTTTCTTACAAATCAAGAAAGAGGATTGCTGATAGATTGAAGGTACAGATAGATATCTTGATGCCCTTTCAGAAGAAATCCCCAACGGAATTAAACTCCAAATTCCTCAACGAGTTTAAAATCCAGAACTTAATTCCCGAAACAGAGTTAAACTTCAGGATCCTCAGCAGAGCAAAAGCTTTCTCAAAGTTGATATCCCCAACCAGAGAGCCTTCCAGAATCTAATTCCCCTCAGTTTCAGTATCCCCAACGGAGCCCTAAAAATCTAAAAATCTTATCCCCAGCGGAGCCAGATTAGTGAACATTCTCCCCACAGAGGCACTTCCCATTAGATTGAAGATTCTCAGTCTTACTTCTCCAGCATAAGTCTACCAGATTCTGGACTCCCCAGTAGAGATCATCAAAATTCTCATTTCCCACAAATCACCAAGGATTTTCAATTCCCAGCAGTGGTCCTAAGATCCCTCAAACAATTGAAGATTTTGTTCCCCAAGCAATCAGCAGTCAGCAAGGATTTCTCATCGCCAGTAATCAAAGATCCTTGGAATCCCCTGCAGCAGTCAAGGATTCACTTTCCCCGACAGCAATCAAGATTCTATTATCTCTGGCTATCCGAAATTCACTTATCCTCAGCAAGACAGCTCATCAGCTTACATGCATATTTATTACATTCATATATCATAAACATTGATATAACATATATATATTGCATCATACATATCATGCAACATAACTTTGTGTTTTAGCTAACATTTCATCCTTTTCAGGATAAGATTAAAAGGCTATCATTAACAATTATTCAGATACAGTATGGATACACCCCAGACACGGCGGTCATTCTATTACTCATTCAGAATTTCAAGTCAGATATAGCATGGATACACCCCAGACATGGCGGTCATTCTACTACTCATTCAGACTACAACAATCAGATACAGACTAGATACGCTCCAGACACGGCAGCCATTCTATCTCTCATTCAGATCCGTTTATCAACCTCAAGGTTCAATGCATTCCAAACACGGATACCGTTCTGACCCTTACAGCAGCAGTTTGATTCTCCCCAGTGCATTCGCCACGGAAGTCATTCTGTCATTTATTCAGATCCCAGTTACAGTTTCAGATACACTCCAGACATGGAAGTCATTCTGCTACTCATACAGATCTCAATCCCCATTACAGTTTCAGATACACTCCAGACACGGAAGTCATTCTGCTACTCATACAAATCTCAAACTCATATACAGTCCAGGTACGCTCCAGACACGATTACCATTCTGTCACTCAATCAGAAGTTGTCCCCAGCACGCAGTTGCTCCATACACATATATTTCTTTGTTACCCAGATACAATACAGATACACTCCAGACACGGTAGATATTATGATATTCATTCTACATTCAAATACAGTTACAACTCAGATACGCTCCATACACGGACGCCATTCTTTTGCTCATGTAGACTCAGATACAGTTCAAATGCATTCCAGACACGGATACCATTTTGATCCTCATTCTTCTGAACTATCACATTACAGTTCAACAAACATTCTAGATGGAATCTTTAAGACCATCTCCAGATGGCATCTTTAAGCCCATCTCCAAATGACATCTTTAAGCCCATTCCCGCACCCATGCTTTGACGAGTGCAAATTTACGGGCACTCTAGTGTCCAATCTCCTTTTACCTTCGAGACGCGAAAGGAAAACTTGCCAATCTAACTCTTCAGGTTCAAGAAGATTGAACAGGGGCAACTATTGTACCCCAAAATTTTCCCTCCCTTTTCATCAACATTTTTCTCATCACAAGACTCTTGGAGCTCAAGATCAAGTTAGGGTTTGCTCTGTTCAAGACCCCTCCTTGCACTGTTGACCCAAATTAGGGTTTGAGTTTGTACAAGGATGTTTTGACCTAACATGCCCAAAGTGATTTTCATGCTTCATGTAGGACTTACAAGTTTATCCATACCAAGTTTCAAGCTTTGATTCCAATCTTTGCCCAATCAATTGGACAATTGACCTAGAAATCAGTTGTATTGGGGAAAAAGTCAACTGTGGCCAATTGACAGTCAAACTCATGATTTTTGACCCACATCAACATTATGAACTCATATGAATCATTTGATCAAGTTTGGATCATAATTCCACAAGAAATTTGATCAGATCACCAAAAGGGCAAAATGGTCATTTTTAGGGTTTTGACTGCACAAAGGCAATTTTTGACTGTTTGACCTAACCAATGGCAAACCAAGCTCACATATGGACTCAAGGACTCAATGGAATTGTCTTGACACATTCAACAAGTTCAAGAGATCTCAAATGCATAGGATTGACAAATGAATTTTTCAGTCAACTGATCAAAATTTGACTGTATACTGAAAAGTCAAACTTTGACTTTTTGGTCAAAATCAAGTGCCAAGATTCATTTTTCATCAAGTCATGTCAAATTATGAAACTTGTTCATCAAGAAACCCAAATTTGCAAATTAGGGTTTAAAATGAGAAAATTTCATAACTTAGAATTTTTCTAAGTTATGAAGCTTCCTTATTTTTTCCTAACTTTGTCCCATTTTTCACCAAGATGCAAATGGATTCAAACAAAACTTGAAACATGAAAGTTGTAATCCATTACAAAATCTACAACTTTGATTCACAAAGTTTTCTCAAAGGAAGCTTGTATCTCAAGTTATGATTTTTGGAACAAGGGTGCAAAACATTTTTAACTTAGAGAAATTTTGACCTATTCTAGGCAGGATTTTTGTCCAACTTCTTGGCCATTTTTCACATGCTTCCACTTGGAGTTTCAATTTGCATTACAAATATGGATTGTAGTACACATTCCAAGCTTTCCAAATTGTCCAAGAACTCATCCAACACCTTTGTGGTTAGGGAGAATCGAATTTACAAAGTTGGGAAAAATTCACTTTTGTTCATAACCAAATGCATGTTCATACAAGTTTCATTTTCAAATCAGCATGCTTGGTACTTGCTTGCAGGCCTCTAAACCAAGTTTGCACTCCATAATTAAATGCCTAACCATTGTGTTCAAGCATTTTTTTGTGCATTTGGTCATTACACATAGAATTATCCCTTAAGTAGAAAAAGCAAACTTGCTATTTTTGAAAAGTAGTGCTTTATGTCAAATACAAAATCCAAGAGACATGGGCCAGATCTTTGAGGCCAGGATTTATACACAAATCCCTCTGATCAAGAGCAAGAGAGGCAGCATACATAGAGGGTGGTACAGGCCTGCATTGGAACTTACACTATCCTTGCTTACATTTGAAGAAAGCTTGCAAAAACTCACCATCTCTCATTCCTGTCAACACAGCCAAAAGCAAACTTTGCAAACATCTTTCATACATCAAAACAGACCCAAGGCACGATTCAACCATCTCTCATACCTCCCAAAACACAAAAACCCTCTTGCTGCAGAAACAGAGCAAGTTCTGCAACTTGACTTCCACAATCCATTTCACTCGTGCACTTTGGCTAAAACCAGTTCAAATACATTCCATATCATCCATTGGAACTATCCCAAGCCTTAAACCCAGGCTGTAACATCCCTAACATCACTTGCCATTTTCAGTTTTCAGTTTTGCAGGTGGACTTCCATAGCACGATTGAGAGTGATTCAAAGCAAGCTAGGTGTTGGAGAAGCATCCTTGGACTTCAGGCAAGCTGTACCAAAGCTCAAACTCCATTGAAGATACCTACATTGCTCTGTTCAAGTCAAGCTGAAACAGGTAAAACCATGAACTTCTATCTCTCAATCTAGGAAGAGTTAGGCTTAGGTTTGTGAATGAAACATGCTCTACTCATAGCCCTGAAGCCATACATATGATTACTTTTCATTTATATTATGCGTGCTGTGAGAATTTTGGCCATGAAGATTGAAGAAAAATTAGGTCAGAAACTGGGGATGAAGAAATTTTCTCTGGTTTCTTAGAGTTAAGTCAAGTATTTTATATGTCCGAATTCGTCTCTTGATTCTCTACATTATTGGTGTTATGAGTTTTGCATGAAAGTCTAGGAATCAGGAGTTAAGAAACCCGCGTTTTTGCTTGTTCAAATAATGCTGAAGGTTAAAGATGACTGGCTTGGGCTGGGCCTGAGTCAGTCCTGCTCTTTGCACCCCCTTTTCCAATTTACACCCCCCTGGCCTATTGAGTGAAATATTTACTATTTTTGCATTTTTCCTTTTGTTTCTGACTTATTATTTTTTGCTCAAATATAAAAAATATCAAAAATATTTTTCCATACATTTTTGCATTTATTTGGCATTTATTTGTTTTATTTAGCATATATATGTAAATAAATATAATACCTTTTTATTTAAAAACCCTAGAAAATAATACAAATATATTTATTTTTCAGTTATTATTTTTTGTTTACATTTTGAAAAACATTTTCTAAAATATACCTTTTTGTAAATAATTAATATTTTATTCTTGTATATATTTAGCATATTTAATATATAATATAAATACTTGTATATTTTATTAGATAATTAGGGCAAAAATATAAAACTAATACATTTTTATTTTTATTAATATATGACACTAAAAAATACTTTTTTTTTACAATATACTTCTTTTTTTTTTTGTATATAATTAACAAATATTGTATATAATTAATAAATAAATACTATTTATTTAAAAAACTAGGGTTTTGCCCTAAACCATAAAAATATTCAAATTTTGACCTTTTTATTTTTGTCTATATTTCACATTGAAAAATATTTTCATATACATAAAAAATCATTTTGTGCATAATACATTTTGCATATCTATTGTATTTATTTAAGTATTGTACAATTAAATATCTGTATATTCGATATGGATGTAATAGCTTAGAATTTAATTTCTTGTCAAATATCCCTAAATCCAAATTTGTACCCCCATCCCCATAATCATTGTTGTAATAGCTTAGCATTTAAATTTCCGCATTTAAAAGCTTTCAATTATGCCATGATAGACCTAGGGTTTGTATGCAAATAAAATTAACAAATAGCTTGACCTAATTCAAAGATAAACATGCATGAAAATCAAAACACAATGCACACTTGCACCCCTAGGATTACTCCACTTGTTGCCTTCAAAAATGGGCCATGTTGCATGTTGAGTGTCCTTGACAAAGCAAAAACAAATCAAATGATTATAGTCCCTCGATGACGCTTTTTCAAGTTGCCTAAAAAATGATCAAGTCCCTTAAAGAGAAAAAATGCCAAAGACACTTGGCACTATTGCATTCATGGTCTAAACGATGACCCACGCCCGTCCCGTTAACATCCTAACACAAGATTGTCCACCAAATACAATGGTGGAAAAATACTGTTAAAAGGGTTAAAACATAGGAAAGATCTTTGAGAAATTTAGGGTAGATAGCTCTTAGTTACTTGACCAAACTTGCAAAACAATCCTTGCTACCTTTCAAAGACACACCTCACAACATAATTTCAAAACAACTTTCAAAACATTGAAAAACTTTTCAAAAGACAATACACCTTTGTATACATTCAAACATGGATCATTACAAAGGTTGCCACAACCATGGCCTCTTTTCAAAATATCTTTCAAAACACACACAAAGCACCATTTCAAACAATTGAAAATGCAAAGTAAGTGATCTAAGCAAGTAACTAAGAGCCCATGGATAACCATGGATAGAAAGGGTGCTAATACCTTCCTTTTCTATAATCTACTCCCCGAACCCAAGAAAACATCTCAAAGGTTTTTCCTGTGCTTTTTAACCTTTCCTTAGGATAAAATAAAAAGTCGGTGGCGACTCTTGCTAAACCGAAACATTTGCGAAAACAAACGCAAAACTCAATTCAGTTCTCCCACCGTATCACAAACTGGAGACTCTGCTGGGGAGATCCTTTTAAAAGTGGAGTAACCTTAGGGCTTAGATCACCCTTTTGCATGACTAATTGTTTGTTTTGATTGCTTTATATTTTGGTTCTCTTGTTTGGGCTTGAAATCCTCCACTCGGATTTGGGAAACATTCATAGATAGCAATACGTTGTGGAAACTGTGCGGGGTATACCGACACAGTTGAAGCAATAGCTATATTAGTGCGACATATTTGTGAGTACTGGTAACCCTTGAGTTCAATCAAGGAGAGTACGGGGCCGCTGAGTGATGTCACTAAGCACTAATGACCTAGAACCTTACTTGACCATCTTGGCCTTTTATTAGGGGTAGTGAGATGACCGACTTTGGTGCAGTTCGAAGTTGGTAGATACTCGATACTACACTCATTGAGGGTTGCTTTCTTGGAATATTTTGGTCGCTAGTTAAGTGGCTAAACCAAAACGATGAACATGGAAAACAATCCAATGATATTGAGCTCCTTAGAACCCGGTTGCTATTTATAGGACAGGTTTTTAAGCCAACTACACTCAAGAGGGTACTTACCTATGAAACCCCATGCAAGCCTGAAACTAGGGTTTTGTGTGACTTGCTTGTACATATGTTTGTGCATACATCATGAACATCATAAAGCATCATATGCATTCACTAACCATTTCAAGGGTTTGGATCTTCATCTTTGTTCTTGTTTTGTAGGTCATGGAAATTCTTCACAGGAAAACTATCCAAGTCAACCTTGTGAGAATCCCTCCTCAACTCAAGGAGCTTACATCTAGAATTCCAGAAAGTTCTCTCTTTAGTGAAAGACATGGTAGACTGCTCAACCTAGTCAACACCAGCATTGAAGAAGACATGGTGAAAGTGTTGTTCCAATTCTTTGACCCCCTTCACCACTGTTTCATATTCCCCGACTATCAATTGGTGCCTACTTTGGAGGAATTTTCTCAACTCCTGAGAATCCCTATTCTTAATCAACTACCGTACAACGGTACGAAAAAAGAACCAAAGCCTGAAGATGTTGCTCAAGCACTACACTTGCAACCATCTGACATCAAGGGGCATTGGGAAACTAGAAGTGGTGTCAAAGGCTTCTTGGCAAAATTCTTGTTTGAGAAGGCACAAGAGTGTTGGAATTCTTTGGATCTACAAGCCTTTGAAGAGATTGTGGCACTCCTCATTTATGGGTTGGTCTTGTTCCCAAATCCTGACCAACTTATAGACGTCAATGCTGTCAAGATTTTCCTATCCAAGAATCCCATACCTACATTGCTTGGGGACATCCTCCAGTCATTTTACACACGAACAATGAGGAAGAGAGGTGTTCTCATGTGATGTACTCCTCTCCTTGCAAGGTGGTTTATTTCTCACCTTCCACAATCTATTTTGAAGAATGAGCAAGGTTCAAGGTGGTCGCAACAATTGATGACCCTCACACATTCTGATGTACATTGGTGTTCTCGGTCCATAGAAAATGTCATCATCATCGATCATTGTGGTGAGTTCCCTAATGTTCCATTACTTGGCATCAGGGGAGGCATTACCTACAACCCTTGTCTAGCTTTGAGACAATTTGGATATGCACGGAGGGATGGCCCTCATGACATGCTGATTCCTGACCTAGTTTTTGACTTCGACAACGGTGCGCAAGGACTTCGCCAAAGATTCATCAGAGCTTGGAGGATGCCTAACAAGGTAGATAGCAAGACACCGGGGCACAAGAATTCCATCCCTCTTGAGCCTTACCTCAAGTGGGTACGAACCCGAGCCCAGATTCTTATGATGCCTTACCCTCATATTCTCCCTTTTATTAAAGAGCCTGTTAAGGAAGGAGAGGTTCCTTTCACCATCCTACATCTTGACATGCCAACATCATGGGAGGAGATGCAGAAGAGTTGGATCCAACTCGAGGAAGAAAGGGATACTTTTGAAGCCAGATTCTACGCCAGTGAGAAGAAGGTTTTGGAGCTTACCCGCAGACTTCACGAGGAGGAGACCCTCAACACATACATCGCACCAAAGAGGATGCGCAACGTCTTTTTACCTTAAGAAGTTTTTTGTAATATTTGGCCCATGGGGAATTTATGTACTGACAAAATATCTTCTTATTAATATGACGTGTGTTCTTTTTGTTTGCAACAACTTTGAATTTATAAATCCTTGAATGCATTGCATGAATAAACATATCATTCATCATATGCATAAGCAGGTCTTCACACCAGGTTTCCTTATCTTTCTGCTGTTTATAACAGTAAGATGGATCTCGAACAGACGGTCAAAGATCTGCAGGCACAAAACTCGCAGTTTCAACAGCTCCTTATGACCTTGGCAAAGGGTCAGGAGGATCTTAAAGCACTGTTAGGGAATAAAGAGCAAGAAAAAGGAAAAAATAAAAATAAAAGAGTTGGGGTAGCTACACTGGGAAGAAGATTTGTGAATGAAGCTAGGAGAGTTCTTGAATTCCCCTCCACATCTGATGAGGGGACCGGTAAGGGAAAAGGGGTTGCATTACCTTCTGAGTCCGAGGCTGAAGAGGAAGAGGTTGAGGAAGATGAAGATTATTCAGAGCAGTAATACCCGCCAGCGGACGACAAATACAAAAACTTGGAGGATAGACTGGCAGCTATGGAGCTGCAAAGGGTTCCTGGGCTAGATTTTGAAGAATTGGGATTGATTGCTGGGATTGTGATCCCTCCAAAATTTAAAGTGCCAACTTTTGCAAAATACGACGGTCTGTCTTGCCCGAAGATGCACCTGAGGTCATATGTCAGAAAAATTCAGCCTCATTCATCCGATAGAAATCTTTGGGTACACTTCTTCCAGGATAGCCTGTCTGGTACACAGCTAGATTGGTTTTACCAGCTTGAGAGGTCAGAAGTGCACAGTTGGAAGGATTTGGCAGCTGCCTTTTATCGCCAGTATCAATATAACGCTGACTTGGCACCAACCCGTACTCAGTTACAAAGTATGGGGATGGCCTCAAATGAGGGATTCGAAGAATACGCCCAGAAATGGCATGACTTGGCCGGAAGAGTACAACCACCTCTTTCAGATAGGGAACTAGTTGATATATTCTTGGGGACCCTATCTAGCCCGTTCTTCAACCATTTGATTGGGAGCTCTTCCGCAGGGTTTACTGAATTGATTCTGACTGGCGAACGGGTGGAAGCTGGTATTAAGAGTGGGAAGATTCAAAGGGATGCATCTGCATCTACAACTGTTAAAAAGTCATTTCCAGCCAAGAAGGAAGCAGCTATTGTGTACTCTCAGAAAGGATTGGGAAGAACTGAGCGCTGACCGACTGTAGGGGCCGTGATGATTCAAAATTTGTCAAATGATCAGCCTCGTACCAATCAGTCTAGACCTAACCAGCAACGGGTAGAACGGCCACAACGGCAGTTCACCCGCATCAATATGACGCCTGCACAAGTTCTTCCCCATTTGTTGAAGTTAAATCTGACTGGTTTAAAGGAGGCACCAAAAAACCCTAAAAGAAATAATTAGTTTGTTAGTAAAATAAATAAACAAATTAAATAAAACAAAATATAAAAAGAAGATAGAAAGAGAAAATGGGCCTGAAAAGTGATTTGGGGGGTGTGTATACAACAATTCTGGCCCAAGAAGAGAAGCTCCACGTTTGACCTTCTGGATCCCATGTATTGCATTGACCATGGCCTTTGGTAGACCATCACTTGATAGCCATCAGATCTGGCTTCCTGACATCTAGCTGGTTGGATTTTGAGGATGTATGGTGGTCCTTGGCCTTGTATGCACGTTGGATTACCTAGAACAAAATAATATGGAACAAATGGGGGACCTGGGATTCGAACCCAGGCCCTGAGGCATTTTTCAACTACTCCACTACCAGGTGAGCTACACGCGTTTCTTGTATACAAAACAAACAATAATTATTATATTAAGAACAAATGAAATAAAATAAATTTGCACGGAAATTCAAATGGACGAGTGGGAGGTTGCCACGTTGGTTGTCTTCCTCCTTGCACCGTTGGTAAAAGTCCCAGACTTTTACCTACGGACGTTTATCCGTAACTACAGACCTGCATATTCTCAAAATCCACCATAAGCAAGATAAATCAAAACTAAAGCCATGGATAGATTCGTCTAGACCTGCTGAGCACAATGGTGCTCCTTTCATGGCCCAATTTTACCTGTATGCCAAGATCCTAAATTGAACCAAAAAACCCTAGCAATGGTAAAATCTCATACAGTTCATGAAAACGAAATTAAATGTTACAAAAAGATGTGATGGTGAACAAGAATATATAATTATATCATGCTATATGTGCCAAAATTATACAAACCGATTTCAAAAATAACTCAATATCGTGGATGACTTACAGTGGTATTCAGGGCCTGGAAATGCTTGCTCTTGATTGGTTTTGCTTGCTGGGGATCCCATGAAGCGATTGGGATGGTCAGGAGGCTTTGAAATTGCCTGGAACAATGAAATTATGTCTGCACTTTCTTGTGATTTTTTCAAGTTTTGTTCTTCTTCTCACGCCTCTCTCTAGCCTTGTTTTAGGTCTGCCAATGATCCTTATGTACCGAGGAATGAATTAGGGTTGCCAATATGATCACAATCTTCCTCCATCAATGCTTTTGGTTTTGATTTGATACACTTGAAAAACTTGCTAAAAATAGAGCAAACTCAATCTTTTTGTGCACACCAAGCCTTTACACAAATTCAATCTCATGCTAACTGGATATTAAGATCTGAAACATGTACAAAATCTTGAGATTTCAATATTTTGGATTTTATATGATTTGTTTTGATTTAAATTGGTTTAATTCAAATAAAAATCAAAATAAATAATAAAAATAAGATAATGACAAGTGGCAAGGGCTAGGGCTCGTGGACCATGTTGCCAACTTGTGATACGGTGGGAGAACTGACTTGTGTTTTGCGTTTGTTTTCGCAAATGTTTCGGTTGAGCAAGAGTCGCCACCGACTTTTTATTTTATCCTAAGGAAAGGTTTAAAAAGCACAGCAAAAACCTTTGAGATTTTTCTTGGGTTCGGGGAGTAGATTATAGAAGGGGAAGGTATTAGCACCCCTTCTATCCATGGTTATCCATGGGCTCTTAGGTACTTGCTTAGATCAACTTGCCTTGGTTTTCAATTGTTTGAAATGGTGCTTTGTGTGTGTGGTTTTGAAAATGTTTTGAAAAGATGCCTTGTATTAGGCTAACCTTGTAACAATTCTTTACTCGAATGTTTTACAAAAGGTGTTTTATCTTTTAAAAAAGATGTTTCAAGGGTTTGAAAAGTTGGTTTTGAAAGTGTTTGTGAAGTGGGTTTTGAGATTAGGCAAGTGTTTTCTTGGAAAGTTAGCAAGTACTTAAGAGTTTATCTACCCTAAAAATTTCCTCAAAGATTTTTATTATGTTTTAAACCTTTTGACAATTTTGTTCCACCATTGCATTTGGTGGACAATCTTGTCTTAGGAGATGAAAAGGGACAGGCGCGGGTCATCGTTTGGACCATAATTGCAACGGCGTTAAATATCTTTGGGCAATTCTCTTTAAGGGACTTTGATCATTTGTTTTTGTTTGTTTTGAAAAGTTTTATCGAGGGACTATGATCATTCAAATTATTTGCTTTGCCCAAAGAAATTCAACATACAACATGGCCCAATTATTTGAAGGCAACAAAGTGGAATACCCTAGGGGTGTAAGTGTGAGAAGTGTTGTTTATTTTCATGCTCATTTATCTTGTATTAGGTCAAACTATTTTTTATCGTTTTTTCGCATGCAAACCCTAATTCTAACATGGCATAATTAGAAAGCGTATAAAGTGCGAAATTTAAATTCCTACACTATTACAACATAATAATATAGGGAGGGGGGTACAAATTTACAAATGGGGGATATTAGACAAGAATTTAAATCTAAATTATTACATCATTTTTGAATATTTGCAAGGTAAGTAAATTGCACAATTAAATAGAAACTAAATAAATATGCAAAATGCAAAAAGAAAGTTTTTATATGTATGAAAAAATATTATTTATGCAAAGATAAAAATAAGAAAATAAAAAGATATTATTTTTGAGTATTTTCATATTTAGGGCAAAACCCTAGTTTTAATCAAAATGTATGTTAATTAATTAATCCACATAATATTTATTATTTACATACAAGAATAAAATAAAATATGGTACATTTGAACAAAGGTCATTTTTTGTATTAAATATTAAAATAAAATATATACATTTTTTGGCATTTTTATTCTAAGTATAATAATATATATATATATATGTATATTTATATTATAAATATGTATTATATACAAAATAAGTATTTACTTAATATTTTAATAAAATAAATAAATAAATAAAAAGTATTTTTTATGTGAAATATTTTCAGAAGGTAAATAAAAATAAAAATGCAAATAGAAGTATTTTTTACATATTTTCTATTTATAACAATATATATCTATTTATATACAAATCAAAAAGAAAATTAAATAAAAACCAAATAAAATCAAAAAATGATGAGAAAAATATTTTCAAAATTTTAACATGCTGAGAAAAAATAAATGAATCAAATAAAAAAAGAAAATGTCAAAAATCATTAAAAATAAAGCAAATGGGCTTGGGGGTGCAAAACAGAAAAGATGGTGTGAATAAGAAAAAATGCTCAGGCCCAGCCCAAACCACTTCTTCTTCAACCTCTGAATCACAAAACGCGCGCCTGCAAGCTTGTGTTTGAAATCCTGATTCTTTGATTTTTTCAGCAAACTCCCAACACAAAAAATGTTAAGCATGAAGAGACGATTTTATACATATAAAGAACATGAACTATCTCTCTAAGATGAGGGAGAATTTCTCTCCCCCTCTTTTCTGACCTAACTTTTCTACCATTTTCAGAACTCAAATTCTCTCTACTCAGACAAAAGAAATGAAAAGTAAAGCTATGTACATGTTCAGGGCTATGAGTAGGACCTTGTTTCTTCACAAACTTAAGACTAAATATGCATGATAAGAGAGATACGAATTCAAACTTTTACCTATTCAGTTGGACTTCTATCTGGAGAATGAGGAGCTTTCAGTGCAAGGTGATGATTGGAAAAGCTTCCTTGAGGTCCAGGGATGCTTTTTCAATGCTTACTTTGTCTTGAAACTCCTTGTATCGAGCTGTGGATCTTCAACTGCAAAAGGAAAAATTAAAAATGGTGGAAACTGTTAGAGTGATTACAGGTCAGGTTTTAGGCCATGGTTAGTTTACATATGTTGTATGGAAGGTGTATGAATTGATTTTGGTGAGAATGCTCGAGGGAAATGGGAGTTTGCACTCAAACTGCAGAGGCAACCCTGTTTTTGCAGTTTGAGGATGATTATGGCAATGGGAGTGTTTGAAAGGTCAAGGATTCGTGCAAAAGCTTTGTTGGGATGTACTGAGTGTGTTTGATATCCTTTGTGTTGTGTTTGTAAGCTGAGGTTCAAGTTGTCACAAGTTATGGACCTTTCTTCTTTTCTAAGCAACAAAATGCCACTTGATGTTCTAGGCATGTAGGGGGCCTCCTAATGGGCTGCATAATCTTCTCTTGATCAGAGCAATTTGTCCATAATCTTGTGCCATTCAGATTTAGCTTGTACTTGTTGGATTTCTAATTTGACATAAAGTGAACTTTTGCAAAAATGGATAGTTTACTTTTTCCAAATTGGGATTAATCCTTTAGACAAAGCTTGAACTCAAAGAACTTGGTCTTGGTACAAAGAATATGCATTAAATTTATGAGTGTAACTTGGTTTAGGGACCTGTAATCAAGGGCATGCTGGTTTTGAGAAGTTGCATAATCTTATGAACATGAAAAATGGCCAATTCACAAGTGAGTTTTTGCTATATTGTGAAATTCGATTCTCCCTAACCATGAAGTTGTTTGAGAAGTTCTTGGACATTTTGGAAAGCTTGGAATGTGTACTACAATCCATCTTTGAAATGCAAATTGAAATTCCAAGTGGAAGGGTATGAAAAATGGCCTTGAAGTGGGGTAGAAAACCTTGTCAAAATAGGTTAAAATTCTACTAAGTTAAAAATGGTTTAGTGCCCTTATTCAAAAAAATATAACTTGAGATACAAGCTTCAAATGAGAAAACTTTGTGAATCAAAGTTGTAGATTATGCAACAATCTACAACTTTCATGTTTTGACTTTTGTTTGAATCAAAATGGATCATGGTGAAAAGATGGGGCAAAGTTGGGAAAAAATTAGGGTTTTTCATAACTTAGAAAAATTCTAAGTTATGAAAAATTCCATTTTCAAACCCTAATTTGCAATTTGTGATTTCTTGGTGAACAAGTTTCATGATTTGGCATATTTTGATGAAAAATGAATCTTGACTCTTGATTTTGACCAAAAAGTCAAAGTTTGACTTTTCAGTATACAGTCAAAATTGATCAATTGACTGGGAAATTCAACTGTCAATCTTGTGTACTTGGGATCTTTTGAGTTTGATGAACATGTCAAGATAATTCCATGGGGTCCTTGAGTCCATATATGAGCTTAGTTTGCCATTGGCTAGGTCAAACAGTCAAAAATTGCCTTTGTACAGTCAAAACCCTAAAAATGACCATTTTGCCCTTTTGGTGATCTGATCAAATTTCTTGTGGAATTGTGATCCAAGCTTGATCAAATGGTTCATATGAGTTCATAATGTTGATGTGGATCAAATTTCATGAGATTTGACTGTCAATTGGCCACAGTTGACTTTTTCCCCAATACAGTTGATTTCTAGGTCAACTGTCCAATTGACTGGGCAAAACTTGGAATCAAGACTTGAAACTTGGTATGGATAATCTTGGGAGTCCAATATGAAGCATGAAAGTCATATTGGGCACTTTGGCTCAAAACAACTTTGTGCAAACACAAACCCTAATTTTGAGTCCACAGTGCAAGGGGAGGTCTTGAGCAGATGAAACCCTAACTGAGTCTTGAGCTTCAAGAGCCTTGTGAGGAGAGATCAATGAGAAATGGGAGGGCAAATTTTGGGGTACAACACAACTCAAAACAAGTGCAAAAGATTGGGCCCATTTAGCAAAAATTGCATTTTTAGGCATAGTTGACTTTTGACAATTTTGCAAAAAGGGTCAACTTCACCAATGCATAACTTCTTCAATTTTGACTCTTTGAAGGTGTTCTTGGACTTTTTAGAAATATTGAGATGTCCTCTAAGCAAACATCTTGGTCCCATAACAATTTGGTACTCCAGGCTCATGTATGATGCTTTGACAAAAAAGGTGTTTTTGTTGACTTTTCAAAATGACCTATAATGTCCAAATTCATAATTTCTTGCGAGTGAATATTTTGAACTTGGGAGATGAATATGGATTGTATATAAATGCATCCTATTAAAAATGAGCTTTGGATGGGTCATTTCTCATAAAGTATGAGAAAGTTATGCTTGGTCAAAGTTGAGTTGACTTTTTCTACAAAACCCTAATTTAACAACTTTTGGTTCTTGATGAATTAAGAACAATCCTTGATGAATCATGATCAAACCTTGATCAAATGATGAATGATACTTCAAATGAGGATTTTGACCAAAAATATTGAAGTTTGACTGTATGTAGGCCACAATTGACCTTTGCCCTAGCATAGTCAATTTTCAGGCCTTTGAGCAATTGACTGAGCAAATTTTCTTTGTAGGGCTTGAAACTTGACATAGATGATCTTGAGAAAATATTAGGACATTGGTGAGCATTTGGGATCCCTTGGACTCAAGTATCTTTATGCAACATGAAACCTTAATTTGAGGTAGACTGACTTAGGAGGGAGCTTGTTTGGTCAACCCTTGGACTACCTTGAGCAACTTGAGGATCTTTCTTGAAATGTTTTGAGAAATATGAGAGGGAAAATTTTGGGGTACAACAGCTGCCCCTGTTCAATCTTCTTAAACCTAGGGATTTAGATTGGCTTGCCTGCCTTTCGTGATCCGAAGGTGGAAGATGATTGAACACTAGAGTGCCCAGAAATTTGCACTCGCATGAAGTGGTACTTGTCTTGTGATGTCGGGAATGGGATTACAGATGCCATTTGGAACTGAAGGATAGGAGATGGGCTTAAAGATGCCATCCGAAGAAGTGTTGATCGCATAAGAGATTCCTTAGCGAGAGCTTGTGTACCTGTTGTTGAGGAAGATTTCGCTGGGGAATGTTGATCTTTGTTGAGAGAAATAGAATTTTAGGAGTTTCGGTCATCCGTTATTCTACTGGTGAATCGTCTCAGTTTCTTGAGAAAAGTTGAATTTTAGGAGCTTCGGTCGTCCGTTATTCTACTGAGGAATCGCCTCTTAGTTGAAGAGGTGAGAATGAACTACCATCTGGTCGAGATCCAGGCTTTATAGTGATAAGACCGGCTGCTATCTTGTCGTAATCCAGGATTCATAGTGACTTACTAGGGAGATAAGATTATACTTGTTATCCAGTCGTAATCCAGGCTTCACAATCTCTCAATTCTTATCTGGTCGTAATCCAGGCTTTAGAAGGAAATGAGTTGTTATCCGGTCGCATCCGGGCTTCAACTTGAGTTTAGGGCACACTAATATCCGGTCGACTCCGGGCTTTTTAGTAATTGTCCAGGTAAACTGATATTTGGTCGAAATCCAAGCTTCACAGTGTCTTCTATTGTTATCTGGTCGTAATCCAGGCTTTAGTCCTTCTATCGCTATCTGGTCGTAATCCAGGCTTCACGATGCTTTATACCATTATCTGGTCAAATCCAGGCTTCATGGTGTCCTGTACTGCTATCTGGTCGTAATCCAGGCTTCACAATACCTTACTTCTTATCTGGTCGTAATCCAGGCTTCAGAAGAAATCAAGTGGTTATCCGGTCGCCTCCGGGCTTCCATTTGATTTTTGGGCCTACTAATATCCGGTCGAATCCGGGCTTCATAGTAATTGGCCGGGTAAACTGCTATTTGGTCATAATCCAAGCTTCGCAGTGTCTCTCATTGTTATCTGGTCGTAATCCAGGCTTCAGTGTCATTTACCGCTATCTAGCAGTAATCCAGGCTTCGCAATGTCTCATACCATTATCTGGTCGAATCCCAGGCTTCATGGTGTTCGGAGGAAATCAAGATACTATCCGATTGTAATCTGAGCTTCATAACTTGTGTTAAAGATATACCACTATCTGGTCATAATCCAGGCTTTACGGTGTCTTTGGCTGCTATCTGGTCATAATCCAGGCTTCACAGGAACTTGTATTGCTATCTGGTCGTAATCCAGGCTTCACAATAACTTGTTGAGCTATTATTCGACCGTAATCCGGGCTTCGCGGCTTGTGTTAAAGATATACCATTATCTGGTCGTAATCCAGGCTTCATGGTACTTGTATTGCTATTTGGTCGTAATCCAGACTTCACAATACTTGCTGAGCTGCTATCTAGTCGTAATCCGGGCTTCACGGCTTGCTGGGGATTAAACTATTATCCAGTCGTTCTCCGGGCTTCATAGTTTAAAGATAAACCACTATCTGGTCGAATCCAGGCTTCGCGTTGTTTGATATTGTTATCTGGTTGTTCTCCGGGCTTCACAATATGTTGTAGAAATCAAGATACTATCCGGTCGAATCCGGGTTTCATAGCTTGAACTTGGTGAGAATTTGACTATATCTTTCCTGAAAGGTAAAGGTTAGTCGTATGCAATGCATGATATGTATCAAGCAATGATGTTCTCAAAATAAATGAGACTGTGTTGTATGATGCGTATGCATATGTCCTGGTGTATGGATATGCAAATGTTTTTGTGATGTTCTCTAGCCGGGGAAAATAAATCCTGAATTGCTGCTGGAGAGTATAATGAGTTGAGTTCTTTGTTCTCATTGGGGATAACGACTGAAGATGATTTGAGAATACATTGGCGAGAGAATAATTCTGCTGGGGAATAAACTGACGAGGAAATGAATCTGTGGGGAAGAGATGCTCTGTTAGAGTACCTGTTGATTTGGAGAAGTAATTTCGGCTGGGGATGAATTACCGTTGCTGGCGATAAACAAGCTCTGCTTGGGGAGAATTTTGTTGGGGATTGAGTTTCTGCTTGAAGAAATAAACTCCACTGGGGAAAATCTTTTAGTGGTGACTTCACTGGGGATAATCCTCCAGACTCTACTGGGGATAACACTCTAGACTCCACTAGGGATAATCCTCTAGTGCTGATGATAGATAAACTCTGCTTGGGGAGAACCTTACTGATTCACACGCAATTGTGAGTCTCAACTGGGGAGAGTGGTGTCCTGTTCGGGACTGCTAATATCACTGTCTTTTTCTTACTCTACGGGGAGTGAATGTACCTTCAATCATTTTCTCCAACTAGGTCTATCCCTATACCTGGTGGATAGAGAAACTGTAGGGTTTGGACATTTCTCGTTTGCCCCTGTTCCTGATATTACGAGTAATCGTCTTTTGTTTCGTATGTAAATATGCATGAGCAACAATTATTGTCAAATGCATATATCAAAAATGAACATTGGATGTTCTTGCAAAACAAAACAGAAAAAGGAAAACAATTTGAAATTTCTTTGTGAAAATGAATTGTATTGACTTTGAAGTTGGCCTGTAAATAGGCGTTTTTGTACAAGAGGCTGACGTCCTAGTAAGAGAATGCCACCGAACAATAGAATTTATACAGTTTGTACTAAAGAAAGAAAACAGCTATGTGAATAATCCCATCGGGTTCCAGCTCTGCTATTGCCTTTATGTCTTCAAGCATCTCATCACTTTTCTACTTGGTTGAAGGTAGATCAGATTGATTAGTGTCGTCCGAGCTTGATAGTCGATACCGAAGTCTGGTTGCAAGGTGATCTAATGAGACATAGTGTTACGCTTCAATCCCTAATTTTTTCCTGGACCGCCCTTTCAGGTTTTCAGTCCACCGGGATACCCTTTTTTGCCCAAGCCGCCTTTTCAGGTTTTCAACTTGTCGGGTGTACAATCTTTTCATTTTCATCCCTTACTTTTGCCCGAACCCTTTTGGTTCACCGGGAAACCCTTATTTTTGCCTAGGCCAGTCGACCTAGCGGGTCTTTGATTATGCATAGTATCTTTTCACTATGTCTGCATTGACAGGGTGAGGAAGGTCGTCACCATCAATGGTGGTTAGAATCATAGCTCCTCCTGAGAAAATGTTCTTAACCATAAATGGCCCTTCGTAAGTAGGGGTCCATTTTCCCCTGGGATCACCTTGCGGCAATATCATCCGTTTGATCACCAGATCCCCGACTTGATACTCTTGTCGTCTGACTTTCTTGTTAAATTCCTTGATCATCCGCTTTTGATACGTCTGACCATGACAAATAGTAGTAAGTCTCTTTTCGTCGATTAAGTTCAGCTGATCAAGTCGGGTCTGGATCTAGTCGTCCTCGCTCAAACCTGCATCCTTCATAATCCGAAGAGAGGGTATCTGGACAATCTCATGCCTGAGGCTCAAACCTGAGGTTCGGTACCCATGAAGAGCAAATGGTAACATCTCATGCCAGTCTTTGTACGTCATCGTCATCTTCTGCACAATCTTCTTGATGTTCTTATTAGCCGCTTCAACAGCGCCATTCATCTTCGGCCAGTAAGGAGAAGAGTTGTGATGTTGTATTTTGAACTACTTGTAGAGTTCGGTGATCATTGTATTGTTGATATTTGTACCATTGTCCGTAATGATCCTCTCTGGTACACCATATCGACAGATCAAATTGTGCCGAATAAACCATGCCACGACGTTCTTGGTCACTGTAGCAAAGGAAGCTGCTTCAACCCATTTCATAAAGTAATCGATTGCTACCAGGATGAAACGATGCCTGTTGGATACAGTAGGTCTGATCTCGCCAATCATATTGATGCCCCATATCGCAAAAGGCCAAGGTGCCGTCAAAATGTTCAGAGGAACTGGAGGTATATGCACCTTATCAACATAAACTTGGCACTTGTGACAGGTCCGAGAATGCTGATAACAATCGACTTCCATGGTGGACCAATAATATCCTGCCCGTAGAATCTTCTTTGCCATGGTGTGTCCGCTGGAATGAGTTCCGAAAGTACCTTCATGTAATTCTGCCATAATCCTTTCCGCCTCGTTCTTGTCCATACATCGTAGTAAAGTTGAGTCATGGTTACGCTTGTAAAGGATACCATTACTAATGAAGAACTTTGCCGCGAACCTCCTCAGAAACTTCTTATCATTAACAGATGCACCCCCGGGGTATTCTTGAGCTTCAAGATACTTTTTTACCTCGTGAAACCAGGGTTTATCTATTACCTCTTCAGTCTCAATGTCGCAGCAATGTGCGGGTTCATCCAACCTTTCAATGGTAATTGGGGAGCTTCGTTGTTCCACCTGACCTTGAACATAGAAGACATAGTAGCTAGCGCGTCCGCTAACTGGTTCTCCTCTCTGGGGAAATGTTCAAAGGTTATCTCCTCGAAGTGTGGGAGCAACGTCAATACATACTCTTTGTAAGGAATAAGATTTGGGTGTTTCATATCCCACTCGCCTTTGATCTGACTGATCACGAGAGCGGAATCTCCAAAAACACTTAAGAACTTAATCCTTATGTAAATATCTGCTCGAAGGCCCATGATGCACGCTTCATACTCCGCCATATTGTTGGTACAGTTAAAACATAATCGGGCGATGAACGGAGTATGACAACCTTCAGGAGATATGGTTACGGCGCTAATGCCATTACCCAACGCGTTTGAAGCTCCGTCAAAATACATAGACCATCGGGATCCCTTCTCAGGTCCTTTATCCGGTCCAGGTATTTCACAGTCAGTTACCAACATGATGCTCTCATCTGGAAACTCAAAATTCATAGACTGATAATCATCCACGGCCTGATGTGCCAAATGATCTGCCAACACACTCCCCTTGATTGCCTTTTGGGTTGTGTATTGGATGTCATACTCAGTTAAGATCATCTGCCATCTTGCTATTCTTCCGGACAAGGCTGGCTTTTCGAAGATATACTTGATTGGATCCATCTTTGATATCAATAGAGTAGTGTGAGTCAGCATATACTGTCTCAGCCGACGAGCAGCCCATGCCAAAGCGCAATAAGTTTTCTCAAGCAGTGAGTATCGGGTCTCACAGTCGGTAAACTTTTTGCTAAGGTAGTAAATGGCATGCTCTTTTCGGCCAGACTCGTCATGCTGCCCCAACACACACCCCATCGAATTTTCGAGTACTGTCAAGTATAAGATCAAAGGTCTCCCTACAACTGGAGGCATCAGAATATGAGGCTCTTGGAGATATTCTTTGATCCTTTAGAAAGCGGCCTGACACTTATCATTGCACTTTACTACCTGATCTTTCTTCAGAAACTTGAATATTGGCTCACAAGTAGCAGTCAGATGTGAAATGAATCGGGCAATGTAGTTCAGACGTCCTAAAAAGCCTCTGACTTCTTTTTATGTCCGGGGAGCCGGCATTTCCTGTATAGCTTTCACCTTTGCAGGATCCACTTGAATACCTTTATCACTAACGACGAAACCCAGCAGCTTACCGGATCTTACCCCGAAGGTGCACTTGTTCGGGTTTAACCCCAACTTGTACATCTTTAACCTGTCAAATAGCTTCTGGAGGTGATCCAGGTGTTCTTCCTCGGTCTGGGACCTTGCAATCATGTCATCAACATACACCTCAATCTCATGGTGAATCATGTCGTGGAACAAAGTGACCATGGCGCGCTGATACGTTGCCCCAACATTCTTCAATCCAAAAGGCATGACTTTGTAGCAAAAGGTACCCCACTGCGTAACAAAAGTTGTCTTCTCCATGTCTTGGGGAGCCATCTTAATCTGATTGTAACCGGAGAAACCATCCATGAAGGAGAAGACCTTATGATGTGCGGTGTTGTCAACCAGAACATCGATGTGAGGGAGTGGTAAATCATCCTTGGGGCTCGCCCTATTCAGATCCTTATAGTCCACACACATCTGTACCTTACCATCTTTCTTCGGCACCGGAACCATGTTGGCAACCCACTACGGGTAAGAAGTAACTGCTAGAAAACTGGCGTCAAACTGTTTCATGACCTCAGCTTTGATTCTCTCAGACATCTCTGGGCGCATACGATGAAATTTCTGTTCCACCGGAGGACAGTCTTCTTTGGTTGGCAGGCGGTGAACCACAATATCAGTATCCAACCCAGGCATATCTTCATAAGACCAAGCAAAAATCTCAACGCATCATTTGTATTAACCGTTGCTTGACGCTAGGCTCCAGATTTGCACTGATCTTGACCTCTTTCTTGTCTTCCTCTGTACCCAGATTAACTGATTCCACTGGCTCTTCATGGGGTTGTATGGCTCTCTCTTCCTGTAGTAACAGTCTAGCAAGTTCCCCATGCACTTCGCAATCATCCTCACCTTCGTCCTTGGCTTGGTTGATCGGATTTTCGAAGTCATAACTGGCAGTAGCAGAGTCGTTATCAGTGGGATCCATAGTGGATGCGGATCTGCATTATGATATGTGAGTGTGTGTAAGACAAATAGATGTTTTAATAAGGTGCAATATAGAAAAGAAAAACAAGGAGCGCAAAATTGGTAATGCAAGAAAACTCCCAATGCTTTATTGGTGATATATGGAAATGACAAATATTAAGCCCTCACAAACAAAGCACGGTGTCTCGGGCAAGGCACCGGGCCGTAAGGTTTTAAATTGTTTGTTACAAATTTCAAAACAAAAGTATATTTCTGTGTAATAAAATAAACGGGCACGAAGTCCTTTGCCGTCCAATTTTTCAATCCAACGTCGATAGTCGGGTAAATCTAGCTATCAAATTTTGACTCTTCTTCATCATCTTCGATTGCATTCACTTCTGGATTACTGATACGCAGGGGAGGTCTTCCAATCCGCGCACGCCGAACAACCCTTTGAGCTTCTGCAGTAAAACCCAAACCAAACTTGTCAGTCTTGTGTGCAAATTCAGGGAGTTGGCCCCAATTTGCACTCCCACCTTTTTCAATAACAGCCCTGGCATCCTTGAGGGAAGCCATCTTCATTGGAGGATCTTCAGCAACAGTTTCAGTCGACGCCAGAGTCTGGGGAACTTCTTCAAAGTTCTGAAATGGGGTTTCAATGAACTCCCCATCCATCTCCACATACTGAAAAGAGTTAAGGTGGCTCACCATGTACTCCTCTTCTCCTCGTACCGTAACAATCTTCCCCTTCCCTGGATATTTCAACATTGGATGAAGCGTAGAAGTTACTGCCCCAGCTTTATGAATCCACGGGAGACCCAACAAACAAGAATAAGATGGTCGAATGTCCAGCACATAGAATGTAGACGCAAAAGTATAAGAACCAACCTTAACAGGGACATCCACCTCCCCATGCACCATCCTTTTGGATCCATCAAAGGCCCTAACCACAATATTACTTGGATTCAGAACCAACCCTTCACAATCCAACCGATCTAATGATTTTTTGGGTAAAACATTTAACGAGGACCCAGTATCCACCAGCACGTGGGCCAGAGTAGTGCCCCTGCACTCGATCGAAACATGCAGAGCGTCATTGTGATTCCTTCCTTTGGCAGTCAGATATGCGTCGGAGAAACCTAACCCGTTGTCAGCTGTCAAACTAGCCACACAGTCTTTGAATTGATCAGCAGATGTTTCCTGCGGCACATGTGCAGTTTTAAGGAAAGCAATTAAAGCCTTTGCATGGGCTTCTAAGCACAGCAACAAGGATAGCATGGAGATCTTAGACGGGGTCTGCCCCAACTGTTCGACTATGTTGTAGTCGCTTTTCTTGATGATCTTCAGAATTTCCTCTATCTCCTGTCTAGAGGTCTCTACCACAATCTTCTTAGGTGCCTCCGTCCGGGCAGGCTCACATGTGACTTCTTTGCCCCGAGCGTCATATGACTCAGCGACAGGGGTGATAATTGGAATATGTACTGGGGCAGTAGCTGGTGTACTGGCAGATGGAATAGAAATAGGCTTTCGAACAGTTGGAGGAGAAATCTTAGGAGAGAATAGTCTTCCGCTTCGGGTGACCTTGCTAGGCCCGACAATATTGCTGATGTCAATATCAGCTTCTTCAACCTTCAAGTCTTGTTTGATCCCATGATAATACACATCGGCCCCATAGTGCCAAGGGACAGCCTTATCCGAGGTGTAAAGGATAGGACCAGGAACAATAATGATCAATGGAGCAATTCTCGGAACAGATGTAATCCTAACAGGCTTTCTCGAGGAAGCCTTGGAAGGATTGGTGGAAATGGTAATGATTGAAACATCTTCAACAGTAATCAACGGAATCAAAGTTTTCTCAAATAAGATTTCTTTGTTATCCATCAGGCACTGAACACCTGATTTCAACAAATGGCAACCAGCAGGCAGGATTGAACATAGGTGGCAACCTTCGCCACAGTCAGAAATAAACCGGCCAATAGCAGGTTCTTCTTTACTATCATCAACAGGGGTAGAAATGTCTTCCACAAAGGTCACAAATGAATCAATGTCCACAGCATTTACTCCATGCTTGGGCATAGGAGCAGTCATGACATTAGGCTTTTCTGGTGCGTCAAACTCAATTTCTTTTGCTTCAATCAAATCCTGCACCTTATTCCTCAAGGCCCAGCAGTTATTTGTATCATGCCTCGGGCTATCGGAGTGATAGGCACAACGGGCGTTCAGATTATACAACGGAGATGTAGCACTGAGATTCTTCGGAGCTTCCCTCAGAGTTACCAGGTTGGTCTTTAATAACTGCGGTAGAATTTGAGATAAGGTCATACTGAGCCGAGTGTACTGTCTTTGCGGTCTCTCTACTCTTTGCTGATTGTTACGTTGTGGGGCAACAATGGGTTTTGATATTACTACCGCATTAACTGCTTGGCAGCGTACAAGTCGGTTTTGGCTCCTTGATCTGTAAACTGCACTAGCCTCCTTTCTGAAAGGCTTCTTCTCTGAACTTGATGAGGCATCTTTCTGTATCTTACCACTTTTGATGCCAGCTTCTACCCTTTCCCCAGTCAAAATCAATTTAGTAAACCCTGATGATAAAATTCTAATCAAATGATTGAAGAATGGACCAGATAAAGTCCCAAGAAACATATCCACCAACTCCCTATCAGACAGAGGGGGTTGAACTCTTCCAGCCAGATCTCTCCATTTCTGAGCATAGTGCTTAAAGCCTTCGCCTGTACCCATAGACATACCCTGAAGCTGGGTACGCGTGGGAGCAAGGTCGGCGTTATACTGGTATTGCTTGTAAAAAGCAGTAGCAAGGTCCTCCCACTTACGGACATTAGCTACTTCCAATTGATAGAACCATTCAAGTTGAGTCCCTGACAGACTATCTTGAAAGAAATGAACCCACAGGTTTCTATCAGCAATATAGGGTTGGATTTTTCTGACGTACGAGCGAATATGAAGCTTTGGACAAGAAACTCCATCATACTTAGCAAAGACATGAGCTTTGAATTTGTGAGGGATCACCACCCCAGAGGCTAATCCCAGATCTCCAAAGTCCAACCCAGGTATCTTTTGAATCTCCATCGCACTCAACCGATCTTCAAGTTGCTTATACCTATCCTCAGCAGGAGGATACTGTTCTTCATCAAAGTCAGTGTCATTATCAGAGACCACAGGGCTAGGACCCTTTCTTTCCTCTTGATTCTCTCCTCCTCCAGATGAATGAGACAGATCAGCTTCCTGTCGTAACCTATTCCCAAATCTGTGACCCATATTCAGCAGAACCACCTTCTTCTTCTTCTTCTTCTCTTTCAAGATGACAGTCTTTAAATCTTGTTGCCCTTTAGCCAAGTTCAGGAACATTTCTTTGAATTGAGCATTATGTGCTTGAAGAGCCTTGATAGCTTGATCAGTAGGTATTTCAGAAGACATTTTGTGCAGAAATAAACAGCAAAAAAGATAAGAAACCTGTAATGATACCTGTGATGAGGTGCATGATAATGGAATGTGTATGAAATGATTTCAAAGACATTGGGAGATTCAACTTTGTAAATTAAAATAAAACACACTTTATTAGATTAAACTTGTAACAATGTTTAACAATGCCTTTAAGGTGTTACAAAAGAAATAACTGAAAATAAATTTAAACTAGAAAAACGACAAAGAAATCAAAAATCCCATGGTCGCCTTCCATTCATGCTGACATAGTCATTGATTGTCCTTTCGTTCTCAAGCTGCCTTGTAAGCCTCAAGATCTTCCTCTCCTGCTCATGATACTTCTACCTATAGGTATCCCTTTCTTCCTTTAACTGGATCCAAGATCTCTTCAATGCCCCAAGATCAGTATGCATATAGGGATGGAGGACCGTATAAGGAACACCTTCTTCGTTAGTATTCTCTACAATCATCGGCAAAACAACTTCGTAAGGCATCCCCAGCTTTTGAGCACAGGCTCGAACCCACTGGAGATAAGGTTGCATTGGGAGAGAAGTCTTTAGTCCTAGCTCTTGAGGGTCAGACCTGTTCACCATGCCCCAAGCTCGTATAAACCTGCGGCGATATCCTTTAACGTCTTCCTTATAGTCAAAGACAATGTCCGTAAGAAGCAATTCATGGGGACCGTCCTTCCGAGCGCGCCCAAACTGTCATAAAGCCAAACAAGGACTATAGGTTATACCCCCTCTAATTCCAAGCAACAGAACATTAGGGTCTTCCCCACAGCGATCAATGATAGCTACTTTTTCCATATCCTTTGAACTCCAAAGAATGTCCGTGTGAGCAAGGGACATGATTCTGTAAGCCCAACCTACACCTTCCTCATTCTTCAATACAGATTTGGGGAGGTGCGAAATAAACCACCTCGCCAACAGCGGCATACAACACATGAGGGTCCCTCTTTTACGCGTCGTACGGGTATAAAGAGCATGCATAATATCACCCAGGAGGGTAGGTACAGGATTGCAAGACAAGAATATCTTAATCGCATTCACATCTATGAAGGAATCATGATTCAGGAAAAGAACCAATCCGTAGATGAGGAGAGCTAAGATGTCTTCAAAAGCTTGAAAGTCCAAGTTATCCCAGAACTGTTGAGCTTGATCAATCAGAAACTTAGCCAAGAAACCTTTAACCCCGCTCCGTGTCTCCCAGTTAGACACTACATCAGCCTTTTTCAAGTGTAAAGCCGAAGCAATGTCCTCTGATCTAGGAGCCTCTTCCAAACCTGTAAAGGGTGTCTGCTCGAGGATAGATATGCCTAATAAATCAGAAAACTCCTCCAAAGTGGGGACTAGCTGATAATCCGGGAATGTGAAAGAATGATGCAACAGATCAAAGAATTGGAAAAGGAAGCTCATCATCTGCTCATCTAACTTTGAAGTAACCAAACTAAGGAGATGACCATGTCTTCTAACAAATGAAGAAGTATCAGGAACCTTTGAGACTAACTCTCTGAGCTGAGCAGGGATTTGCACGAAGTTAACTCGGATGGTATTTCTGCGTATGGAAGCCATTATCTGCAAAACAGAACAAAGATAAATCCCCTCGGTCTTTGAAATGATTAGTCTAATGAAATATGCATGCTATGTCATGATGCATAATGTCATGATAAAACACACAACAGGTATAGCAGATAGCAAACATGGTAAAGGAAAACAAGTCACACAATAACCCTTAAGTTTCAGGCTTGCAAGGAGTCTAGGTATTACCCTCTTGAAGTTCAGTTGGTTCAACCTGTCCTAGTAATAGTAACCGGGTTCTAGAGGTTCTCAATATCACTGACCATCCTCCATCGGTCATGGTTTCAGCTCACGCAATCTTTTCTTGCGGTCGAAACTATCTCGAGAGTATGGTCTCAATGAGTGTAGTATCGAGTATCAACCAGCTCCCAGCTCTATGCCGAGGCCGGCTATCTCACTACTTCCTATGGCCAAGTTGGTCAATTATAGGTTCTAAGGTCAATTGATGCTTAACGACCCATATACCAACCCTATATTCTCCTTGTTGCTCCATAAGGGATATCGGTACCAACTAATGTGCCACATCAATGTAGCTACTTCTTCAACGGTATTAGTCTACGCCGTACAGTTCCCTCACGGTTTATTGCTACTTACCTAAAAGGTATTCCCTAGATCCAGGTTAGGATCTATAGTAACTCCGATACAAAGCCCACAAAGATAAAGCAATCAAATCAAAAAATAGAAGCAATGTGATGAACTAATCCTAAGGTATACCTTACTTATTTATCCCCAGCAGAGTCGCTAGTTCTGTGATACGGTGGCCAGAACCGGGACTGTTTTTGGAATATGCTGGTTTGCATTTTGTGTTTGTGTTTGCAAAATGTCGCAGTAATCAAGAGTCGCCACCGACTTTTATTTTATCCAACAAGGAAAGGAAAAAAGCACATAAAAATTCCCTTTTTCGAGATTTTTGAGTACGGGGGGTAGATTATAGAAAGGGAAGGTATTAGCACCCTTTCTATCTGTGGTTTTCCACGGGCTCTTAGGTACTTGCTCATCATTTTCAAAATTGCTTATGTGTGTTTAATTTGAAAGAGTTTTTGACTTCGATTTAACCTTTGCTTTTGTCTTCAAGAGTGTTACGAAGTGTTTTTGAAAGCTTTGTTTGAAAAGAGTGTAAGTGTGGAAAAGTTTGTTTAGATTGAGCAAGTACTTAAGATTCTACCTACTCGAAAAAGAGAATGGTTCTATGTTCGTTTCCTTTAGACAGTGCTATCCTACTATTAGTGAATAGGTAGCACCGTCGTTGGAGTTTTGAGGGTCAGTTCGAAAGGGACGTACGATCACTAAAGCAATGTTAGGACGTCTTAGTAATAACCCTAATGTCTTAGATCAATTATTTGAGGCAACAATATCCGAGGAAACCATTCCAAGGCAACTTTTCCGAACGGGACTTTGATCTTTGTTTAGACAAGAGAGTGACCACTAAAATATCCCATACTTAATGACCATTTACCGAAGGCAACCAAGTGGGAGTGTACCCTAGGAGTGCGCATGTGCGAGTAATTCAATTTCAGATTATTTATCTTTGCTCATTTAGGGTTTGCTCATTGTTTTAGAGTTTTACATACATTCTTGTCATGCATCCCTAACATTCATACATCTAACAATTAAATATTTTGCGGAACTTAAAATGCGGAAATTAAACTACGCTATTACAAGGCTTCGGGTATTTACATAGCCAAAAACAAACCCTTTTTAAAAAGAAATAATAAATGAAAAATAAAAGTCCTAATTAAGCTATTACAACTTGTGGGCAATTACATCAATATGGTAAATAATAATAATAAAGCGCTCGATGAAATTAAGATCGGGAGAACACTAGGGTTTTGACCCCTTTTAACCTAATTAAAAGAAAAAAATGTTTTTGTTGTTTTTAAATATTTTTAAGAAAAGAATTTAGATTTTTGAAATAAAATACAAAACTAATTAGATAATTAAATTAAAAATAAATAAATGGTCTATTTTTGTGTTTTTGGTTATTTTAAGAAAAATAAAATATAATTAAGTTAGAAATAAAACCCTAATTATTCTAATTAATTTTAATTTATTTACAAAATAATTAAAGTTATCTAAAATTTAAATCTAATTAAATTAATTAATTAATTAATTGATAAAAACTAACCTAAGTCTAATTGGGTGAAAAATATTATTTGTGATTTTTTGATAAAAGAAATAATTAGTTTGTTAGTAAAATAAATAAACAAATTAAATAAAACAAAATATAAAAAGAAGATAGAAAGAGAAAATGGGCCTAAAAAGTGATTTGGGGGGTGTGTATACAACAATTCTGGCCCAAGAAGAGAAGCTCCACGTTTGACCTTCTGGATCCCATGTATTGCATTGACCATGGCCTTTGGTAGACCATCACTTGATAGCCATCAGATCTGGCTTCCTGACATCTGGCTGGTTGGATTTTGAGGACGTATGGTGGTCCCTGATCTTGTATGCACGCTGGATTACCTGGAACAAAATAATATGGAACAAAAGGGGGACCTGGGATTCGAACCCAGGCCCTGAGGCATTTTTCAACTACTCCACTACCAGCTGAGCTACACACGTTTCTTGTATACAAAACAAACAATAATTATTATATTAAGAACAAATGAAATAAAAGAAATTCGCGCGGAAATTCAAATGGACGAGTGGGAGGCTGCCACGTTGGTTGTCTTCCTCCTTGCACCGTTGGTAAAAGTCCCAGACTTTTACCTACGGACGTTTGTCCGTAACTACAGACCTGCATATTCTCAAAATCAACCATAAGCAAGATAAATCAAAACTAAAGCCATGGATAGCTTCGTCTGGACCTGCTGATCACAATGGTGCTCCTTTCATGGCCCAATTTTACCTGTATGCCAAGATCCCAAATTGAACCAAAAAACCCTAGCAATGGTGAAATCTCATACAGTTCATGAAAACGAAATTAAATGTTACAAAAAGCTTGTAAAGGTGATGGTGAACAAGAATATATGATTATATCATGCTATATGTGCCAGAATTATACAAACCGATTTAAAAAATAACTCAATATCATGGATGACTTACAGTGGTATTCAGGGCCTGGAAATGCTTGCGCTTGATTGGTTTTGCTTGCTGGGGATCCCAGGAAGCGATTGGGATGGTCAGGAGGCTTTGAAATTGCCTGGAATAGTGAAATCGTGTCTGCACTTTCTTGTGATTTTTCAAGTTTTGTTCTTCTTCTCACACCTCTCTCTAGCCTTGTTTTAGGTCTGCCAATGATCCTTATGTACTGAGGAATGAATTAGGGTTGCCAATATGATCACAATCTTCCTCCATCAATGCTTTTGATTTTGATTTGACACACTTGAAAAACTAGCTAAAAATAGAGCAAACTCAATCTTTTTGTGCACACCAAGCCTTTACACGAATTCAATCTCATGCTAGCTGGATATTAAGACCCGAAACATGTACAAAATCTTGAGATTTCAATATTTTGGATTTTCTATGATTTGTTTTGATTTAAATTGGTTTAATTCAAATAAAAATCAAAATAAATAATAAAAACAAGATAATGACAAGTGGCAAGGGCTAGGGCTCGTGGACCATGTTGCCAACTCAAAACAAGTGCAAAAGATTGGGCCCATTTAGTAAAAATTGCATTTTTAGGCATAGTTGACTTTTGACAATTTTGCAAAAAGGGTTAACTTCACCAATGCATAACTTCCTCAATTTTGACTCTTTGAAGGTGTTCTTCGACTTTTTAGAAATCTTGAGATGTCCTCTAAGCAAAACTTTTGGTCCCATCTCAATTTGGTACTCCAGGATCATGTATGCAGCTTTGACAAAAGAGGTGTTTTGTTGACTTTTCAAAATGACCTATAATGTCCAAATTCATAATTTCTTGCGAGTGCATATTTTGAACTTGGGAGATGAAGATGGATTGTAGAGCATTACATCCTCTTCAAAATGAGATTTGGATGGGTCATTTCTCATAAAGCATGAGAAAGTAGTGCTTGGTCAAAGTTGAGTTGACTTTTCCTGCAAAACCCTAATTTAGCAACTTTTGGTTCTTGATGAATTGTGAACAATCCTTGATGAATCATGATCAACCCTTGATCAAATGATGAATGATACTTCAAAATAAGGATTTTGACCAAAAATCTTGAAGTTTGACTGTATGTAGGCCACAGTTGACTTTTGCCCTAACACAGTTAATTTTCAGGCCTTTGAGCAATTGACTGAGCAAATTTTCTCTATAGGACTTGAAACTTGACATGGATGATCTTGAGAACATATTAGGACATTGTTGAGGATTTGGGATCCCTTGGACTCAAGTATCTTGATGCAACATGAAACCTTAATTTGAGGTAGACTGCCTTAGGAGGGAGCTTGTCTGGTCAACCCTTGGACTACCGTGAGCAACTTGAGGATCTTTCTTGAAATGTTTTGAGAAATATGAGAGGGAAAATTTTTGGGTACAACACATACGTATACATAACATCATGAACATCATATACATCCACTAACCATTTCAAGGATTTTGGGATTCATCTTTTTTCTTGTTTTGTAGGATATGGACTCACTTCGCAGGAAAACTATTCAAGTCAACCTTGTGAGAAGCCCCCCATAACTTAAGGAGCTAGCTTCAAGGATTCCTGAAAACTCTCCATTCATCGAGAGACATGGTCGTCTACTCAACTTGGTCACCTCCAACACAGATGAGGACATGATGAAGGTTCTCTTTTAGTTCTTTGATCCTTTGCACCATTGCTTCACATTTCCCGACTATCAACTTGTGCCTACTTTGGAAGAATTATCCCAACTCTTGAGGATTCCCATTCTCAATCAACTACCTTTCAATGGTAAAAAAAGATATCCAAAGCCAGAAGAGATTGCTCAAGCTCTACACTTGCACTTATCTGATATCATAACTGTTGTACCCCAAAATTTGCCCTCCCATTTCCTCAACATTTTTTCATCACAAGACCCTTGGAGCTCAAGATCAAGTTAGGGTTTGCTCTGCTCAAGACTCTTCCTTGCACTGTTGATCCAAATTAGGGTTTGTGTTTGCACAAAGATGTTTTGATCTAAAGTGCCCAAAATGACATTCATGCTTCATGTTGGACTCCCAAGTTTACCCATACCAAATTTCAAGCCTTGATTCCAATCTTTGCCCAGTCAACTGGACAGTTGACCTAGAAATCAGCTGTATTGGGGAAAAAGTCAATTGTGGTCAATTGACAGTCAAACCTCATTATTTTTGACCCACGTCAACAAACCATTTGGTCAAGTTTGGATCACAATTCCACAAGAAATTTGATCAGATCACCAAAAGGGCAAAATGGTCATTTTTAGGGTTTTGACTGCACAAAGGCAATTTTTTACTGTTTGACCTAACCAATGGCAAACCAAGCTCATATATGGACTCAAGGACCCAATGGAATTGTCTTGACATGTTCAACAATTTCAAAAGATCCCAAATGCACAAGATTGACAGATGAATTTTCCAGTCAATTGATCAATTTTTGACTGTATACTGAAAAGTCAAACTTTGACTTTTTGGTCAAAATCAAGTGTCAAGATTCATTTTTCATCAAAACATTCCAAATTATGAAACTTGTTCATCAAGAAATCAAAAATTGCGAATTAGGGTTTAAAATGAAGAATTTTCATAACTTGGAATTTTTCTAAGTTATGAAAATCCCTAATTTTTTCCTTAACTTTGTCCCATTTTTTCATCAAGATACATTTGGATTCAAACAAAAGTTAAAACATGAAAGTTGTAGTCCATTGCAAAATCTACAACTTTTATGCACAAAGTTTCCTCAAAAGAAGCTTGTAGCTCAAGTTATGATTTTTGGAACAAGGGTGCAAAACATTCTTAACTTAGAAAAATTTTGACCTATTTTAGGCAGGATTTTTGCCTAACTTCATGGATACTTTTCACATGCTTCCACTTGGAATTTCAATTTGCATTACAAAGATGGATTGTAGTACACATTCCAAGCTTTCCAAAATATCCAAGAACTCATCAAACAACCTTATGGTTAGGGAGAATCGAATTTGGCAATATGGGCAAAACTCACTTTGTTCATGGCCAATGTACATGTCCATAACTTTGCATTTTTGAACTCAGCATGCTCTAAGCTAGATTACAGGTCCTTTATCTCATTCACACTCATAAATTTAATGCCAATCCTTCATGTTTAAGTATTATCTTGTGTGTTTAAGCATTGCATACAAGATTGAGCCATAATTGGAAAAAGTGATTTATCCATTTTTGTAAAGTAGAACTTTATGTCAAGTTTGAAAATCAAAAAGTACAAGGCCATATCTTTGGGCACAAGTTCAGAAGCATATCACACTGATCAAGGGGGATGGTTGCAGCATATTAGAGGGGCCTGCACAAGCTTGTAAAACCAACTGGCCATTTCTTGCTTAAGTGAGAAGTAACTTGACATAACTTAGGGCAACTCTCATTTCAGCCAACACAAGCTTAAGCAAAGTTGTTGTACACCTTCCAAATAATATAACAGAGCTAAGGCACGAGTAAAACACCCTCCAAACATCATCAAACCTCAAAACACCCTCCCACTGCAGAAAACAGAGTAACCATAGCAGTTGGACTTCCATAAGCCAATTCACTCGTGCATTCTTGCTAAATCCAGTTCATACACATTCCATACCATATATGCAAGCTATCCCAGGCATTGGACACGACCTGTAACACCTCTAACCAACATCACCATTTTCATTTTTTCTGTTTTGCAGGTTGATTGCCATAGCTTGATCCAGTTGGTTTCAAAGCAAGTTAAAGGTTGGAATAGCATCCCTGAACTTCAAGCAAGCTGTACCAATCCTCATCTTGCCTTGAAAGTGCCTCCATTGTCAGACACGATCCAAGCTGAACAAGTAAGTTCATGGACTTCTATCTCTCAATATAGGAAGAGTTAGCTCTAAGTTTGTGAATGAAAAATGTTCTATTCATGCCCCTGAAGCTATACATATCTTTACTTTCCATTTATATTGCATGTGCTGAGAGAATTTAAGACCTGAACATTGACAAAAACTTAAGTTAAGAATTAGGGATGGAGAAATTCTCTCTCATTTTTTAGAGTTAAGTTAAGTTTTTTATATGTATAGAATCGTGGCTTGATGCTTAACATTTTTCATGTTGTGAGTTTGTGCTAAAAGTCCAAGAATCATGAGATAGCAGAAACGCGTGTGTTGGTTGTACAAAGATGCTGGAGGTTGAAGAAGACAGAGTCTTGGGCTGGGCCTGAGATTTGTTTTTCCTTTTCACACCACTGCATTTCACATGCACCCCCTGGCCCATTTTGAGTTTTACTTGTCATTTTCCATTTTTTCCTTTTGATTTTGTTTCCATATTTTTATTTAAGCATGAAAAAATATTAAATTTATTTTCCCCACATTTTTTGCATTTTATTTGATATTTATTTGGCTTTATTTAGTTTTGTATATAAATAAACATAAGTATACTTTTATTTTAAAATACAAAAAATAATACAAACATATTTTATTTCTGATTTTTATTTTATGTTATCTCTTGAAAACATTTTATAATAAATATTTTTTTTTTATAATATTAAATATTTTATTTTTGTACATATAATATATATTTAATAAATAATGTAAAATACTTATATATTTATTAGTATATTTAGGGAAAATACAAAGAATTAATACATTTTATTTTTATTAATATTTTGACCTCAAAAATACCTTTTTTTACAATATACCTTCTTTTATTTATTTTTGTACATAATTAATAAATATTACATATATTATATAATAAATACCTTTTATTCATAAAATTAGGGTTTTACCCTAAATACATGAAAATACCAAAAATTAATTCATTTTATTTTTGTTTATTTAACACATGATAAATACTCTTTTACATACATATGAAAATCATTTTTGCATTTTTTTGCATATTTATCTTATCTTATTTAATTATTGTGCAATTAATTAATTTGTATAATTTCAATTTGGATGTAATAATTAGATTTTTATTTCTTGCTAAAATATCCCCATTTGAACATTTGTATCCCCCATCCCATATATTGTGTTGTAATAACTTAGAACCTTTTATTTTTCGCATTTAAAAGCTTTCTAATTATGCCATGTTAGAATTAGGGTTTTGTATGCAAAATTAACCAAAAATAGTTTGACCTAATTTCAAGATAAACAAGCATGAAAATGGACAACACTAATCAGACTTGCACCCTTAGGGTTACTCTACTTGTTGCCTTCAAATAATGGGCCATATTGCATGTTAGGTATCTTTGGCAAAAACAGAACAATTAAATGATCATAGTCCCTCGATGACGCTTTCAAAAGTTGCCTAAAAATGATCAAGTCCCTTAAAGGAAAAATTGCCCAAAGATATTTGGCACCATTGCAATCATGGTCTAAACGATGACCCGTACCCGTCCCGTTAACATCCTAACACAAGATTGTCCACCAAATACAATGGTGGAACAAAATTGTTAATAGGGTTAAAACATAGCAAAGATCTTTGAGAAATTTAGGGTAGATAGCTCTTGGTTACTTGCCAACTTGCAAAACAAAAATCCTTGCCTATTTTTCAAAACCACACTCCACAACACATTTTTTAAAACAATTTCCAAAAACATTGAAAACTTTTCAAAAAAAACATACATCTTTGTATACATCCCAACATGGATCATTACAAAGGTTGCCACCACATTGGCCTCTTTTCAAGACATTTTCAAAACCCACACACAAAGCACCATTTCAAACAATTGAAAGCACCATTTCAAACAATTGAAAATCAAGGCAAGTTGATCTAAGCAAGTAACTAAGAGCCCATGGATAACCATGGATAGAAAGGGTGCTAATATCTTCCCTTTCTATAATCTACTCCCCGAACCCAAGAAAACATCTCAAAGGTTTTTGCTGTGCTTTTTAACCTTTCCTTAGGATAAAATAAAAAGTCGGTGGCGACTCTTGCTCAACCGAAACATTTGCGAAAACAAACGCAAAACCCAAGTCAGTTCTCCCACCGTACCACAACAACTCATTGGGAAACAAGGAGTGGTGTCAAAGGCTTCCTATCAAAAAGTTTCTGTTTGAGAAAGCCCAAAGTTGTTGGAATTCCTTAGACTTGCAAGCCTTTGAGGAAATTATGGCTCTCCTCATCTATGGGATGGTTTTGTTTCCAAATCCTGACCAACTCATAGATATCAACACCGTCAAAATCTTCATATCCCGCAACCTAGTGCCTACATTGCTAGGGGATATCCTACACTCTTTTCACACTCGCACAATGAGGAAAAGAGGTGTCCTGATGTGTTGCACTCATCTCTTAGAAAGATGGTTTATTTCTCATCTTCCCCAATCTATATTAAAGAATGAGCAAGGTTCAAGGTGGTCACAAAGGTTGATGACGCTCAAACATTCAGACATTCATTGGTGCTCTCGATCCAAAGAGAATGTTATCATTGTCGACCGTTGAGGAGAATTTCCTAATGTCCCTTTACTTGGAATTATGGGAGGAATCACCTACAACCTTTGCTTAGCCTTAAGACAATTTGGTTATGCATGAAGGGATGGCCCACACGAGATGCTAATTCAAGGTTTGGTATTTGACTATGACAATGACAATCAAGGTCTTCTCCAAAGATTTATCCGAGCTTGGAGGATGTTGAACAAGGTGGATAGCAAGACTTTGGGGCACAAGAATTCCATCCCTTTTGAGCCTTACCTCAAATGGGTACGAACTCGCGCTCAGAGTCTTATGATGCCTTACCCCTCCATTCTCCCGGTAATCATTGACCATGTTAAGGAAGGAGACACTCCATACACTATCCTACATCCTGACATGCCCACGTCTCTTGAAGACCTCCAAAGGGATTGGATACAACTCAAAGGGGAGCAAGATACTTTCGAATCCCAATTCTACACAAGCGAGAATAAGGTTTTGGAGCTCACTAGGCTACTTCATGAGGAGCAAGCTTTGAATGCCTACATTGCACCAAAGAGGATGCACACTACTTTTTTATCTTAGAGTTTTGTATTATTTTGCCCAAGGGGCATTGATGTACTCAAACTTTATCTTATTAATATAACGTGAATTTTCTTTTTTGTCTAAAACAAATTTGAATCTTTGAAATCCTTGAAAACATTGCATATGCATATATCATTCATCATAACATAAACAGGTCTTTGGAAACAAATCTCCTCATCTCTCTACTGTTTATTTCAGTAAGATGGATCTCGAGCAAACAATGAAAGATCTCCAAGCTCAAAACACGCAGTTCCAACAGTTGCTCATGACCCTAGCCAAGGGGCAAGAAGATTTGAAGATTTTGCTGGCTGAAGAAAGGAAAAAGAAAACAAAGAAGGTAACCGGAGTCTTAAACATGGGAAGAAGATTTCATGGGCAGACCAGAAGGACTTTGGACTTTGCAACAACATCCGGTGAAGGAGAAGGGAAAGACAAGGAAACAGTTGTCCCGTCAGAATCGGAAGAAGAGGAAGAAGAAGAGGACTATTCTAAGGAACAATACCCTCCGACTGATGACAAGTATAAACATCTTGAAGAGCAGTTGAGCGCGATGGAAATCCAAAAGGTGCCAGGCTTGGACTTTGAGGAATTGGGTTTAGTGTCGGGGATTGTGATTCCTCCAAAATTCAAAGTACCTATGTTTTCCAAATATGATGGAGCGTCATGCCCTAAAATTCATCTCCGATCATATGTGAGGAAAATCTAACCCCATACTGCTGACAAAGACTTATGGGTACATTTCTTCCAAGACAGTCTATCTGGTACTCAACTTTACTGGTTCTACCAACTAGAAAGGGCTAATGTTCACAAATGGGAAGATCTTGCCGCAAATTTCTACAAGCAATATCAATACAATGCTGATTTGGCGCCTACCCGTACTCAACTCCAGAGTATGGCCATGGCCTCCAATGAAGGTTTCAAGGACTATGCACAAAAATGGAGAGATCTGGCTGGAAGAGTTCAACCCCCTCTGTCTGAGAAAGAATTGGTAGACATGTTCTTAGGCACCTTATTTGGTCCCTTCTTCAATCATTTAATCGGAAGTTCATCCGTAGGCTTTACTGAACTAATATTGACCAGAGATAGGATAGAAGCCGGTATAAAGAATGGAAAGATTCAGAAAGACACATCTTCTTCTACAGCTGTAAGGAAGCCCTTTATCGGAAAGAAAGAGGTGGCGACCGTATATCCGCAAAGAAACCAAGATAGGTCCGAACGCCGACCAATGGTGGGAGTTGTTATGATCAGCAAAGAAATAATCAACCAAGGATAGAAAGGCCAGTCAGGCAATTCACCAGAATTAACATGACCTTGTCTCAAGTACTACCACATCTTCTGAGATCCAATTTGGTAACCTTGAAAGAAGCTTCGAAAAACCCCAATATAACAACCCCTCATTATCATCCCAATGCCCGTTGCGCATATCACTCTAAAAGTCCTGGTCACGATACTAATAACTGTTGGGCCTTGAAGAAAAAAATACAAGACCTCATTGAAGCAAACAAAATTGAGTTCGATGCACCCGAGAAGCCAAATGTCATTTCTGCTCCTATGCCTAGACATGGCCACAATACCAATGCCATTGAAGAAGGATTGTTTGTTACTTCAGTTAATGAACTTCTGACCCCACTTCTGACTGTTAAAATGAACTTGTTGAATGCCGGTGTGTTCCCGGGTTGTGATGAAGATTTCTGTTTCTGTTTATCCTCACCAACTAGTTGTCCTTTGTTGAAAGTAGGCGTTCAATGCCTGATAGATAACAAAGAGATTTTGTTCGAAAAAACTCATATTCCACCTGTTTCTTTTGAAGATGTTTCAATCATTACCATTTCTGCCAATTCTTCCAGGGTCTCCACTTAAAGACCTGTTAGAATTACATCAGTTCCGAAAGCAGCTCCTTTAATAATCACAATGCCTGGGCCAGTCCCATATGAATCAGACAAAACAGTGTCGTGGAATTACGGAGGAGACATTTACTACCATGGCATCAAGAAATACTGGTCGTCCGCCGAAGAGATAAATTCCGAAAAAGAGAACTCTGACATCAGTAATATTGCCGAAACTAGCAAAATTACCCGAAGTGGTAGGATCTTTTCTCTAGAAATTGCTCCCCCAAAAGAAGTTTCTGGACCCATAATTATCCTTGTGGTTGCTCCAAAGGTTGATCCCATACCCATAATCATCTCTGCAAGTACTCCTATTGACGAAGCCGTTACAACCCATGTTATCGTTCCTACCAGCACTCCCACTGTCGAGACTCGAGGAAAGAGTATTCAGGTGGAGCATGTCCGGACGAAGGTTCAATCACTAACTATCCTTGAGACTTCCAAGAAAGAAATGGAGGAGATCTTGAAAATTATAAAGAGGAGCGATTACGATATAGTTGAACAATTGGGGAAAACTCCCTCTAAAATCTCCATGCTGGCATTACTACTGTGTTCCGAGGCGCATGCAAAAGCCTTGGTGAAGTTCTTAAAAATTGCCCATGTACCTCAAGAGACATCTGCTGATCAATTTCAAGACTGCGTGGCCAGCCTAACTGCAGACAATGGTTTAGGTTTTTCAGATGCTGATCTGACGCCGAGGGGAAGAAAGAATAATAAGGAATTGCATGTCTTTGTGGAATGTAGGGGCACAACTCTGGCCCATGTCTTGGTGGACACAGGCTCATCTTTGAATGTATTACCCAAAAAAGCTCTTGATAGACTTGACTGTGAGGGGTTGACTTTGAAGCCAAGCAACATAGTAGTAAGGGCATTTGATGGATCAAAGAGGATGGTGCATGGGGAAGTAGACATTCCCATAAAGGTTGGAACCCAAACTTTCAATTCAACTTTTTATGTGATGGACATCCTCCCTTCATACTCCTGCCTGCTAGGCCGACCATGGATCCATAATGTTGGCGCTGTTACTTCTACGTTGCACCAAATGTTGAAGTATCCAGTTCAAGGAAAGATTATCACCGTCCATGAAGGGGAAGAATACATGATCAGCCATCTCAATTCCTTCAGATATGTGGAATTAGACGGTGAATTCATTGAAACTCCATTTCAACACTTTGAAGAGGTCCCCCAAGACGTGACAGTGACCAAGATTGTTCTCAAGATTACAAGGCCTCCACTCCGGATGTCGTCACTAAAGGATACCAAAGCAGTGGTAAAAGAAGGAGGATGCACTATCTGGGGACAAATCCCAGATATCCCATACAAGTGTGACAAGTTTGGCCTAGGTTTCACTTCAAGTGCTCAAAAGGATGTACGACGTGCCCGTGCTGGAGGGTCACCCTTGAAGATCAGCAACCGTGAAGTCAACGCAGTGGAAGATGGTGAAGATGGTTGCAACCTAGAGGAATAGATATTCCCGACTGTCAATGGAGGGCTCAATAATTGGGAGGCTAGAGACTTCGTCTCGATCACTTTCATCCCTCAGTAATTTGTCTTTACATTTTGTTGGATCTGTAATATTCAAAACAATTCACACTCTTAAAATCTTATGTCTTACCCGAGGCACAATGGTCCATTTGTAAGGGTTATTATCTCATTTTTTTCATATGACATCAATGAATCATGGACGTTTTCGCGTACAAACTTTTGTGCTCATTGTTTTTATTTTACATTTTACTTTCTTTCAAAGATAGCTATACCATTACACACACCCACACTCACAATGCAGGTATACATCCATTCGGGATCCCATGGGTAACGATACGGCTATGGCCTTTTGTAACTCTGAGAATCTAATCTACCAAGTCGAAGACGAAGGTGAGGAAGATTGTGAAGTACCAGGGGAACTTGCCTGATTGCTACAACAAGAGGATAGAACCATTCAGCCTCACGAGGAATTTGTGGATACAATCAACCTAGGTACCGAAGAAGACAAAAAAGAGGTCAAAGTGGGTGCCAATCTGGAACCCAGTGTCAAGAAGCGTCTGATTCAGTTGTTACATGATTATGTTGAAGTCTTTTCCTGGTCGTATGAAGACATGCCAGGACTTGATGAAGATATTATGGTACATCGTCTGCCTACAAGAGAGGATTGTCCGCCAGTAAAGCAAAAAGTTTGTCGAATGAGGCCGGATATGTCAGAAAAGATTAAAGTAGAGGTCATGAAGCAATTCAACGTTGGATTCTTGGTTGTCACCTCTTACCCTCAATGGGTTACCGATGTTGTTCCAGTGGCCAAAAAGGATGGCAAGGTGCAAATGTGTGTGGACTATAGGGATTTGAATAGGGCAAGCCCTAAGGATGATTTTCCACTCCTCCACATTGATATCCTAGTTGACAATACGGCACAACACAAAGTGTTTTCCTTCATGGATGGATTCTCAGGTTACAACCAAATCAAAATGGCACCTGAGGACATGGATAAAACAACCTTTGTCACGCAGTAGGGCATGTTCTGCTATAAGGTAATGCCATTCGGACTAAAGAATGATGGGGCAACCTATCAGCGTGCCATGGTAGCTTTATTTCATGACATGATACATCACGAAATAGAGGTCTACATGGACGATATGATAGCCAGATCTCAAACAGAAGAATAACATCTCGATCACCTACAAAAACTGTTTGAAAGACTGAAGAAGTATAAACTAAGGTTGAATCCAAACAAATGCACATTTGGGGTACGATCTGGTAAACTCCTAGGCTTTATTGTCAACAACAAAGGTATTGAAGTAGATCCTGCCAAGGTTAAAGCAATACAAGATATGCCTGATCCTCGTACTAAAAAGGAAGTCAGAGGATTCTTGGGACGTTTGAACTATATTGCCAGATTCATTTCTCACCTAACGGCTACTTGTGAGCCAATCTTTAAAATATTGAAGAAAGATCAAGTAGTCAAGTGGAATGATGAATGCCAAATTTCTTTTGACAAAATCAAAGAATACTTACAAGAGCCTCCTGTGTTGATGCCACCAGTCGAGAGACGACCATTGATCATGTATGTGACTGTTTTAGAAAACTCAATGGGGTGTATATTGGGGCAGCATGACGAGTCTGGCCGAAAAGAGCACGCTATTTACTACCTGAGCAAAACGTTTATCGACTGTGAAACCAAATATTCACTGCTCGAGAAAACTTGTTGCGCTCTAGCATGGGCTTCTCGCCGGCTAAGATAGTATATGCTGACTCATACTACCTTGTTGATATCTAAGATGGATATGATAAAATACATCTTCGAGAAGTCTGCTCTTTCTGGGAGAATAGCGAGATGGCAGATGATCCTGACAGAATATGACATACAGTATACTATCCAGAAAGCTATAAAGGGAAGTGTATTAGTTGATCACCTTGCTCACCAAGCTGTAGAAGACTACCAATCCATGAAGTTCGAATTTCCAGATGAAGACATCATGACGGTAAACAACTGTGAAGAATTCAGGCCATATGACGGACCTGAACAAGGATCCCGATGGACCCTGTTCTTTGATGGGGCATCCAACGCACTTGGCAATGGTATCGGTGTTGTACTCATATCTCCGGAAGGGTGTCATACTCCCTTTACTGTCAGACTTTGCTTTAATTGTACAAACAACATGGCAGAATACGAAGCGTGCATCTTTGGTCTCAAAGTTGCCATAGACTTGGGGATCAAACCCTTGGATGTATTCGGAGACTCAGATTTGGTTATCATCCAGATCAAAGGGGAATGGGACACCAAACACCCAAACCTTATCGCTTACAAAGAACATGTTTTGACATTGCTACGACATTTTGAGAAGATTACCTTTGAGCATTTCCCGCGAGAAGAAAATCAGCTAGCAGACGCTCTAGCCACAATGGCATCTATGTTTAAACTTAATTGGGATAACTAGGCTCCCCAGATCACCATTGAACGAATGAAGGAACCAGCACACTGTCACGAGATTAATACTGAAGAAGTAGTGGACCAGCCTTTGTTTCACGAAGTCAAGAGGTATCTCGAGGCTCAAGAATATCCAGAAGGAGCTTCAATCAATGATAAAAAGTTCTTAAGGAGATTCTCTGCTAAATTCTTCCTTAGTAATGGCGTCTTGTACAAACGCAATCACGACTCTGTGTTACTTCGGTGTGTAGATAAGGTTGAAGCTGAAAGGATCATGGTTGAATTGCATAAAGACACCTTTGACACCCATTCCAGTGGGCATACGATGGCAAAGAAAATCCTATGGGAAAGCTATTACTGGTCTACCATGGAAGCAGATTGCTATCAACACTCTCGAACCTGCCATAAGTGTCAAATTTATACTGACAAGGTGCATGTACCTCCGGTTCCTCTGAATGTCTTGACGGCTCCTTGGCCCTTTGCTATGTGGGGGATTGATATGATTGGGGAAATCAAGCCGATAACCTCCAATGGACACCGCTTCATCCTAGTGGCCATTGACTATTTTACAAAGTGGGTTGAAGCAGCTTCCTTCAACTCCGTTACCAAGAATGTTGTTGCCCGTTTCATCAAGAAAAATCTCATTTGTCGGTACGGTATCCCAGAAAGGATCATCACTGACAATGGTATAAATCTCAACAACACTATGATCACTGCATTGTGCAATCAATTCAAGATTCAACATCATAATTCTTCTCCCTATCGGCCGAAGATGAATGGTGTTGTCGAAGCTGCAAATAAGAACATTAAAAATATCATACATAAAATAACAGTCACTGTGATCGGTGGAAATAGAACTGATTGTTTTGGAATGCTGGTTTGCGTTTGCATTTAGCAAAATGTTGCGGTAAGCAAGAGTCGCCATCGTCTTTTATTTTCTCCAACAAGGAAAGGACAAAAGCACAGCAAAATTCCTTTTCGAGATGTTTCTCGGGTTCGGGAGGTAGATTATAGAAAGGGAAGGTGTTAGCACCCTTTCTATCTGTGGTTATCCACGGGCTCTTAGGTACTTGCTCACTATGTTTTCAAAAATGTTTTGCTTTTCTTGTGTTTGTGGGTTTTGAAAAAGTTTTGTTTTGAAAACTTCGATTTAACTCTTGTATCTGTCCTCAAGAGTGTATGAAGTGTTTGTTTGAAAACTTTGTTTGAAAAAGTGTAAGTGCGAAAACTATTTTTGTTTTGAAAGAGCAAGTACCTGAGAACCTCTACCTACTCAAAAGAAATTAAGCTGTGTAAATGTCCTTTAGATAGTACCATCCCACTATTGAGAAGTAGGCAGCACCGTCGTTGGAGTTTTTCGGGTCAATTCGATTATAGGGACATGTGGTCACCAAAGCAATGTTAGGACGCCTTAGTGGTAATCCTAATGGCTTAGATCATTTTTTATCGAGGCAACCGTTTCGAGGCAACTTTGATCTTTAGACAGGAGGGCGACCTCTAAAACACCCTATACTCAATGACCACGTCGAGGCAACCAAGTGAGGCGTACCCTAAGAGTGGCATGTGCGAGTGTGTCAGGTTTCAGTTATGTTATCTTTGTACATGTTATGGTGAGCTACGATTGATTTTAATTTAAGAGAGATCTTGTCATGCACAGCCTAGTTATCATACATCTAGCAGTTAATAGTTGCGGAAAAATAAAACTAAGCTATTACAAGGCCTCGGGTATTTACATCGCCAAAAACAAACCCTTGAAAAGTAAATGCGGAAAGTAAAAATAAAGCGATAAATAATTAAAGTCCTAATTAAGAGTTATTACATTCCGGGAACAATTACATAATAATGGATCAAAATATAAATCAAGAATAATCACATGCGCGACAAAAAATTGAATCGGAATGTTTTAGGGTTTTGACCCTTTTTTGAGAAAGAAAGAAAATTCTATTATTTTTTGGCATTTAATTAAATTAAACCTAGACTAATTAATTAATAAAAAAAGAAATATTTTTTGAGTTTTTTATGTTTTAAGGAAAATAGAATAAAATGATTAAATATATTAATTAACCTAATTCTATGTTGATTTTATTTATTGTGAAAAAGTTAAAATTAAACCAATTAAAACAAATTATGTTAGCATTTATTTACAAAAATAAATTAATTAAATTTAATAAATAAAAATATTATTATTTTTTATGTTTTCTGGATTTATTATGAAAAAATTAATTTGTTAGTGAAAATAATAGTTATAATAAATAATTAAAATAAAAAATAAAAATAGAAAAGGAAAGGAATAAACTTGAAGGGGGGTGCTGGCCCAATTCTGGAGGTGTGTTTGGAATTTCTCAGGCCAAACAATACTCAAGCCTCTTTGACTTTTATGATCATCTACACGCCTGTTGACTAGGGACTATGATGATCTTTCACTCATGGCAATTGGATCTACGCTTGCAGACATCTGGCGCTTGGAAATTTGAGATACATGGTAGACCATCTCTTGAAACCTGCATGTGATTAGGTGAAGCAAAATAGGATAAACGTTTTGGTGGACCTGGGATTCGAACCCAGGTCCCAAGGCTTCCAGATCAACACACTAACCTCTCAACCACCTGCGTCCTTTTATTATTATAATGATAAGCAATTATTATATTGGCAATCAACTCAATATGCTGTAAAAAGAAAAATAACGCGCGCGCTTTCAAATTGTCCAACCATGTGACGACACATCATCGTCTTCTTCGTTCTTCTGTACAATTTAGAATCAGATAGCGGGGGTTTTTAACCCCCACTAACTAGCTGCACGAAAAATAGCGATTAGCACCATGATACATATAAATATTTCGCGAGGGGTCAGTTGTGTTCGTCTGGGTCTAACGATTCCAACCATGTGTCTTATGAGTCCTAATTTTTTCTGGTTCATAAAGCCCCAATTTGAAGCTCAAGAACCCTAAAAATTCATTCATGGCGTTCTTCGATCCAGGGCATTATAACTCAATTAAACCATTCCATCAGCTTGGTATGACCTCTAGCAATGCAAAACAATCAAGAAAACATGTTAAATATGCATGAATTAAGCAATACGATTTTGGATAAAAGTTGCAAACCGTGAATCTGTATATGGTGATTCTTTAAGCTTTGATGCGTGAATTCAATTGCAAAACGTTCCTGACACTTCCTGCAATGTATTAGAATGGTCAAAACACCTTGAATTAGCCTAGGATGCAAAAATCAGTTTTCACTTTTCTTTGAAATTCTTGAATTGGCCAGGGTTTCTTCTGCAGCTTTTTTCACGTCCCCCAGGTCAGGTTAGCTTGCATCCATATAAAGGAAACAAATTAGGTCAAAAAATTGGATCCAATCCATGTGCATTCAAGTTTAAATCTTTGATTGGAAATCAAATCTTTTTGATTTTTCATGATTGAATAATGTTGCCAAATCTAGATTTTTTTGCATCTTTGACTTGTGCACGAATTTGACAGCATGTTTAGGTCATATTTGCTTCACAAAAAGATTTAAAAACCAAATCTTGCATTTTCCTACAATTTAAATTGATTAAATGAATTAATATCAATTAAAAATCCAATTAATCAATAAAAATAAGAAAATAAATTCCATTAAGCTTGATGGGTCGTGCATAGGACATGGATGAAGTTTCAAGAAGAGATTTGAGGCCCATTAGCAAAAATAAGGTGTTTTGGACAAAGTTGACTTTTGCAAATTCATGAAAATTTCCCAACTTCTCCAATGCACATCTTGCTCAATTTAAATCATATGACCATGTTCTTTGACATTTTGGAAATCTCTTGAAGTCCTCTAACCAATTCCTTTGGTCCCATGTCATTTGGATTTACCAATCTCAAGTTATGGCCTTTGACTTAAAGTGCACTTTTGTTGACTTTTGAAATTGACCTATAATGTCAAAATTGATAACTTTTTATGAGAGCATTTCTTGAACTTCGAGTGTGAAGATGGATTGTAGGAAATTTCATCCCCTTCAAAATGAGCATTGGATGGGATTTTTCTGATGAACCATGAAAAAGTTATGCCCTGGTCAAGATACAGTTGACTTTTCTTCTGTCCAAAAATAGTAACTTTTTGCATCTTGATGATTTTTGAGCTATCCTTATGGAATCATGATCAAGGCTTGATCAAATGATGATTGTGAACTCAAAATAAGATGTTGACCAAAAATTATGACTTTTGACTGCAAAATGACCATTTTGCCCTTGCAGTTGACTGTGGATCAAATGGAGCTTTTGACTGTGCAAATTGGCACTGTGAGTCTTGAGACTTGGCATGTAGGTGCTTGAGAATGTATATAGGCCTATGATACTTGATTGAACCATTGAAAACCTCAAATTCCTTGAAAGAACTAAAACCCTAATTTCAGCTGTCTTAGGAGGTGGTTTGACTGTACAACTCTTGAGCCATCTTGAACAAATTGAGGATCATTCTTGACAAATCTTGAGGAATATGGGAGGGCAAATTTTGGGGTACAACAGTCACATACAAACACTGGCATGATATGTTACCATTCGCTCTCCACGGATATCGTACTACGGCCCGCACATCAACTGGGGCAACACCCTATTCTTTGGTTTACGGCATGGAGGATGTTGCCTATCGAAGTTCAGATCCCCTCTCTGAGGATTATGAAGGATGCAGGGCTGAACGAAGACGACTGGATCCAGACTCGACTTGGTAAACTGAAATTGATTGATGAGAAGAGACTTACTACTCTTTGCCATGGTCAGATGTATCAAAAACGGATGATCAAGGCTTTCAATAAAAAGGTCAGACGCCAAGTGTATCAAGTTGGAGATCTAGTGATCAAACGCATCATCTTACCACAAGGTGATCCTAGGGGCAAGTGGACTCCTACCTATGAAGGAACATTTGTAATCAAAAACATTTTCTCTGGTGGGGCAATGATCTTGACCACCATGGATGGTGACGACCTGCCGCATCCTGCAAACACATACATAGTCAAAAGATACTACGCATAAGAGACCCGCTAGGTTGACATACCTAGGCAAAACAAGGGCATCCTGGCGGACCAAAAAGGTTCAGGCAAAAATTAGGGATAAAACAAAAAAAGTTTGTACACCTGGCAAGTTGAAAACGCGAAAGGGCGACTTGGGCAAAAAAGGATTTCCCGGTGGACTGAAAACCCGAAAGGGCAGTCCAGAAAAAAATTAGGGAATGTAAAGTGTATGACTATGACCCGTTGGATCACCCCATGGACAAACTTTGGCTTCAACTGACAAACTCAGAGGTTCTGATCAATTCAATAATCTTCGGACAAAGCAACAAATAGACAAGGTGCTCATAGATATGAAGGCTATAGCAGGATGGGGACCTCATGGGATTATTACACAAAGCTATCTTTTCTTTGTATCAAAATTTTCTTTTTTACGACAGCATTCTCTTACTAGAATGTTTGTCTCCTTGTACGAAAATACTTATTCAAAGTCAATACAAAACATCATTTTGAAAGTGAAAAAAACTATTTGTCTTTTCTTTATGCTTGTGTTTTGTTTACAAAAACGTCCAATGATTCATTGTTGAACATATGCATTTGAACATAATTACTATTTACAAATAAACAAAATAAAAAGAGGCAATTACTGATAGGTTGAAAGGATAGGGAAATACCTCTAGGCTATCCCATAAGTAATCCCCTGCAGTACATCATTTAAATCCCCAGTGGAATAAAGTTTCAAATTATTGATCCCCGGTAGAAGTCTTCAAGTTTCTCAAAATTCTCCAATAGGATTTTACAAGCAGCACACGCCATTTCCCTTACAACAGAGTTTATTTCTCAAAACGGAAATTCATCAACACTTCGACTTCAAAGCATGAATACTTACATATCCTCAACAGTAGTCATGGATTTATTTTCCCCAGTCCAACAGCAATACAGCAAATTAGCTCGCCTGCACATACATTGCATCCTTATATCATAAACATTGATAAAGCAAATGCATCACATCATACATTTCATGCAACATAACTTTGCATTTTAGCTAACATTTTACCCTTTTCAGGATAAGATTAACAGCTACCATTAACAATATTCAAAACCTGATAGAGTTCAGATACGCTCCAGACACGCACTCCATTCTGATACTCATTCAGAATCAACTCCCAGATACAGTTCAGATACGCTCCAGATACGGATGCCATCCTGATACTCATTTGGATTCAACTTTCAGATACGCTCCAGACACGGGTGCCATCCTGATACTCATTCAGATTCAACTCTCAGATACAGTTCAGATACGCTCCAGACACGGATGCCATCCTGATACTCATTCAGATTCAAATTTCAGATACAGTTCAGATACGCTCCAGATACGGATGCCATACGCTCCAAATACGAATGTCATCCTGATACTCATTCAGATTCAAACTTCAGACGCTGTATAGATACGCTCCAAACGCAGATGCCATTCTAATACTTAATCAAAGCCTCTTCCAGATACAGTACATATACGCCCCAGACACGAACTCCATTCTGATACTCATTCTTTCAGCTTACAAATTACAATTCAACAATCACTCTTGGATGGCATCTACAAGCCCATATCCTACAACTTTCTATCACCTCTCCAAATGGTATCTATAAGCCCATTCCTTCTATCATCGCATCGCCGAGTGCAAGTTTCTGGGCACTCTAGTGTCCAATCATCTTCCACCTTCGAGTCACGAATGGAAAAACTCGCCAGTCTAACTCTTCAGGTTTAAGAATATTTAACAGGGCAGCTGTTGTATCCCAAAATTTTCCCTCTCACTTATCAAGAATTTTCTCACAAGATCTCTTTGACTCAAGACTGCATTAGGGTTTGACCAGCTCAAGACACCTCCTCATGCACTAATGACCAAAATTAGGGTTTGAGTTTGCACAAGGATTTTTGGAATATAAATATTTCATATGACTTTCAAGGATCATTAGGGACCCTTAAGATTACTCATGTCAAGTTTCAAGTGTTGAATCACACTTTTTGATCAGTCAATTGAACAGTTGACCTAAAAATCAGCTATATTGGGGAAAAAGTCAACCATGGCCAATTTACAGTCAAACTTCATAATTTTTTATCCACGTCAACATCTTAGACTCATATGTATCATTTGATCAAGTTTGGACCACAATTCCTCAAGAAATTTGATCAAATCATCAAAAGGGCAAAATGGTCAAAATTAGGGTTTTGACTGAGAAGGGGCAATTTCTGATTATTGACCTAGCAAATGATCAATTGGTTTGAAGCATGATTTCAAGAGTTAAATTTCATCATCTTGACCTAATGACATGGTTCAAAACATTGCAAGTCCATTAGATTGACAGATGAATTTTGCAGTCAACTGATCAAAAGTCCACTGTATACTGAAAAGTCAAACTCTGACTTTTTGGTCAAAATCAAGTGCCAAAGGTTATAATTCATTAAAACATGTTAAAATGTGAAACTTGTTCATCAAGAAATCAAGGATTTAAGATTTTGTTTTGAAAAGTTGAAATTTCTTAACTTAGAAATTTTTCTAAGTATAGAAAATTTCTTTTTTTTTCTTAACTTTGAGCCAAATTTTCACCATGATGAAAGATGATTCAAAGGAAATTTCCAACATAGAAGTTGTAGATCTCCATGAAGTCTACAAATTTTCTTCACACAATTTCTCCTAAAAATTCTTGGATCTCAAGATATAATTTTGTGGATACATGCTCATGAACTAAAAATAACTTAGTGAAATTTTGCCCTTGTTAGGCAGATTTTTGACCTAACTTCATGGCAATTTTTCACATGGTTCCAAGAGGAATTTTCAAAAGTAATTCAAATATTAGTTGTAGAGAACATTTCAAGCTTTCCAAAATGTCCAAGAACTCCTTGAGATCATTCTTGAGCAGGGAGAATCGAAGAGATGAAGTTTGTGATTTATCACTTTGATTTCAAGCCATTTCATGATGAACAAAAATTCAAATCCAGGCCTAGGCTGCATAATCTTTGCTTTGAAGGCCTCAAACTTGTTTCTCACTCCATAATTAAATGTTTTCACAGATGTTGGAAGCTTTAAGCCAAGCATTGAATGCATTGTACAAGAACAATTCCATTTTTGGCACAAAGTTGCCATTTCCATTTTGATAAAGCACTACTTTTGCTTTTGTCAACTTCTTAAGCCTCTCAATTGTTTTCTCTACGCACAAGCAAAGTCAAAAACAAAAGCAACTTGTCTAAGGTCTCTACCAACTCAGATCATGCTTGTACAAACTTAGAGACTTGTCTCCTCACTTTTCTTCAAAAGCAAGTTATAGAGCCAAAAGGCTATAACTCAGAAACCTGGAGTGGAGTTGATCTCTAACCTTTTCCATAAATATACACAAATGTATTGCAACATAACACACAAATGCTAAGACTCCAAAACACTCTGCAACTCAGAATCTGCCATAGCTTGAAATTTTTGAACCTTACACAGCCATCTCCAAAACCACTCGTGCGTTTTGAGTTTTAACCACCTAAACACTTAATATACCTCATATCTAAGTTATCCAGACCCCTGTTCTCTCACTGTAACTCCTCCTCCACCATCCACCATTTTCAAATATCAAGCTTGCAGGTTGACTTGAATAGGGAGATTCAGGGACTTTCAAGACAAAGTAAGGATTAGAATACACTCAGGGAGGTGCAGGCTAGCTAAACAGATCCTCAGGCCTTCTCAAAACTTGCTCAAACTCCATTCACGATCCCAGCTGAAAGAGGTAAAAACTCAAACTTTTTCTATCTCTTCATACAAGCATCATTTGGTCTTGATTTGTGAAAGCAAAATTTAGATATCCTTGCCCTAAAGCTAACCATGTTCATAGTTTTCATTTATATTAACTGTGTATAGAAAATTTTGGATTTGAAATTTCTGTAAAAATTAGGTTTCAAATTAGGGCAAGTAAAATTAGCTTTGATCTTTGACTTTTAGTTTACATAAATTATATGGTTGAACTCGTGGGAAGAAACACCATAACTTTCATGTTTGAATTTTCCATTTTTATGGAGAAATGAAGAAGATACGAGTGATCCGACCATGGCTCAAGGTTGAAGATGAAGTTTCCTTCAGGGGGCATTTTCTAATATATATATATATATATATATATATATATATATATATATATATATATATATATATATATATATATATATATATATATATATATATATATATATATATATATATATATATATATATTTATGATTGTGTTTATATAAACGGATGTACAGCCACCCCAGTGGTAAGGCAACGCGCGTAAATTCTATAGGTCACGGATTCGAACCTTAGCGCGCTGCCTTTTGCAATTTTTTCATATTTTTTCCATTTTTTGTTGTTTTGCAGCGCATGGGCTTCTGATTCTTGGGCCTTGTGTTTTTTCTAACATCCTACCTTCTGCTTACTCTTAACACCCATGATCCAACATAATTTTATTTATTTATTTTACTTTCATTTTATTTAATTAAATATATTTTTTTTAATATTAAAAATCATAAAAAATATAAAAATGATAGATTTATATTTTAGCTTATTTTATTTTATTTTTCTCACAATTTTTTTTTATATATATATTATCCATTTTTATTAATTAAATTTGTAAATTAAAATTAGAACTAGTTTAAATATTTATTTTTCTTCACACCCGTTAAACATATTATTTTAGTATAAAAAAGACCAAAATATCTCATAATGCCATATTTTGTTTTCAAGATAAAAAATACAAAAAATACTTACTTTTTCTTAAAGAAATTTATTTCCTTTTAATCAAATAGAATTAGGGTTTATTCAAAAAGTCTTTTTTCTGAAAAATAATCTCTTTTCTTAATTGATTTAAGTTAATCTTGATTTATTTATTAGGTTTTAGGTTAAAACTTTTTTCACATAAAAACCAAACAAAAATCTTCTTTGCATTTACACATCTTTGCATATTTAACTCATCTTGTATATTATTTATTCCAATATTTGTACATATTCAATTTGGTTGTAATGGATTAATTAGGTTTATATTATTGCAATCCCCATTCATAAACTGTATACCCCTCTCCCACAAATTTTGTAATAGCGTAGTAACTTTAAAATTCATAATTTATCGCTTTTACATAACATGCTAGTAACTAGGGCTTGTATGGCAAGATAAAACCAATCAAATAGAAAACCCTAATCCAAGACAAAATCAAGCATGAAAATGACACACTTGCACACAAAACACCCCTAGGGTTATCCCACTTGGTTGCCTTATTGTGATCGGTGGAAATAGAAATGGTTGTTTTTTAAGCTGGTTCGCGAAATGTCGCGGTAAGCAAGAGTCGCCACCGTCTTTTATGTTCTCCAACATGGAAAGGACAAAAGCACAGCAAAATTCTTTCTTTGAGATGTCTCTCGGTTCAGGAGGTAGATTTATAGAAAGGGAAGGTGTTAGCACCCTTTCTATCTGTGGTTATCCACGGGCTCTTAGGTACTTGCTCACTATGTTTTCAAAAATGTTTGCTTCTCAAGTGTTTGTGGGTTTTGAAAAAGTTTAGTTTGAAAAACTTCTAGGTAACTCTTGTATCAGTCCTCAAGAGTGTATGAAGTATTTGTTTGAAAACTTTTTGAAAGTGTAGGTGCGAAAAGATGTTTTTGTTTTTTGAAAGAGCAAGTACCCAGGAGAAACCTACCTACTCTAAGGAATTAGTCTGTGTAAGAGTCCTTTGGACAGTACTATCCCACTATTAAGAAGTAGGTAGCACCGTCGTTAGAGTTATTCGGGTCAATTCGATTATAGGGACAATGTGGTCACCAAAGCAATAGTAGGACACCTTAGCGGTAACCCTAGTGTCCTAGATCCTTTTTATCCGAGGCGACCGTTTCGAGGCAACTGGATCTTTAGACAGGAGGGCGACCTCTAAGACTCCCTATACTTGATGACCACGTCGAGGCAACCAGTGAGGCGTACCCTAGGAGTGGCATGTGCATGTGTGTTGTTTTTCAGTTTATCTTTGAACATGCATTTGTGAGCTACGGATTGATTTTATTTGTCATACAAGTCTTGCAGGCATAATTAACAGTTAAGAGTGCGGAAAATAAATTGCGGAAAGGTAAATCTACACTATTACAAGGCGCGGGTCTATACATCCCCAAAAACATAACCTGTTTGGAAAATAAGTGCGAGAAAGTAAAAGAAAGCGATAAAATCCTAATTAATTATTACATCCTCGGAAACAGTTACATCAATATAATCAAATAATAAAGTGCGTGCAAAGAAATTAAATCGGGACGTCCTTAGGGTTTTGACCCTTTTTTTTTAGAAAAGAATTAAATTTTGTCCTTTTTGCAACTAAGTTAAATATTAAACCTAATTCTAATTAATTAATTAATTAAGAGAAAAAATGTTTTTTGTGTTTTTTATGTTTTAATGAAAATAAAAATAAAAAGAAATTAAAAGTGTCAAAAGAAAAACCTTAAGTCTAATTCATTTTTATTTATTGTAAAAGAAAATTAAAATTGAACCTAATTAAACTAAATTAATTTAAGTTAGTGTTTATTTACAAAATAATTAAACTAAAGTGAAATTAATAATAATAAATAAAATATTTACATTTTTTAGTTTTTTTTCTGAATTTTTATTGGGAAAAATTAGTTATGTTAATTTAGTGATAATAATAATAATTAGAAAGATAATTAATAAATAAACTAGAAAATGAAAATAAAAGAAAAAGGAATGAACCAAGGGGGTTTTGGGCCCAAAATGGGGGTGAATTTGGAAATCTGGCCCATTAACGCACACAAGCCTTGCTTGGACTTTTGAGATTGCCTAGAGCGTGGGTTGACCAGGAACATGGTAGCCTGCACATCATGGCCATCAGATCTGTGAGAATGGCCACTTGGCGCGCTTGGATGTGAGGTGCATTATGGACTATTCTTTGAAGCCTGCATGAGATTACATAAGAAAAAATGGAAATAATTTATTTGGGGGACCTGGGAATCGAACCCAGGTCCCAAGGGACATATGCATGCCTTCCCAACCACTCAGCCAGCGCGTTCCATTCGTCATAGCAATAGACAACTAATATTATATGCAATAAAAAGCAATATCTTGGAATTAAAACAAAAATGCGCGCGTTTAGTTTGAACGGGCCAGTGATAGGAAGACACATCATCGTCTTCTTCATCAAATTGCTGGTTATTTACCTGCGGATTTTTATCCGCAGGTAGTTTCGTAGGCTTTTCTTAAAATCGTCCCTAGGCCTCAAAAACTTATTCCAAGACCATGGTTGGTCTCGTCTCCACCTCCTGAGTCCATCCATACTCATGATTTATTCTGATTTCACCTGAAAATAAAATGCCTAAAAACCACACAAACAAACCCTAGGTACGGGTATCATCATATGAGGCCTAAAAGCCAAATCGGCTATTACAGTTACGTTGGAAATCAAGCAAGGAGTATGAATATGCTAACGTTTTCGAGAAAAAGTGCAAGAATGAAGAATTGAAGTTTCGTGTTCAGGGGCCTGTTTCTGAAAACTTACAGCGCTGTATGGTGAATCTTAGGACGTGATATTGGTCGCGTTAGCTTCAGTGGATAGCAAGGAAGGGAACCACGTTCTTCTTTTGGTCTGAAAATGCTTGTATCACTGTTCTTGATCTCACACTTTTTCAACAATTTTCCACTTTTGCTCTGGCCGTTTTAGCAATGTCTAGGTTGTGTCTTAGGTTGGTACTGCTTGCTTATGTATGTGAGAACAAAATTAGGTCAGCAGCTGGGCCTTAATCTTGGTGTATTGAAGTCTTGAGATTTTGTTGACCACCATTAAAAGACCTTTCCATATTTGGTTCAAATCTTGGATTTTATGCACAAAAAGGCTTGGCACGAATTGGCTAGCTGGTATATGACATATAAAAGCTATTCAAATCAAAAGATGATATTCCATTAATTTTTTAGATTTTATTTGAATTATTATGGATTTAAAATGAATTAAATCAATAAAAATTAAATAAAATAGAAAAATAAATGTTTGATCTTGAAATTAATCATGGGACACGTGTGTGGCATGACAAAGCTGAATCAAGTGGAAGAAAGTGGGCCCTTTTGTCAAAAATCGAATTTTTAAGGATAGTTGACTTTTGCACATTTACAAAAATTTCCCAACTTCTCCAATGCATATCTTGCTCAATTTTGATCATATGAACATGTTCTTGGACATTTTCGAAAGGTCTTGAAGTCCTCTAACCAATGCCTTTGGTCCCATGTCATTTGGATTTACCAATCTCAAGTTATGGTCTTTGACTTAAAATGCCTTTTTGTTGACTTTTGAAATTGACCTATAATGTAGAAATTGATAACTTTTTGTGAGAGCATTTCTTGGACTTGGAATGTGAATATGAGTTGTAGGAAATGTCATCCCCTTCAAAATGAGCATTGGATGGGATTTTTCTGATGAACCATGAAAAAGTTATGCCTTGGTCAAGTTACAGTTGACTTTTCAACTGTCCAAAAATAGCAACTTTTGCATCCTTGATGATTTTTTTAGCCATGCTTGAGGAATCATGATCAAGACTTGATCAAATGATGATTGTGTGCTCAAAATAAGATGTTGACCAAAAATTTTGACTTTTGACTGTAAAATGACCATTTTACCCCTACAGTTGATTGTGAAGCAAATGGGGCTTTTGACTGTGCAATTTGCCTCTGTGAGACTTGAGACTTGACATGTAGATGCTTGACAATGTATATGGGCCTATGGGACTTGATTGAGCCACTGAAAACCTCAAATTCCTTGGAAGAAACAAAACCCTAATTTGGACTGGCTTAAAAGATGGTTTGACTGTGCAACCCCTTGAGAAATCTTGAGCCATTTGAATATGATTCTTGTTAAATCTTGGAGAATATGGGAGGGCAAATTTTGGGGTACAACACTTATACAAAAAATGGTCATATTACGCATGTAAGGTGTCTTAGCAAAAACAAACAAATACAAGATCATAGTCCCTCGATGACGCTATTCAGAGTTGCCTTAAAAAATGATCTTAGTCCCTCAAAAATGCTAAGATACCTTGCTATATTGCTAATCATGACTATACGATGAACCACGTTCGTCCCGTTTACATCCAAAGATAGGGTTGCTTACCAAATCAATGGTAAGACAACAATGTCAAAGGAAAAGAAAATGAACAAGAAAGACATTTGAGTAGGTAGATTGCTTTTAGTTACTTACTCCATTTCAAAACAAATATCCTTGCTATTTTCAAAACAAACACCTACACATGTCCAAACATCTTACAAACATTGAAAACATTTTCAAAAAGATCGACATCTTTGTATACATTCTTACAAACGAGATCCATTACAAAGATTGCCTAAACAATGACCTCTTTTACAAAATACTTTTTAAACCATACAAAGCACAATTTCAAACAAAAGCAAGTGATCTAGCAAGTAACTAAGAGCCCATGGAAAACCATGAATAAAAAGGGTGCTAATACCTCCCCTTTTTATAATCTACCCCCCGAACTCAAGAAACAATCTCAAAGGTCTTTCCTGTGCTTTTTCACCTTTCCTTTTGGATAAAAGAAAAGTCGGTGGCGACTCTTGCTAACCGCAACATTTGCAATAAAACACAAAACAATCAAGTCAGTTCTCCCACCGTATCATAGTACCATTATCTATAATGATTATTTCTGGAATATTGTACCAACAAATAAGGTTATGTCTAATAAATCGAGCCACAACGTTCTTGGTAACAGAAGCAAATGAAGTCGCCTCGACCTATTTTGTGAAGTAATCAATGGAAACTAGGATGAAGCAGTGTCCATTAGAAGTTGTAGGTCTGATCTCTCCAATCATGTCAATGCCCCACATTGCGAATGGCCAAGGAGAAGCCAAGACGTTTAGAGGAATTGGAGGTACATGTACCTTATCAGCATAGATCTGGCATTTGTGACAAGTTTGCGAATGCTGATAACAGTCTGCTTACATAGTGGTCCAGTAGTATCCTGCCCGTAGGATCTTTTTAGCCATTGAGTGCCCACTAGAATGAGTGCCAAAGGTGCCTTCATGCAAATCAACCATAATATTTTCTGCCTCACTCTTGTCTACACACCACGGCAAGGTAGAGTCATGGTTGCACCTGTAGAGGATCTTGTTACTGAGGAAGAACTTGGAAGAGAACCTTCTTAGGAACTTCTTATCATTGACTGAAGCTCCCTCGGGATACTCTTGAGCTTCAAGATGTCTCTTGACTTCATGGAGCCAAGGTTTGTCCATTACTTCTTCAGTACCAATCTCGTAACATTATGCTGGTTCATCCATTCTCTCAATAGTGATATAAGGAGCCTCATTATCCCACCTGATTTTGAACATGGATGACATAATCGCTAGTGCGTCTGATAGTTGATTTTCCTCTCATGGAAAATTCTCAAAGGTAATTTCTTCAAAGTATGGAATCAATGTCAACACATGCTCTTTGAAAGGGATAATATTTGGATGCTTCGTGTCCCATTCTCCTTTGATTTGATTGATTACTAAAGCCAAGTCTCCAAATACGCTCAAGAATTTTATCCTCAAGTCAATAGCAGCTTTGAGACCCATGATACAGGCTTCATACTCAGCCATATTGTTGGTGTAATTGAAACATAGCCTGGCAAAGAAAGGAGTATGAAAACCTTCAGGAGATATGATCACAGTGCCGATGCCATTTCCAAGAGCGTTGGAAGCTCCATCAAAAATCATAGTCCATCAGCATCCTTTTTCAGGTCCTTCATCCGGTCTAGGTTCTTCACAATCAGTTACTAACATGATGTTCTCATCCGAGAACTCAAAATTCATGGATTGGTAGTCATCCACAGCCTGATGAGCCAAATGATCAGCTAGTACACTTCCCTTAATTACTTTCTGGGTTGTATGTTGAATGTCACATTCGGTCGGGATCATCTGCCATCTTGCTATTCTTCCGGAGAGAGCGGGCTTCTTAAAGATGTACTTTATAGGATCCATTTTAGATATAAACAAGGTAGTGTAAGTCAACATATACTGTCTTAGTCGGCGAGCAGCCCATTCCAAAGCGCAATAAGTTTTCTCGAGCAGTGAGTATCTTGTTTCACAGTCGGTAAACTTTTTGCTAAGGTAGTATATTGTATGCTCTTTTAGACCAGACCCGTCATGTTGCCCCAACACACACCTCATTGAGTTCTCTAACATTGTTAAGTACATGATCAGAGGTATTCCTTCAACTGGCGGCATCAAAATTGAAGGCTCTTGAAGATATTCTTTGATTTTGTCAAAGGCGTTCTGGCAGTCGTCATTCCACTTCACTACTTGATCTTTCTTCAGTAATTTAAAGATAGGCTCACAAGTAGAGGTCAGATGTGAAATGAACCTGGAAATGTAGTTTAGGAATCCCAAGAGTCCTCTAACTTCCTTCTCAGTGCAAGGAGTTGGCATTTCTTGTATAGCTTTGACCTTTGCGGGGTCAACTTCAATTCCTTTGTTGCTGCCAACGAAACCTAAGAGCTTACCAGATCTCACTCCAAAGGTGCATTTATTCGGGTTGAGCCTCAGTTTGTACTTCTTAAAACTTTCAAAAAGCTTCTGCAGGTGATCAAGGTGTTCCTCTTTAGTCTGATACCTGACTATCATATCATCAACGTAGACCTCTATCTTGTGATGGATCATATCATGAATCAAAGCTACCATGGCGCGCTGATAGGTTGCCCCAGCGTTCTTTAGCCCAAATGGCATAACTTTGTAATAGAAAGTGCCCCACTGTGTGACAAAGGTTGTTTTCTCCATGTCCTCGGGTGCCATTTTGATCTGGTTATACCCGGAGAAACCATCCATGAAGGAGAATACCTTATGTTCTGCAGTGTTGTCAACCAGAACATCGATATGGGGAAGCGGGAAGTCATCCTTGGGGCTTGCCCTGTTCAGGTCTCTGTAATCCACACACATACGTACCTTACCGTCCTTCTTCGGTACTGGAACCAAATTAGCAATCCATTATGGATAGGAGGTGACAACTAAGAAACCAGCGTTGAACTGTTTCATGACTTCAGCCTTGATCTTTTCTGACATTTCTGGCCGCATGCAACGAACCTTCTGTTTCACTGGAGGGCAGTCCTCTTTTGTAGGTAGGCGATGAACCACAATATTGGTGTCAAGTCCTGGCATGTCTTCTTATGACCAGGCAAAAACCTCAACATAGTCATGTAACATCTGAATTAACTGCTCCTTGACATTATGCTCCAGATCGGCGCCTACCTTGACCTCTTTCTTGACCTCTTCAGTACCCAAGTTAACTGTCTCAACCAGATTTTCATGAGGCTGTATTGCCCTTTCTTCCTATTGTAACAGTCTGGCAAGTTCTCATGGTACTTCACAATCTTCCTCACCTTCGTCCTCAGCTTGGTAGATCGGATTTTCAAAGTCATAATGAGCAATAGCATAACCGTTATCAATGGGATCCATAGTGGATGTGGATCTGCAGTTTGATATGTGGGTGTATATAAGAGCATAGCTGTATATATTTTAATAAAGTAAAAAGCATAAAAGAAAAACAAAGAGCGCAAAATTTGTATGCGAAACGTCCAATTTTTTATTGATGACATATGAAAATAAAGTAATGACCCTCACAAATAGACCATTGTGCCTCGGGTAAGACACAAGGCTTTAGAGTTTCAATTGTTCAAATATTACATTTCCTCAAAAACAAAAAGACAAATTACTCTTGAATAAAAGTAATGGGCATAAAGTCTTTAGCCTCCCAATTGTTGAGTCCACCGCTGATGGTTGGGAAGATCCACTTGTCCAGGTCATAATCACTATCTCTTTCTTCCAGAGCATTGACTCCATGGTTGCTGATCCATAAAGGCGGTCCCCCCGGTGTGAGCGCGACGAATAGCTCTTTGGGATCCTAAAGTAAAACCCAAACCAAATTTGTCAGGTTTGTAGGGGATATTTGGAATTTAGCCCAAAATTGTACACCCACCTTCTTTGACTACTCCCTTGGCATCATTCAGAGAAGCCATCTTCAGTGGAGGTCTAGTAGTCCTTGGAACACCGACGGTGGTCTTGGTCGCAGCAATGGTCTGTGGAACCTCCTCAAATTTCTAACAGAGGGTTTAAATGAACTCGTCGTTCATTTCAACATACCTGAAAGAGTTCATGTGGCTCACCGTGTATTCCTCTTCCCCATTGTGATACAGTGGGAGAACTGACTTGAGGGTTTTGCGTTTATGTTTGCAAATGTTGCGGTTTAGCAAGAGTCGCCACTGACTTTTCTTTTATCCAATAAGGAAAGGTGAAAAAGCATAGGAAATACCTTTCGAGAATGTTTTCTTGAGTTCGAGGGGTAGATTATGAAAAGGGAAGGTATTATCACCCTTTCCATCCATGGTTTTCCATGGGCTCTTAGTTACTTGCTAGATCACTTGCTTTTTGTTTAAAAATTGTGCTTTTGTGTGGTCTTGAAAGTATTTTGAAAAGGTGCCATTGTTTAGGCAAACTTCGTGATAGTTATCATTCGTAAGAACGCATACAAAGTGTTGAGCTTTTGAAAATGTTTCAAGTTTGGAAAGATGTTTGGAAAGTATATGTGATTGTTTTGAAACTAGCAAGGATGTTTATTTTGAAATAGAGCAAGTAACTAAAAGTAATCTACCTACTCAAAAGGTTTTAGATGTGCTTTTCATCCTCCTTTAGATGTTGTTATCTTACCATTGATTTGGTAAGAAGCCCCGTCGTTGGATGTGAAGGGACGAGCGTTGGGTCATCGTATGACCATGATAGCAATGTTGTGAGATGACTTAGCACTTTTCTTTAGGAACTAAGATCATTTTGAAAGGAAACTTTGATAGCGTCATCGAGGGACTATGATCTTGTATTTTTTGATTTGTTTGTGCTAAGACATCTGTTGTACCCCAAAATTTGCCCTCTTATTTTCTCAAGAAATCGCCCTGGATCCTCAGGTTTGCTTCCATCCAATCCCACACTTTGAATTACAAATTTTTCAAGAAAATTGCCTACAAGGGCAGAATGGTCATTTTCACATTAAAAAGTCAAACTTTGACTTTTGGATCAACATCAAATCTCAAGAATCATATTTCATCAAAACATGTTGGAATATGAAGTTTGTTTTATCAAGAAATTCAAAAGTCAAATTTACTATGGAAAAGCCAAATTTCTGAATACTTGGAATTTCTTCTAAGTATTTAAGAAAAATAACACTTCAGAACTTCTGAGCCAGCCTCTAGGCAGGAGCAGTCAGAAGATGTAAACATGTTTCAGAATATGGCCTTCAGTCAGAACATGGCTCTTTAGTATCCATGTAAGTTCAGTCAGAGTTTGCTAGGGTAATGCAAAGAAGGTTAAGGAGCGTGCTGCAAGCTTTCTAGAAAGTCTGAAAGCTCCTTCAAGACATGATGGAGCCAAAAGATACAAAGATCAGAAGATGGATGCTACGCTGATGCAGAACTTCTGATCCAGAACAAAGCCTTGGTGTAGAGTATCACGTTGCAGGATTTCTGGTTGTAACAAGTCTCATCATCATTTAATGCTCATTTAATGCTCATAACCACCTTCTGAGTCTTTATCCAAAGGATCTTCACCACGTGCACCTCTACTGTCTTGGGATAGCAACTTTGCTTTTTCTTTTCCTTAATTCCTGCTGACAGCCACCATGCTTGCTTCAAAAACAAGGCAGTTGTTGTACCCCAAAATTTGCCCTCCCATATTCTTCAAGAGTTGCCAAGAGCATGGTTCAAAATCCCTCAAGGATTGCACAGTCCAATTGCCTCCTAACACAGTCAAAATTAGGGTTTTGGTTCTGGCAAAGAAATTGAAGTTTTCAAGGGTCCAATCAAGTCCCACATGCCTATATACATTGTCAAACATCCATATGTCAAGTTTCAAGACTCACAGCATCAAGTTGCACAGTCAAAAACCCTAATTGCTCCACAGTCAACTGCAGGGGCAAAATGGTCATTTGACAGTCAAAAGTCAAAATTTTTGGTCAACATCTTATTTTGAAGCCACAAACATCATTTGATCAATTCTTGATCATGATTCTCAAAGCATGGCTCAAAAAGTCTCAAGATGCAAAAGTTTCTATTTTTGGACAGCTGAAAAGTCAACTGCAAATTGACCAGGGCATAACTTCCTCATGGTTTATCAGAAAAATCCCATCCAAAGCTCATTTTGAAGAGGATGACATTTCCTACAACTCATCTTCACACTCCAAGTCCAAGAAATGCTCTCACAAAAAGTTATCAATTTCAACATTATAGGTCATTTTCAAAAGTCAACAAAAAGGCACTTTAAGTCAAAGACCATAACTTGAGATTGGTAAATCAAAATGACATGGGACCAAAGGCATTGGTTAGGGGACTTCAAGACCTTTCCAAAATGTCCAAGAACATGATCATAGCTTCAAAATTGAGCAAGATATGCCTTGGAGAAGTTAGGAAAATTTTGGGAATTTTGAAAAGTCAACTTTGCTTCAAAAGCTTCAAAAATGCTAATGGGCCTCAATTTCTTTCATGAATCATTACCCAAAGCATATGCACGACCCATTAAGCTCAAAGGGATTTATTTTCTTATTTTTAATTAATTAATTGAATTTTTATTATTATTAATTCATTTAATTAGATTTAAATATGAGAAAAATATCAAATCATGTTTTTAAATCTTTTTATGCAGCAAATATCTTCCACACATGCTAGAGATTTCGTGCACCATCTTAAGGGGACAATATCATCCATATTTGGCAAGAATTGCATGGAAAAAGATTGAAAAAGATATGAACAAAATCAAATATTGAAATCATAAATGGATGGACCTTGGGCTTGTTTTCTTGACCTAATTTCATTCAGATACTTATACACAAGCTAACCTAATGCAGAGGGACACGAAAGACTGCTCAGGAGGCCATAACAAAATTGCAATTTTTCATCCAAATTTTGGAAACTGAACTCATAGTTACAGGACGATTCAAGGCTCGAAAAGCATCCTAATACATTCCTGACATTGCTAGGAATCGATTGCAACCGTTTTCCAGTCTCCATACTCCAAGAATTGGTAGAACAGAGTCACACTTTTCATGAATATGTCCACAATCATTTTCTAATTTTCATGCATTATTCACATGTTTTATTTGTTGCTTTACACTAACAATGATGTTCTGAAGCTATTGGTAATCTTTAATTGAACTAATAATGCGTGTATCCAAATCTGCCATGGTTGGAACTTAGGGTTTCAGAAGCTCTAAATTGGGGCTTTCTTCATATGGAAAAATTGGCCCTTGAAACCTATGCCATTGAATTCGTGACCTCAAGACGAGACAAACCATGACCTCGCGCCTTTTTTATGTTACAGCATGTTCTAATCGCTATTTTCTGGACTTTGGTTTTGTGGGGGTTTAAAACCCCCGCTATTTGGTTATGTTGCAGGTACAAAAACGAAGACGAAGATGGACGTGTCTTCATGTGATAGGGAGGTTCAAATAATTGGCGCGTTTTTCTTTTGTTTCAGAATAATTGCTTTTTTCACATATAATAATCACGCTCCATTATGTTGACAAAGAAACTCAATAGCGCGGTTGGCTGGCAACGTGTCTCTCAAGCGTTGGGACCTGGGTTCGATTCCCAGGTCCCCCCACATATTCCATAATTTTTATCCTAACGCGTTTCTATGCAGCGTTCCTTCAAGGCTTCACCATACATCCTCATGCGCTGGCCTGACAAGTGGCTTCAAGGTACAATCTGAAGGCCAGAACGTGAAGACCATCATACACCTGGGTCAACCATTAAGCATGTAATTCCTGAAAGTCAAAAAAGGCTTTATTCTGATGGGCCAAAATGCTTCAATAAACCTCCTTTTGGGGCCTAATACCCCCCATGGTTTGCATCATTTTTATTTTTATTTGATTTTCTTTTAATTATTTTTAGTGTTTTAATTATTTCTTTTAATTCCATAAAATAACTTTTCATAATATAAAATACAGAAAAATCAAAAATGTTTATTTTATTAATATTAATTTCACCATTATTATTTTTGTAAATAAACTTTAACAATTAATTTAGTTAATTTAGGTTTCAATTTCAACATTTTTTCTTAATAAATTAAAATAGGTAGAATTAGGGTTTTGATATTTTTTCACCTTTTCTTTTTAATAAATAATATTCTCTCATTATTATTATTAATTATTAAATATTTTTGTAAATAAACATGTAATTTAATTAATTAGTGTAAATTAGGTCAACTTTAATATTTTTCATTTAATAATTAAAAATAACTTAGAATTAGGGTTTCTCTTGATTTTTAATTTTCTTTATTTCACAAATACCAAAAAAACATAAAAAAACAATTTCTTTTCTTTTAATAAAATAATTAATTAACTTTTAATTCAATTTAATTTCAAAAGGGTCCAACGCCCTCGAACGTGCAACTTTAATTCTTTCGCGCATTTATTCTTATTTTTCTTTTTTGAATATTATGTAACTGCTCAAGCCATGTAATAGTAACTAGGTTTTACTTTCCGCATCTTTTATTAAAACGGGTCTTTGTAATTTGGCGATGTATAGACCCGCGCCTTGTAATATCGTAGGATTTATCTTTCCGCATTTAAATTTCCGCACTTTTAAATTCTAAACTTTGCATGAAAGAATGTATGGCTAATTAAAAATAACTCGTAGCTCACAAATGCCCTGATCAAAGATAATTGCTAAACATGAAAACAACACACAAATTCACACACCACTCTTAGGGTACGCCTCACCTGTTGCCTTTGAAACGTGGTCGTCGAGTATAGGACGTTTTAGTAAGTCCTTATGTCCATGATCCAGTCGCCTCGAAATGGTTGCCTCGGATTAAAAAAAGGATCAATGGCATAAGGGTAGCTTCTAAGGTGTCCTACTGTTGCTCTGGTGACTACATTGTCCCTAAAACTCGAATAGACCCGAACAACTCCAACGAAGGTGCTACCTACTTCTCAATAGTGGGATAGTACTGTCTAAAGGACATTTACACAGCTTAATTTATTTTGAGTAGGTAAAGGTTCTCAGGTACTTGCTCTTTCAAAAAACAAAAATACTTTTTGCACCTACACTTTTCTGACAAAAGTTTTTTCAAACAACACTTCATACACTCTTGAGGACTGATACAAGAGTTAAATCGAAGTTTTCAAACAAACTTTCTTCAAAACCCACAAACACAAGAAAAGCAAAACATTTTGAAAACACAATGAGCAAGTATCTAAGAGCCCATGGATAACCATGGATAGAAAGGGTGCTAACACCTTCCCTTTCTATAAATCTACCTCCCGAACCGAGAGACATCTCGAATAAGGAATTTTGCTGTGCTTTTGTCCTGTCCATGTTGGAGAAAATAAAAGACGGTGGCGACTCTTGCTTCCACGACATTTCGCGAACCAGCGTTAAACAGTCAGTTCTAAATCCACCGATCACAGAACTGGCGACTCTGCTGGGGATACTATAAAAGTGAGGTGTACCTTAGGACTAAGATCACTTGTGTTTTCAATTGTCTGAATTGTTTGCTTTATTATTGTGGGTACTGTCTTGGGAGTTCTATAGATCCTAACCCGGATCTGGGGGATACCTTCTTAGAAAGAAGCAACAAGACTGTGAGGGAACTGTGCGGGGTATACCGACACGGTTGAAGCAGTCTGCTACGTTGATGTGGCACTTTGGTGAGTACCGGTAACCCTTTAGTCAAGTCAACGAGAGTATGGGGCCGCCGCGTGGTGTCGTGAAGCATCAACTGACCTTAGGAACCTTAATTGAACCATCTTGGCCTCTTTAGGGTAGTGAGATAACTGACTTTGGTGCAGTCCGAGGTTGGTTGATACTCGATACTACACTCAATTGAGGGTTGTTTTCTTGGAATATTTCGGTCGCCAGTTCAGTGGCTAAATCGAAACGATGAACACAGAAAGCAATCCAATGATATTGAGACCCTTAGAACCCGGTTACTTTTGATAGCACAGGTTTTTGAGCCCACCAACTTCAAGAGGGTAGTACCCCAACCTTCATGATGGCCTAAACTCTAAGGGCTGTCTTGTGTGACTTGTGTGCTTTTAAACTTGACTACTTGCATGCTTGTTATCTAATGCATGAGTTTCTTGCAGGTTTTGTTTACAGTCCTTAATATGGGCTCATGAAAAGGTCTACTTATATCACTCCATGCATAGCATGCCATTATACCATTGCATACATCCTGCATAAAGACTAACCCATTTCAAGGATCTCAAGGGCTTGTGATGCAGGTCATGATGAACCAACTGTCTAGCAAGGGGCAAAGGGGATTTATTTTCCTCTAGCCAAGGTTGTCAGGGGCTATGACCCACTCGATATGGTGAGCCTTGACTCTTGAAGAAGGACTCTCAACACCATGAAGTTCCTTCAATCAAGCTACAAAATTCAAATTCTAACAGTTTCTCTGTTTACCCCGCGAGATCCTTGAAAACATTGCATGCATATCATACATATCAATGCGTTACAGGTACCACTATTTACAGGTCACTTACCTTCTTTGCTGTTTATTTCAGCAGTCTCATTATGAATCCTGAATCATCTACTGAGCAATCCATCAAGGCCCTCCAGGCTCAGAACGCCCAATTCCAGGAATTGATTAAGAGTCTAGCCCAGGGTCAACAGGATTTGAAGACTCTGCTCTCGAAGAAGAAGAAAAAGAGGATTGTTTTGTTCAACCCGAGACACAAATCTGGGAATGGATCACTAAATGAAGCTGAGCTGACTACCCCATCTGTTGGGAAAGACAGTCCCCAAGAAAGGGAGGTTCCTAGTCCAGTGGTCTCCGACAACGAGACCGATTACAATGATGAGCAGTACCCTCCAGCTGAGAACAGGTATAAACAGTTGGAAGACCGGCTAAGTGCCATGGAGATACAAAAAGTGCCCGGCCTGGACTTCGAAGATCTAGGTCTGTCTTCTGGGGTAGTAATCCCACATAAATTCAAGGCACCTGCCTTTGCAAAGTACGACGGGGCATCCTGTCCTAAGCTGCATCTCAAGTCATACATAAGGAGGATCCAGCCCTACACGGCTGACAAGAATTTATGGATTCACTTCTTTCAGGATAGTCTGTCAGGAACTCAACTCGACTGGTTTTATCAACTGAATGGAGCCAACATCCGCAGTTGGGAGGACTTGGCCACTGCATTCTACAAGCAGTACCAGTACAATGCCGACCTTGCTCCCATGCGCACTCAGCTTCAGGGGATGTCCATGGGTGCAGACGAAGGCTTTAAAGAATATGCCCAAAAATGGAGGGACCTTGCTGGAAGGGTACAACCACCTCTGACTGATCGGGAACTTGTCGACATGTTCTTGGGGACCCTGTCTGGACCTTTCTTCAACCATCTGATTGGGAATTCTTCTGCTGGGTTTACAGATTTGATCTTGACCGGGGAAAGAATCGAGGCTGGTATCAAGGCTAGGAAGATTCAAGAGGCCGTACCTTCTGATACTCACAAAAAGCCTTACATGGGGAAGAAAGAGTCTAATGCTGCATACAGTCAAAAGAGTCGTCGTGACCAATATGCAGGGGCAGTCATGATCTCTCGTTCTGCACCACGCCGACAACCACAAAAGGGAAATCAGCGAAGGCCGAACGAGCCTAAAAGACAATTCACTAACATCAACATGCCATTGTCACAAGCATTGCAGCACATGTTGAAAATGAATCTGATTGCGGTGATCAACCCTCCTGCAAATCCCAAGACCTCCTCTCCAAATTACAACCCGGAAGCGAGGTGTGCTTATCATTCTGATATCCCGGGGCACGATACTGAGGATTGTTGGGCGCTAAAATACAAGATCCAAAATATGATCGACGCTAAGAAGATCGAGTTCGAGCCTGCCGAGACTCCCAATGTGACCACGGCTCCCTTGCCAAAACATGGCTAGGATTGGAAATCTTTTGTTCATTTGAATGTTCAAGTTGTAATTTTCTTTGATTGATCAAACATTTTATTTCATGTCAAACTTGATTATTTCATTAATGCATTACACATGTCTGTTTTGAAGTAATTATGTTTACTATGCTTAAAATTGCTTTCATTTTTTTTGGATGTTCAACTCTTGATTTAAAATTCTAAGCCTCTTGAGGGAGGATGACAAAAACGATACCATAATTTACAGTATGCTTTTGAACAGACCCCGCTGATGAGGTACAGGCATTGTTTCAAATCCTAGACACTGGAGTTATAAGGAAGATAATCCCTCGTCAACCCCTTCGAGCCAAAGAAGTTGGAGTTTTTATTTTCAAAAATTAAAACCCTTAATCATAACCTGGGGCAGGGTAGTTCTCTCAGTTGATCCAAAGTGCACAGCGAATAGCACCAAAGAAGTCCTTACAAAGCAAAAGACAATGATGGTTCCGAATAATCATAAAGACAGGCAGTCATTATCTCTCAAAATAAAAGCCCAACGAGTCAAAACCTATGAAGGGGACTTACAAAACTGGGGCATCCCGCTGACTGTAATCACAAAAAAAACAGTTCAGGCAAAATTTAGGGATAACACAATCAAAAAGAAAGAGGTCCTACAAACCCTCAACAACGGAAAAATGATGACTGCCTATTCAAAATAAACTATCAGTATCCGAACCATCACCGGAATATCAGAGCCAAGACTCAAACAAGATCTAATGCACGATTAACTGAGTTTTAGGATTGAAGAACATCTCGAAGAGCGGGTGGGAACAAATATATTTTGAGCCCTTATCATTTGTTTCTTAAACCGTGAACCAGGCCACGTTATAACCCTTAAAAGTCCTAGCTGAAGCATGGGTTAGTTCGAAAGCATACTGTTACAAAGGTATCCCGACTCCTTAAGGTTTACAGTAAAATAACGAGTTGACATCACAGTTTACAAAAAAAAATCATTTATGAAAAAATGCATTTTCAAAAACTTCAAGACAGACATAAGCTTTGCATTCTTGATATAACACTGTTTGCATATGACTATTTGTTCGAACAGCAGAGAAATTCGCACGAGAATATCCAGTGAACAAAATCTTCTCAACAAAAGCTCAAATGGAAGAAACACTTCCAATCAAGGGGCAGACATGATCATGGTCTATTATCTGGGGCAGTCCAATCAAGATTCGGAGAATCTCTCAAAGGCCAAATAGCCTGGGGCAAATCTCCGCCTGAGTCACTTGGGGCATTCCAGCAACGAATCTTGCCTGAACAAACATCTTTTGGTGGCATGGCAAAACACTTCTAACAGGGGCAACTCCCTACATTCTGAGAGCGTGGACATAGTCGAAAAAATACTACGCATAATCAAAGACCCGCTAGGTCGACTGGCCTAGGCAAAAATAAGGGCCTCCCGGCGAACCAAAAGGGTTTGGGCAAAAATAAGGGATGAAATGAAAAAATTTGTACACCCGGCAAGTCGAAAACCTGAAAAGGCGGCTTGGGCAAAAATGGGTATCCCGGTGGACTGAAAACCCGAAAGGGAGGTCCAGGCAAAAATTAGGGATCAAAAGCGTACGACTATGTCCCGGCATCCTGTCACTTGCCTACCAGAAGAAGATTTGTCAATCGGCAGTCATCAAGCACCTCCACAGGTAACATCAGAAACAGGGGCAATAATGAGTGGTCTAAAGCGATCTATTTGCTCTGTCCACCAAGGTACCAAGGTAAGTTCGGCTGAAGAATGTAACCAAGATATCTTAATTCCCCAGAGAGTGAGCCAAGATTCAACAATTCTCTCCCAAGCAGTTGGTCTCCCATCAGCCCTGAATAAGGCACAGTATCTCCTAGCAAGTTAGCAATACTCCCCCCGAGCAGAGTTAGCTTACAGTCAACCTTATGAAAGTTGGATTATCCCCAGCAGATCTCAACATTCCTCAGTGGAGTATACAAACATTCTTAACAAGCATCCCCGACAGTCTTGATCTAAGATTATTCCCCGACGGTATACCAGACATCCAGTGGAACCACTTCCCCCAGTACAGTCTCAAAAGTCTCCCCAGGAGAGTGGAATCCATATCCCCAGCAGGTGTTGAAGCTTATCCCCAGTAGATTCTGGAAGCTTGTCACCCGCAGAGCACGAACGCGTCTCCCGGCTTTATTCAAAGGTTATTTCCCCACCAGGATATAACTGGGTTATCCTCAGCCAATTGTCACGGAAAGATCGTCCTCAGCGTAAGTCTTTCTATCCCCCAGCGGAGTTCATTTCCCAACATAGCTCAACAATGGTATCCCCAGCGGAGTTATCATCAACCTCAGCAAAGTACCTCTCTTTCCCCACAGAGTTCACTCCCCGCAGAGTAATCTATTCGCCAAGTTTATTCCCCAACGGAGTCATCTTCTCCTATCGGTATTCTTGCAACCATCATCCCCAGCGGAAACAAAGAGCGCTACTCTTCAACATTAGCCCAGGATTTGACTTCCTGGAATTCGTCAAGGATTTATTTTCCTAGACGAAAATACAGTCATAAATATCATATCTTCATACATTATAGCATGCATACGCATCATACAACACAAATCTCATTTATCTTTGAGAACATCTTAATATCATGCAGTTCATGCATCATGACACTGCATACAGCTAACGTTTTGCCTTTTCAGGAAAAAGTCAATCAAAAGATGATTACCATCTACCTTTACAGTTCCAGATCAACACCGGTAACAAGCCAGGAAAATTCTGTAGACGACTGATCGTGGGTTAATATCCAAAACCAAACAGGACAATTATCTACTTGATCGTCATCAGTAAACCCTACACCGGGTTCCTTCTTAACCTCAGATGTAGTTTTACACGAGCTCATCATCAGGCAACCCTACACCGGTTCCTTCTCAATTTTCAGAAGAAGTCTTACACGGACTTATCATCAAAGTAACCCTACGCCGGTTCCTTTTATTTCAGAAGAAGTCTTACACGGACTTATCTCAAGATGACCTTACCCCGGTTCATCCAGAAGTTTTACACGAACTTATCCCGAAGTAACCTTACCCCGGTTCCTCCAGAAGTCTTACATGGACTTATCCCGAAGTAACCTTACCCTGGTTCCTCCAGAAGTCTTACATGGACTTATCCCGAAGTGACCTTACCCCGGTTCATCCAGAAGTTTTACACGAACTTATCCTGCAGTAACCTTACCCCGGTTCCTCCAGAAGTCTTACATGGACTTATCCCGAAGTAACCTTACCCCGGTTCCTCCAGAAGTTTTACACAAACTTATCCCAAAGAAACCCTACACAGGTTCTCTCTCTCTGGACGTAGTTTTACACGGGCTCGTCGTCAAAGAAACCCTACACAGGTTCTCTCTTTCCAAAGATGTAGTTTTACACGGGCTCATCATCAAGGTAACCCCACACAGGTTCCCTCCTTAAACTCTAGACGTAGTTTTACACGGACTCGTCATCAAAGTAACCCTACACAGGTTCCTTCTCCATTTCAGATGTAGTTTTACATGAGCTCATCACCAGGCAACCCTACACAGGTTCCCTCTTTCAACTTACAAAAATTACCTATCAACTGTCGCAACTCCAGATCTGATTCCTGTATCTTGCCAGGGTGTATCTGTTGACGACTATATTACCAGACTCGATTCCTGTATCTTGCAAGGGCACGTCTGAAGAGTTCGAAGATCTGATTCCTGTATCTTGCCAGGGTGTATCTGTTGACGACTATATTCTCCGGACTCGATTCCTGTATCTTGCCAGGGCACGTCTGAAGAGTTTAAGGATTCGATTCCTGTAACCAGCCAGGGCACATCTACATAAAGAGTTAGAAGATCAACTCCTGTAACAGGCTAGGTAATTATTTTCTTTCTCAGGTACGCAAGTTCTCGTTAAGGAATCTCTTACGCGATCGACACGTAGATGGCATCTATAAGCCCATCCACATACCAACAGTCTCCAAATGGCGTCTATAAGCCCATCCCCGACAAAGTTCTGTCACATCTCCAGATGGCATCTATAAGCCCATCCCCCTATCCATCATCAGTCTCCAAATGGCATCTGTAAGCCCATTCCCGCTATCACGCTGCTGCCACTCTACTATGTGAGTGCAAATTTCTGGGCACTCTAGTGTTCAATCATCTTCCACCCTCGGATTACGAAAGGCACGCCAGCCAATCTACATCCTCAGGTCTAAGAAGATTGAACAGGGGCAACTGTTGTACCCCAAAATTTGCCCTCCCATATTCTTCAAGAGTTGCCAAGAGCATGGTTCAAAATCCCTCAAGGATTGCACAGTCCAATTGCCTCCTAACACAGTCAAAATTAGGGTTTTGGTTCTGGCAAAGAAATTGAAGTTTTCAAGGGTCCAATCAAGTCCCACATGCCTATATACATTGTCAAGCATCCATATGTCAAGTTTCAAGACTCACAGCATCAAGTTGCACAGTCAAAAACCCTAATTGCTCCACAGTCAACTGCAGGGGCAAAATGGTCATTTGACAGTCAAAAGTCAAAATTTTTGGTCAACATCTTATTTTGAAGCCACAAACATCATTTGATCAATTCTTGATCATGATTCTCAAAGCATGGCTCAAAAAGTCTCAAGATGCAAAAGTTTCTATTTTTGGACAGCTAAAAAGTCAACTGCAAATTGACCAGGGCATAACTTCCTCATGGTTTATCAGAAAAATCCCATCCAAAGCTCATTTTGAAGAGGATGACATTTCCTACAACTCATCTTCACACTCCAAGTCCAAGAAATGCTCTCACAAAAAGTTATCAATTTCAACATTATAGGTCATTTTCAAAAGTCAACAAAAAGGCACTTTAAGTCAAAGACCATAACTTGAGATTGGTAAATCAAAATGACATGGGACCAAAGGAATTGGTTAGAGGACTTCAAGACCTTTCCAAAATGTCCAAGAACATGATCATAGCTTCAAAATTGAGCAAGATATGCCTTGGAGAAGTTGGGAAATTTTTGGGAATTTTGAAAAGTCAACTTTGCTTCAAAAGCTTCAAAAATGCTAATGGGCCTCAATTTCTTTCATGAATCATTACCCAAAGCATATGCACGACCCATTAAGCTTAAAGGGATTTATTTTCTTATTTTTAATTAATTAATTGAATTTTTATTATTATTAATTCATTTAATTAGATTTAAATATGAGAAAAATATCAAATCATGTTTTTAAATTTTTTTATGCAGCAAATATCTTCCACACATGCTAGAGATTTCGTGCAGCATCTTAAGGGGATAATATCATCCATATTTGGCAAGAATTGCATGGAAAAAGATTGAAAAAGATATGAACAAAATCAAATATTGAAATCATAAATGGATGGACCTTGGGCTTGTTTTCTTGACCTAATTTCATTCAGATACTTATACACAAGCTAACCTAATGCAGAGGGACACGAAAGACTGCTCAGGAGGCCATAACAAAATTGCAATTTTTCATCCAAATTTTGGAAACTGAACTCATAGTTACAGGACGATTCAAGGCTCGAAAAGCATCCTAATACATTCCTGACATTGCTAGGAATCGATTGCAACCGTTTTCCAGTCTCCATACTCCAAGAATTGGTAGAACAGAGTCACACTTTTCATGAATATGTCCACAATTGTTTTCTAATTTTCATGCATTATTCACATGTTTTATTTGTTGCTTTACACTAACAATGATGTTCTGAAGCTATTGGTAATCTTTAATTGAACTAATAATGCGTGTATCCAAATCTGCCATGGTTGGAACTTAGGGTTTCAGAAGCTCTAAATTGGGGCTTTCTTCATATGGAAAAATTGGCCCTTGAAACCTATGCCATTGAATTCGTGACCTCAAGAAGAGACAAACCATGACCTCGCGCCTTTTTTATGTTACAGCATGTTCTAATCGCTATTTTCTGGACTTTGGTTTTGTGGGGGTTTAAAACCCCCGCTATTTGGTTATGTTGCAGGTACAAAAACGAAGACGAAGATGGACGTGTCTTCATGTGATAGGGAGGTTCAAATAATTGGCGCGTTTTTCTTTTGTTTCAGAATAATTGCTTTTTTCACATATAATAATCACGCTCCATTATGTTGACAAAGAAACTCAATAGCGCGGTTGGCTGGCAACGTGTCTCTCCAGCGTTGGGACCTGGGTTCGATTCCCAGGTCCCCCCACATATTCCATAATTTTTATCCTAACGCGTTTCTATGCAGCGTTCCTTCAAGGCTTCACCATACATCCTCATGCGTTGGCCTGACAAGTGGCTTCAAGGAACAATCTGAAGGCCAGAACGTGAAGACCATCATACACATGGGTCAACCATCAAGCATGTAATTCCTGAAAGTCAAAAAAGGCTTTATTCTGATGGGCCAAAATGCTTCAATAAACCTCCTTTTGGGGCCTGATACCCCCCATGGTTTGCATCATTTTTATTTTTATTTGATTTTCTTTTAATTATTTTTAGTGTTTTAATTATTTCTTTTAATTCCATAAAATAACTTTTCATAATATAAAATACAGAAAAATCAAAAATGTTTATTTTATTAATATTAATTTCACCATTATTATTTTTGTAAATAAACTTTAACAATTAATTTAGTTAATTTAGGTTTCAATTTCAACATTTTTTCTTAATAAATTAAAATAGGTAGAATTAGGGTTTTGATATTTTTTCACCTTTTCTTTTTAATAAATAATCTTCTCTCATTATTATTATTAATTATTAAATATTTTTGTAAATAAACATGTAATTTAATTAATTAGTGTAAATTAGGTCAACTTTAATATTTTTCATTTAATAATTAAAAATAACTTAGAATTAGGGTTTCTCTTGATTTTTAATTTTCTTTATTTCACAAATACCAAAAAAACATAAAAAACAATTTCTTTTCTTTTAATAAAATAATTAATTAACTTTTAATTCAATTTAATTTCAAAAGGGTCCAACGCCCTCGAACGTGCAACTTTAATTCTTTCGCGCATTTATTCTTATTTTTCTTTTTTGAATATTATGTAACTGCTCAAGCCATGTAATAGTAACTAGGTTTTACTTTCCGCATCTTTTATTAAAACGGGTCTTTGTAATTTGGCGATGTATAGACCCGCGCCTTGTAATAGCGTAGGATTTATCTTTCCGCATTTAAATTTCCGCACTTTTAAATTCTAAACTTTGCATGAAAGAATGTATGGCTAATTAAAAATAACTCGTAGCTCACAAATGCCCTGATCAAAGATAATTGCTAAACATGAAAACAACACACAAATTCACACACCACTCTTAGGGTACGTCTCACCTGTTGCCTTCGAAACGTGGTCGTCGAGTATAGGACGTTTTAGTAAGTCCTTATGTCCATGATCCAGTCGCCTCGAAATGGTTGCCTCGGATTAAAAAAAGGATCAATGGCATAAGGGTAGCTTCTAAGGTGTCCTACTGTTGCTCTGGTGACCACACTGTCCCTAAAACTCGAATTGACCCGAACAACTCCAACGACGGTGCTACCTACTTCTCAATAGTGGGATAGTACTGTCTAAAGGACATTTACACAGCTTAATTTCTTTTGAGTAGGTAGAGGTTCTCAGGTACTTGCTCTTTCAAAAAACAAAAATACTTTTTGCACCTACACTTTTCTGACAAAAGTTTTTTCAAACAACACTTCATACACTCTTGAGGACTGATACAAGAGTTAAATCGAAGTTTTCAAACAAACTTTCTTCAAAACCCACAAACACAAGAAAAGCAAAACATTTTGAAAACACAATGAGCAAGTATCTAAGAGCCCATGGATAACCATGGATAGAAAGGGTGCTAACACCTTCCCTTTCTATAAATCTACCTCCCGAACCGAGAGACATCTCGAATAAGGAATTTTGCTGTGCTTTTGTCCTGTCCATGTTGGAGAAAATAAAAGACGGTGGCGACTCTTGCTTCCACGACATTTCGCGAACCAGCGTTAAACAGTCAGTTCTAAATCCACCGATCACAGAACTGGCGACTCTGCTGGGGATACTATAAAAGTGAGGTGTACCTTAGGACTAAGATCACTTGTGTTTTCAATTGTCTGAATTGTTTGCTTTATTATTGTGGGTACTGTCTTGGGAGTTCTATAGATCCTAACCCGGATCTGGGGGATACCTTCTTAGAAAGTAGCAACAAGACTGTGAGGGAACTGTGCGGGGTATACCGACACGGTTGAAGCAGTCTGCTACGTTGATGTGGCACTTTGGTGAGTACCGGTAACCCTTTAGTCAAGTCAAGGAGAGTACGGGGCCGCCGCGTGGTGTCGTGAAGCATCAACTGACCTTAGGAACCTTAATTGAACCATCTTGGCCTCTTTAGGGTAGTGAGATAACTGACTTTGGTGCAGTCTGAGGTTGGTTGATACTCGATACTACACTCAATTGAGGGTTGTTTTCTTGGAATATTTCGGTCGCCAGTTCAGTGGCTAAATCGAAACGATGAACACAGAAAGCAATCCAATGATATTGAGACCCTTAGAACCCGGTTACTTTTGATAGGACAGGTTTTTGAGCCCACCAACTTCAAGAGGGTAGTACCCTAACCTTCATGCTGGCCTAAACTCTAAGGGTTGTCTTGTGTGACTTGTGTGCTTTTAAACTTGACTACTTGCATGCTTGTTATCTAATACATGAGTTTCTTGCAGGTTTTGTTTACAGTCCTTAATCTGGGCTCATGACAGGGTCTACTTATATCACTCCATGCATAGCATGCCATTATACCATTGCTTACATCCTGCATAAAGACTAACCCATTTCAAGGATCTCAAGGGCTTGTGATGCAGGTCATGATGAACCAACTGTCTAGCAAGGGGCAAAGGGGATTTATTTTCCTCTGGCCAAGGTTGTCAAGGGCTATGACCCACTCGATATGGTGAGCCTTGACTCTTGAAGAAGGACTCTCAACACCATGAAGTTCCTTCAATCAAGCTACAAAATTCAAATTCTAACAGTTTCTCTGTTTACCCCGCGAGATCCTTGAAAACATTTCATGCATATCATACATATCATTGCATTACAGGTACCACTATTTACAGGTCACTTACCTTCTTTGCTGTTTATTTCAGCAGTCTCATTATGAATCCTGAATCATCTACTGAGCAATCCATCAAGGCCCTCCAGGCTCAGAACGCCCAATTCCAGGAATTGATTAAGAGTCTAGCCCAGGGTCAACAGGATTTGAAGACTCTGCTCTCGAAGAAGAAGAAAAAGAGGACTGTTTTGTTCAACCCGAGACGCAAATCTGGGAATGGATCTCTAAATGAAGCTGAGCTGACTACCCCATCTGTTGGGAAAGACAGTCCCCAAGAAAGGGAGGTTCCTAGTCCAGTGGTCTCCGACAACGAGACCGATTACAATGATGAGCAGTACCCTCCAGCTGAGGACAGGTATAAATAGTTGGAAGACCGGCTAAGTGCCATGGAGATACAAAAAGTGCCCGGCCTGGACTTCGAAGATCTAGGTCTGTCTTCTGGGGTAGTAATCCCGCATAAATTCAAGGCACCTGCCTTTGCAAAGTACGACGGGGCATCCTGTCCTAAGCTGCATCTCAGGTCATACATAAGGAGGATCCAGCCCTACACGGCTGACAAGAATTTATGGATTCACTTCTTTCAGGATAGTCTATCAGGAACTCAACTCGACTGGTTTTATCAACTGAATGGAGCCAACATCTGCAGCTGGGAGGACTTGGCCATTGCATTCTACAAGCAGTACCAGTATAATGCCGACCTTGCTCCCATGCGCACTCAGCTTCAGGGGATGTCCATGGGTGCAGGCGAAGGCTTTAAAGAATATGCCCAAAAATGGAGGGACCTTGCTGGAATGGTACAACCACCTCTGACTGATCGAGAACTTGTCGACATATTCTTGGGGACCCTGTCTGGACCTTTCTTCAACCATCTGATTGGGAATTCTTCTGCTGGGTTTACAGATTTAATCTTGACCGGGGAAAGAATCGAGGCTGGTATCAAGGCTGGGAAGATTCAAGAGGCCGTACCTTCTGATACTCACAAAAAGCCTTACATGGGGAAGAAAGAGTCTAATGCTGCATACAGTCAAAAGAGTCGTCGTGACCAACATGCAGGGGCAGTCATGATCTCTGGTTCTGCACCACGCCGACAACCACAAAAGGGAAATCAGCGTTAACACAAACTAAACTTCTAGGATTTTCTCACTGTTAACACAAACTAAACTTCTGATGTTCACCCACTGGCTCAGCATAATACAGAACTTCTGATGTTCACTCACAATCTTAACACAACACAGAATTTCTGAGTTCTCCTCACATGTCAAATACATTGAACTTCTGATGTTTCCATCAGCTGTTTTCAAACACTCTGAGTTTCTGATTTTCATATGCTGACAAAACAGAACTTCTGACTTTTGGTTCACTGGCTGAACGTCATCCAGAACCTCTGTGTTTTCCCTCTAACGTTTTTTGCAGGACCTCAGAATATACGAATCCAGAACTTCTGATCCCACTGACGTTTCCTATTGAGTCACGCGCCTGACTTCAGAACTTCTGATCCTTGTTTCTTTGTTTGCAGCAACACGTTGTTTCTATTTTTGCATTTATTTTCCTTTTCATCTTTTTTTATTAATATAAAAAAATATAAAAATATTTTCTTTTATTTCCTTAAGACAAAAACATTTTCTAAACAAGTCCATTTTATATTTCTTATACACTATTTCAATATGGTTGTAATAATAACTTAGGATTTAATTTTACTTGCAATCCCCATTCAAAAATATGTACCCCTATCCCCTAAATATTGTAATAGCGTAGAATTTCATTTTCCGCAATTTACTGTTTTCCTTATACTGTATAGTAAATAGCCGTGTAGACCACTAAAAATCAAAGACAAATGCATGCAATCAAACACACTTGCACGCGTGCACCCTTAGGGTAATCTCACTTGTTGCCTTACAAAAATGGCCATGTTATGCATGTGGGATGTCTTAGCACAAACAATCGAAATACAAGATCATAGTCCCTCAATGACGCTATCGAAGTTGCCTTTCAAAATGATCTTAGTCCCTAAAAGAAAAGTGCTAAGTCATCTCACAACATTGCTATCATGGTCATACGATGACCCAACGCTCGTCCCTTCACATCCAATGATGGGGCTTCTTACCAAATCAATGGTAAGATAGCCACATCTAAAGGAGGAGGAAAAGAACATTTAAGACCTTTCGAGTAGGTAGATTCGCTCTTAGTTACTCGCTTGCTCACAACAAAAACATTTTTACCCACACTCTCATCTTTGAACTATTTTCGAAACAAACACTTTGTAGGCGTTCTTATAGAAACGAGAACCATTACGAAGCTCCATTTTCAAAATAATTTCAAAAACACATCTCACAAACACACTTTTGAACTATTTTTGAAACAAACACTTTGTAGGCGTTCTTATAGAAACGAGAACCATTACGAAGTTCCATTTTCAAAATACTTTCAAAAATCACCACCACAAGCACACATTCAAACAAAAGCAAGTGATCTAGAGAGTAACTAAGAGCCCATGGAAAACCATGGATGAAAAGGGTGTTAATACCTTCCCTTTTCATAATCTACCCCACGAACCCAAGAAACATTTCTAAAGGTCTTTCATGTGCTTTTTCACCTTTCCTTTTGGATAAAAGAAAAGTCGGTGGTGACTCTTGCTAACCGTGACATTTGCGAACACAAAATGCAAAACCTCAAGTCAGTTCTCCCACCGCATCATAACATCCCACATGCATAACATGGCCATTTTTATAAGGCAACAAGTGGAATTACCTTAAGGGTATAAGTGTGCGAGTGTATTTGATTGCATGCATAATTTATCTTGATTAAGGTGATCTATTTGTAAATTTTCATATCTTGTCATACACGCCCTAATTACTAGCATATATTGAAAGCAATAACAGTGCGGAAATGTAAAGTACTACGCTATTACAATATTTAAGGGGATGGGGGTACATATTTATGAATTGGGATTGCAAGTTAAAATTCTAAGTTACTATTACAACCACATTGAAATAGATAAGAATGTACAAGAAAAGTAAAAATGCTTATTTATTTTAAGAAAAGAAGTAAGTTTTGTTTAAGAAAATATTTTGTCTTTTTATGTTAAAATAAAAATATAACATGCAAAATATAAAATATTTTTGGTGTTTTTTTATTAATAATAAAAATAATATGAGGGAAAAATAATAAAAGTGAAGGAAAACACGATCAGTGCAAAGTGCTAAAAATAGAGGAGGTCAGAAGTTCTGACTCTGACTTGCTGCATAAAGAGAAACACATTAGCAAAAATATGAAAGTTCAGAAGTTCTGGATCTTCAGAGAACTTAGAAGTTTTCAGAAGTTCTGGAACAACTGTCAGAACTTTGCCTCTCTCCATGCCAATCAGAACATCTGTAACTTGGTTATTTCTTAACAGAAAAAAAGTTGCATATATGAAATATCTGAAGCATAAATCAGAAGCAACATGTATTTGCTAATTCTAAATCTGAGTCCTAATTTCTTTATGAAGCTCTGAATAGAGATTTCTTCTACTTAAGGTAGGCAGATGCATGAATTTCCAGGATATGTACATCATCAGGATCAGAATATCTACATTGTGCTAAATATGCAAAATCTGACAATGTTTAATCAATTATGATAAGGGTCAGCAGAAAACTTACCTTGCAGCTGGAAAGGATTTTGTGAACTGGAGGTTGGTCTTGAATTCTGGTGATGTTCTGAGCAACTCCTTCACGTACTCAGCAGGATGGAAGTTTACAACTTTTGGAACAGCCAAGAGGTGATATTCTGACCCATTTGTGGTGGAAATGAATGGAGAGTGTATGGCAATAGGAATACAGAAGTTAAGGTAGCTTCTAATGCGTGAATCAGCAATTGCGTGGGTGGATTTAGTCAAGAACACTTGAGGAAAATAATGGAGTTTGAATGTAAGGAATCAACGCTAATATTTTGGTATTTTGTGTTTATAGTTTCCTGGGTTCTTGGAATTTTTGCAGTGGTTCAAAGCTTTCTTTCTTAATTTTCTCGCCTCTTTACCAAATTTCCTAGGCCTTTTTCAATGTGCAAATGGTGTTCTATTTATAGGTAAAGTTTTGCAGTTGGGGCGGTCAAGTGGTGCCAGCATCATATGCTAGATGCTGACTTACTCCTGAAGTAAGCTTAAACAAGTTGGGGGTTCAATGCATTCAAGTTGGATGGTTAACAGCGCCTCCACTGGATTTGGCAGCGTGAATCAAGGAAAAATAGAAGCAGCGTGTGGGTCTAGCACACTTTTGCACAGAAGTTTGTCTTCCCAATACAGTAGGGGTACACGTGGTGAAAGTCCCTTGGATAAAAACTCAGAGGCGGTCGTGAGCATTAAATGAGTTCCCATGTGAAACTCTGCATCTTTTGCTTGACTCTGGATTAGAAGTTCTGCTTCAGCGTAGCATCTCATCTTTTGATCTTTGTATCTTCTGGCTTCAGCATGTTCTGAGGGATCCTTCAGAACTTCAAGTATACTTATAGCATGCTTCGTTCCCTTCTTTGTTTTAACCTTTGCAAACTCTGACTGAACATTTATGAATACTGGCCCAGAATTTCTGACTAAACTCTATCTTGAGAACATCCAGAATTTGCTGAATGTGAACACTGGCTAAGAAGTTCTGAAATTGTCATATTTCTTAAATACTTAGAAAAATTTCTAAATTTTTAGAATTTGATTTTTCCAAAATAAAATCTGACTTTTGAAACTCTTGACGAAGCAAACTTCATATTTCATTATGATTTTTGAGATTTGATTTTGACCCAAAGGTCAAAGTTAGACTTCTTAGTGTGCAAATGACCATTTTGCCCTTGTGAATGGTCTGCTTGGAAAAATTGATAATTCAAGCCCTGGAGACTTGATGAAAGCATACTTGAGGATCCAAGGTGATTCCTTGAGAAATGAGAGGGCAAATTTTGGGGTGCAACAGCTGCCCCTGTTCAAACTTCTTGAACCTGAAGAGTTAGATTGGCGGATCCGCCATTCGTGACTTGAAGGTGAAAGATGATTGAACACCAGAGTGCCCAGAAATTTATACTCGAAGATGGATGGTGAATGGGCTTGTAGATGCCATTTGGGAGGAATGTTGGTAAATGTTGGAAGAAGTAACATCACAAATCTCTTGTTGATTTATACTAAACTTGGTGTTTTACCTGGGAGAAAAGTGGTTAGTGAAATGCAGATGCTTGCATGATGTTCCCCAGATGTGGTATCACATTAAATGCATATGGTATGTATATGTTATGATGTATGAATGTGAAATGTGTGCTTTCGTCCGGGAAAATAAATCCCTAACTGCTGCTGAGGAAATCTAGGGAGGTTGAATCCCTGATTGCCTGTTGGAAATGAAGAATATGCATGTCTTCAAATTTTGTTGAAAGGGTGCTTTTCTGGATAATATCACTCAGATGTCAGCTGTTATCTGGTCGAATCCAGGCTTCACAGTTACTGAGGATAAAGTAGTTGGCTGCCATCCGGCCGGATCTGGGCTTCGTGGCGATTTACTGGAAGAGGAGATGAATTAACTATTATCTGGTCGGATCCAGGCTTTGCAGTAAATTCCTTGAAATTGAATAGTCTTCTAGTTGGGTCCAGGTTTCACAACAACTTGCTGGGGTTGCGGAGGTTAACTGCTATCTGGTCGGATCCAGGCTTCACAGTAACTTACCGGAGGAAAGGATGAATTAACTGCTATCTGGTCGGGTTCAGGCTTTGCAGAAAATTTCTTAAAATTGAATAGTCATCTGGACGTGTCCAAGTTTTATGGTCTTTTGGAAAACTGTACTATTATATGGTCGAATCTAGACTTCATAGTGTCTTTCCTGGAATCATGGTCAATTTCTATCTGGTCCGGTCCAGGTTTCACAATATACTGTTTGAAAACTGTTATCTGGTCGGGTCCAGGCTTTGCAGATTTCTGAGGTTGATGAGGTCAATTATTATCTGGTCGGGTCTAGGCTTCACAATAGACTGCTTGAAAACTGTTATCTGGTCGGGTCCAGGCTTTGCAGATTTCTTTGATGAGGTTAATTGTTATCTGGTCGGGTCCAGGCTTTACAATAAACTACTTTAGGATTTAGTTGTTATCTGGTCGATTTCCAGGTTTCACAACGAATCTCTGAGGGTGATTGTTATCTGGTCGGATCCAGGCTTCGCAGCAGCTTTCTTGAAAGGATGGAAATAAGGATTGATATCCGGTTGGGTCCAGGTTTCTCAGTCCTTTGTTGGGGATAGAGAGGCAACTCTACTGGGGAAAGGTAGTTCAACCTTGGTCAGGTTGAGTTTAGATTCTTCTATATATTTGAAGAGTCAGGCTATTATCTGGTCGGGTCCAGGGTTCATAGCATTTTGAGATCATCTGTTATCCGGTCGGGTCCGGGTTTTAGTAACTCAAGAAGTCAAACTATTATCTGGTCGGGTCAAGGCTTCAGTAATTACTTTGAAAATTGTGCTAATATCTGGCCGGATCCAGGCTTCATAGCATTTCTCGGTAAAGGATTTGGAAGGATTTACTGGGGATTAGGGGTTGTGGCAATGTGGTTTGCAGTCGTTTGAAAGGGGAATTCGAACTGGAGAGTATAGGCTCAGTCGGGTAAGGCAGACTTGGCTTGGGGAGGATACACCCATTGGGGATGATGGACTCAGCCGGGGAGGATAGATTCTGTTTGGAGAAAATAGCCTTGGTCGGAGAAGATGCACTCAGCTGGGCAAGACGGGCTCAGCTGGGCAATTTTGACTCACTGGGGAATTTGGATTCCGTTTGGAGATAAAACCTTGGTTGGAGAAAATATACTCAGTCGGGGGATTTATACTCACTGGAGAGTATAGACTCAGTCGGGTAAGGCAGACTCGGTTTGGGGAGGATACACCCAACTGGGGAGGACGGGCTCAGCCAGGGATGAATGGCTTATCTGGGGAATTTGGGTTCTGCTGGGGAATAAAATCTTGGTTGGAAGATATACTCCGCTGGGGAAGATAATCTTGGTTGGAAGATATACTCCACTAGGGAATAAAATCTTGGTTGGAAGATATACTCAGTTGGGGAAGATGGGCTCAGCTGGGCAAGATGGACTCATTGGGGTGTATATATCCAGCTTGGCAATCCGTGGTGTCTAGATTGTTGTACGTTGAGAAATTTTTACTTGGCTGGGGAAATAACTCTGTTGGGGAAAGTTTCGTTGTCACTGTCTTAGTGGGGATAATAATGATGAGATAACTCAGTGGGGCTATTTCACATACATTGAAAGAGATGTTTACTGCTGGTGTGCGCTGATGCTTTGTTGACGTTGCTGCTTAGCAAGACACATGTGCCAAATAGCTTTAATTATGTTCATATGCATATGTTCATTCAATTTTAGTCATTCAGACAAATTTGCATTCAAAATAAAGATAGAAAATTTTGCACTTCAAAGTGTATTTGTATTGATATTTTGCCCATGAATAGGCGTTTTTGTACATAGAGACGGAGATCCTAGTAAGAGGAAATCGCCAAAAAGAAAACAAAATTAAGAATGAAAACAAATAGCCATGTGAAATGATCTTATTGCCTTCCAACTCTACTATTGCCCCATATGTCTTTGAATATCCTTTGTCGTTGATCGAAATTGATTGGATTGATCCTAGACCATTTGAACTCGGATCTTGGTGATAGAATTGACTGCATTGATTCCACCGGACATAGTTGTACACTTTTAATCCTTAATTTTTGCCTGAAACGCCCTTTCGGGTTTTCGCTCCACCAGGATACCCTTTTTTGCCCAAGTCACCCTTTCAGGTTTTCAACTTGCCGGGTGTACAATCTTTTGCATATATCCCTAATGTTTGCCCAAACCTTTTGGTTTTCCGGGATGCCCCTTTTTGCTTAGGTGTGTCAACCTAATGGGTCTCTTATGCGTAGTATTTTTTAACTATGTCCGCGTTTATAGGATGGGGGAAATCTTCTTCGTCCATGGTGGTTATCATCATGGCACCGCTAGAAAAAATTCTCTTGACAACCAACGGCCCTTCATAGGTGGGAGTCCATTTTCCTCTGGGGTCACCTTGTGGAAAAATGATGCGTTTTATCACCAGGTCACCAACTTGATACACTCGAGGCTTGAACTTTTTGTTGAAGGCCTTGATCATCCGTTTTTGATAAGTCTGACCATGGAAAATAGCAGTTAATCGTTTTTCATCGATCAAGTTCAACTGATCCAATCTCGTTTGAATCCACTCGTCTTCGCCTAGGCATGCCTCGATCATAATCCTCAGCAAGGGAATTTGAACTTCCACTGGCAAAACAACTTCCATGCCATAGACTAGAGAGAAGGGTGTTGCCCCAGTTGATGTTCTAGCTGAAGTATGGTAGCCATGTAGAGCAAATGGTAACATCTCATGCAAATCTTATAGGTTACTACCATTTTCTGCATAATCTTCTTGATATTTTTGTTGGCCGCTTCGACCGCACCATTCATTTTCGGTCTATACGGAGAAGAATTGTGATGCTTGATCTTAAATTGAATGCACAACTCCCTGATCATGGAATTGTTGAGGTTAGTCCCATTGTCGATGATGATCCTTTCGGGGATACCATAACGGCAGATGAGGTTATGTTTGATAAACCTGGCTACCATATTCTTAGTCACTGAGGCATATGAGGCAGCTTCGACCCATTTGGTAAAATAATCTATGGCGACAAGGATGAAACGATGTCCGTTGGAAGTTGTGGGCTTGATCTCTCCGATCATGTCAATAGCCCACATTGCAAATGGCCATGGAGCGATCATGACATTCAGAGGGATTGGAGGTACATGGACTTTTTCAGCGTAGATTTGGCATTTGTGACAAGTTCTTGAATGTTGATGACAATCGGTCTCCATTGTTTACCAATAGTAACCTGCTCTTAAGATTTTCTTAGCCATCGTATGTCCACTTTAGTGAGTACCGAAAAGGCCATCATGCATGTCCTCCATGATTTCCTTTGCCTCCTTCTTATCCACACATCAGAGTAGAGTTGAATCATGGTTGCGCTTGTACAATATCCCGTTACTTAGGAAGAATTTGGATGCAAATCTTCGTAAGAACTTTCTGTCATTGATAGATGCTCCCTCTGGATACTCTTGTGCTTCAAGGTATCTCATTACCTCATGGTACCATGGCTTTTCTGCATCGGTGTCAAGTTCATAGCAATGTGCAGGTTCATCGAATCTTTTAATTGTAATCATAGGGGCTTCGTTATCCCATCTGACTTTGAACATTGAGGACATGGTTGCCAAGGCGTCGTCCAACTGGTTTTCTTCCCTAGGGAAGTGCTCGAACGTGATTTCTTTGAAGTAAGGAATTAGGGATAGCACAAACTCCTTGTAAGGGATAAGATTAGGGTGTTTAGTGTCCCAATATCCTTTTACTTGGCTGATTACCAAGGCGGAATCTCCAAACACATCCAAATGCTTGATCCTTAAGTCAATGGCAGCTTTCAGACCCAAGATACATGCTTCATACCCAGCCATATTGTTTGTACAATTGAAGCATAGTCTGGCAGTAAAAGGAGTGTGGCAACCTTTAGGAGAGATGATCACAGCACCAATTCTGTTACCTAAGGCGTTGGAAGCCCCATCGAATACCATAGTCCATCGGGATCCTTGTTCAGGTCCGTCATATGGTCTAAGTTTCGCACACTCGGTTATCAGCATGATATTCTCGTCAGGGAAGTCGAAGTTCATTGACTGATAATCATTCACAGCTTGATGGGCCAAATGATATGCTAGTACACTTCCTTTGATGGCTTTTTGATTTGTATATTGAATGTCGTACTCAGTCAAGATCATTTACCACCTGGCTATTCGTTCAGAAAGGGAAGGTTTTTCGAAGATGTACTTAATCGGATCCATCTTAGAAATCAACAAAGTGGTATGAGCCAACATGTACTGCCTTAGCCGGCAAGCAGCCCACGCTAAAGCACAACAAGTTTTCTCGAGCAGTGAATATCTGGTTTCACAGTCGGTAAACTTTTTGCTTAGGTAGTAAATTGCATGCTCTTTTCGGCCAGACTCGTCATGTTGGCCCAAAACACACCCCATAAAATTCTCTAATACTGTCAAGTACATGATCAACGATCTTCCTTCAACCGGAGGCATGAGAATAAGAGGTTCTTTCAGGTATTCCTTGATCTTGTCAAAGGAAATCTGGCATTCATCGTTCCATTTGACTACCTGATCTTTCTTCAAGAGTTTGAAGAGTGGATCGCAAGTAGCAGTTAAGTGTGATATGAAACGGGCAATGTAATTGAGATGACCCAAGAATCCTCTGATTTATTTTTCAGAATGAAGGACTGGCATTTCTTAGATGGTCTTTATTTTGGCAGGATCAACTTCAATGCCTTTATTGCTGACAACAAAACCTAGAAGCTTTCCAGAGCATACTCCAAACGTGCACTTGTTAGGGTTTAACCTCACCTTGTACTTCTTTAGTCTTTCGAATAGCTTGTGCAGGTGACCAAGATGTTCTTCTTCAGTTTGTGATCTGGCGATCATATCATCCACATATACTTCTATCTCATGATGAATCATGTCATGAAATAAAGTAACCACAACCCTTTGATATGTTGCCTCTTCATTCTTTAATCCGAATGGCATGACCTTGTAGCAGAAGGTGCCCCATTGTGTAAAGAAAGTAGTTTTTTCCATATCTTCGGGAGCCATCTTTATTTGATTATAGCCTGAGAAGCCATCCATGAATGAGAAGACTTTATGCTGAGCAGTGTTATCGACTAAGACGTCAATGTGTGGTAGAGGGAAATCGTCCTTGGGGCTTGCCCTATTCAGCTCCCTATAGTTTATGCACATGTGAACTTTCCCGTCATTCTTTGGCACTGGAACTATGTTGGCCTCCCATTGAGGATAGGATGTTACAGCTAGGAATCTTGCATCAAACTGTTTCTTTACTTTGGCTTTGATCTTTTCAGACATATCAGGCCTCATGCGATGAACTTTTTGTTTGATAGGAGGGAAGTCTTCTTTAGTTGGAAGACGATGAACCACGATGCCAGTATCTAACCCAGGCATATCTTCATAAGACCAAGCAAATACTTCCACATAATCGCGCAACATCAGAACCAAATAGCTCTTGACATTGCTTTCTAAATTAGTGTCGATTCTGATTTCTTTCTTATCTGACTTAGTACCCAAGTTGACAACCTCAATTGACTCTTCATGTGGTTGAATAGCTTTTTCCTCTTGTAATAGAAGTCTGGCTAGTTCTCCTGGTATGTCACAATCTTCCTCGCTTTTGTTTTGGGCTTGGTTGATAGGATATTCAAAGTCATAGTCGGCAATAATAGAGTTGTTGACAATAGGATCCAGAGTGGATGTAGACCTGCAAGGGTGTGTGTGTGTATGCATGTAAGATACATGGCTATTTTTTGAAAATGCATTCAAAAGAAAAGAAAGATAATGAACATAAATATTTGAATGCACAAGAGTCCAATATACTGAATGATCATATGATTAGATGAACAAAATATAAAGCCTTTGACAAAAGGACCAAAGTGCCCCAGGCTAGGCACATGGCTTAGAAGTCATTATCAAAATATTACAGACAATGAGTTCTTGAATTGATTAGAAAACAACAAACAAGTAGATTACTCCTCAATGAAGGAGATGGGCACAAAGTCCTTTATATGCCAATTGTTGGGCTTCCCTTCGATAGTTAGGTAGATCCAGTCTTCAAAAGTACACTCATCATTGGAGTCCTCTACAGTGTTCACTTCATGACTTTTGAGGTGGAGAGGCGGCTTTCCAGTACGAGCACCTCTAACTTCTTTCTGAGCTTCGGAGGTGAAACCTAACCCAAACTTGTCTGCCTTGAATAGGATGTCGAGGAGTTGACCCCACGTCTCATTTTTTCGTTCTTCTACCACAACACGGGCATCCTTAAGAGAAACCATTTTGGGAATAACTTTATCGGCTTTTGAAGTGTAGGAGGAGATTTTGGTGGTGGCCACAACTTCAAAAGTCTGGCAAGGAGTCTCTATGAATTCGCCATCCATTTCTACGTACTTGAAAGAATTGAGATGGCTTACCATAAATTCTTCTTCACCGCAAGCAGTGACAACCTTATCTTGAACTGGGTATTTTAACTTCTGGTGGAGAGTAAAAGTGACCGCACCTGCCCCATGGATCCATGGGCTCCCAAGCAAGCAAGAATATGCAGGCCGTATGTCCATTATATAGAATGTGGAGTTGAAAATTTGCGAACCAACCTTAATTGGGAGATCCACCTCTCCATGAACCATCCTTTTAGATCCATCGAATGCTCTCACAACAATATCACTTGGCTTTAAAACCAAACCTTCACAGTCTAGCCGATCTAAAGCGCCTTTAGGTAACACATTTAAAGATGAGCTTGTATCCACCAAAACATGTGCCAGAGTGGTCCCCTTACATTCAACAGAAACATGCAAGGCTTTATTGTGATTCTTTCCCATGGGAGTTAAATCTGCATCAAAGAACCCCAGACCATTGTCGGCTGTCAGACTTGCTACGCAGTTCTCAAATTGGTCGGCTGTGGTTTCTTGAGGCACATGAGCCTTTTTCAAGAACTTAATCAAAGCTTGTGCATGGGCGTCGGAACACAGCAATAAGGACAACATTGATATTTTAGAAGGGGTTTTCCCCAACTGCTCTACTATCTTGAAGTCACTTTTCTTGATGATCTTCATAATTTCCTCCATCTCTTGAGTGGATGGTTCTTCCATAACAGACTTTTTAGCAGGTTCCTCTTCCCTGGAAGGCTCACTTTCTTTCTCTTTCCCTCTAGTACTGGCACTAGCATTGCCATTGGTTATGCGGACTGGAACTATGGTAGTGGTTGGTGGTGAGATAACAAGGGAAAAGACCCTTCATGTTCTTGTGACCTTACTAGAACCAGTAATATTAGTAACACCAGCTTCATTATCATTAATCCAAGAATCTTGTTTTACCCCATGATAATAAATCTCGGCACTGTAATTCCATGGTACCGCTTTATCAGAGGTGTATGGAACCGGTTCGGCAGCAGTGATTATGAGAGGAGCAATGATTGGTTCGTTCGAAATCCTGATAGGACCTTTGGATGAGATCCTAAGAGGTTTTTTTGAAATTGTTATGATGGCCAAATCTTCAGCTTTGTCGATTGAATTTTTGATGGCGGGGATCTTTTCGAATAGAATTTCGCGACTATCCATCAGGCGTTGTATACCCTTCTTCAGTTCTTCACACCCACCGGATTGTCTCATACAGCCCACACAGCCTTTTTCACAGCCAGGGAAAGTTCCATCTTTCAACAGATTGTTCTTAATTACATTCACCGGAGTAGTTAACTCTTCAACAGAGGCAATGAAAATTGTATCTTCGACGATATTAACACCTTTGTCGTGTTTCGGCATTGGATCGGTAATTACATTTGGCGTCGGAGGAGTATCAAATTCAATAGTCTTGTTGTCAATTAAACCCTGGATTTTTTTCTTCAAAGCCTAGCACTGATCAGTCTCATGCCCAGGGTTGTTTGAATGGTAAGCACACTTTGCATTTGGATTATATCTGGGTGACGAGGTGTCAGGGTTGGCGGGAGGATCCTATAATGTCACTAAATTGGGCCTGAGCAGATGTTGAAGGGATTGAGATAATGACATGCCTAACCTTGTAAACTGTCTTCTTGGAGCTTCAACCCGTTGATGATTGGTAGATGGTCTTTGAGTAGCAGTTGGATTGGAGATTCAGACAACATTGACAGACAGATGATTTTTCACTTTGGTATGGGCCTTTGCTTTATGCACAACATTAACTTCTTTCTTCGCAGCAAAAGGTTTCTTGACAGGATTGGGAGTGGAAGTAGATTCCACAAAGATCTTTCCACTTTTAATGCCACTTTCAACTCTTTCACCGGTTAGGATTAATTCGGTGAAACCAGAAGAAGAGCAGCCAACCAACAGATTAAAGAAAGGACCAGATAATGTGCTCATGAACATCTCAATGTGTTGCTTATCAGTCAAGGGAGGTTGGACCCTACTAGCAAGGTCTCTCCACTTCTGTGCATATTCCTTAAATCCCTCATCCTTCCCCATAGTCATACCTTGCAATTGAACCCTCGTCGGTGCAAAATCGGCGTTGTACTGATATTGATGGTAGAAGGCAGCAGCTAGACCCTCCCAAGTATTGATGTGAGAGCCATCTAACTGATAAAACCATTCAAGTTGTGTTCCAGCCAGACTCTCTTGGAAGAAGTGAATCCATAGTTTTTTATCTGCAGTGTGCGGTTGTATCTTGCGCACATAGGACTTCAAATGGAGCTTTGGGAAAGAAATCCCATCGTATTTTGAAATTTTTGGTATTTTGAACTTGTGGGGAATGACTACCCCAGAGATTAAGCCCAAATCGTCAAAATTCAAACCGGGAATAGCTTGGATTTCAACTGCTTTCAACCTGTCTTCTAGCTACTTGTATTTGATGTCTGCGGGTGGATATTGTTCATTGAAATAAACATCATCAGATTCTTGGTCATTGATACAGTCGGCCTGAGTACTCTTGACCTCACCAATTTGGTTTTCGTCCTCCTCGGATGAATCTTCCTCTACTGGAATTTGACGGATTGTCTCCTTGAACCTTTTACCCATGTTGAGTATAGCTTTTTTCTTTGGCTTCTTCTTAGCGGCCAACAAAGCCATCATATCCTGCTGCCCCTTGACCAGGGCAAGTAAGGCTTCCTGAAATTGAGAATTCTGGGCCTGGAGCTCCGTTACAGTTTTCTCTAGATCCATCTTGCTGAAATAAACAACAGAGAGATAAGGAAACCTGTTATGCGGACACCTGTCATGTCATGATGCATGAATATTGTTGTACCCCAAAATTTGCCCTCGCGCTTTTCCACAAAGAAATCTCAGCTTCAAACATTTCCTGACTTCTCAAACTGACTCAAGAATCGGACAAACGGACCTTTCTTGACAGTCAAGCGAAACTAGGGTTTTTACTGATTTTCAGAGCTCTGAATTGTTTCATACAGTGGGCTTAGGGTTTGGTTGGTTTTTGGTTCAATTTTGATCAAGTGAGCGTGATTTGGCATTTAATCAGGAATTAGGGTTTCATGGGCATATTCTCAGAAGAATTTGAATTCCACAACACTTTGCGGTTTATTTCAAGATTCGGATTAAAAGTCGCGTTATCTTGGTTTAATCAACAAAAGAGACAGTGGTTTGAATTCAGTACATTTTGATTGGGCCAGTCAGATGCAAGATGCAATTTTGGAATTCACAGTGTTCATGTGTTTGATCAGTCTATCTAAGATAATTGCTGCTTTGCTCTGGATGTTGAATAAGACGGACTTAATTGGTCAATGTTGTTTTATTTAAGTTATTTATTATTCTGAAATTAAATGATTGAATTTATTTTTCAATTGTTAATTCTAAGAATTTTAAATAAATAAATAAACAATAAGGAAATTAGAATTAATTGGATAATTTGAATTTTTATTGATATTTAAATTATTTACAAATTGTTGTTTATTACAAACAATAATCTACATTTAATTTAAATATTACATAGAATGAAAAACTATCCTATTTTCTAAAATATTCTTCGCGCTTCATTCCGCTCCGGTATTCCATTTTTCATCTGCAAAAAGAACAAGAAAAGTCAAAAGCAGTTAATTGGAAAAGACAGTTAAAATGCTCATCATTAGGGGCCACTGACTGGGATCAGTTGCCCTCTCTGCAAATCACGGGATTTCTCCCGGTTCACAGAGAGGGAAGATTATTTTATCTCATGAAATGCAAATGTCAAAAATGCATAGTTTCTAAAAGATTTGCAAGCTGCATAGGTTCAAAATCCAAACTAAACTGAAAAAGTTCAATCCAAACTTTCAAATCTAAAACAAAGTCCACTCAAAGAAAATCAATAAAAGCATAAAGCTGTCAAAGAAGATTTGAGGAAAAGATATCAAAATGCAAAATCTATCCAAACTGTCAAAACTGGATAAAGGAGATGCAAGATGTATTATGCAAGCAAACAATCTTAAACTCATCACTTCCTAGTCATAGCCCCTTCAGAACAGTACAGAAAAATCATATTAAAATCCTAAGCTGTACTTTGAGAGAGAGAAAAGAAATTAAAGCAGCAGGCAGGGTTAGGCAAGACAGTTCAGCATAACATACAAAGGTACTACTGTCCACAAAAAACTGAGTTCAGAAAAAGATAGCAGTTCAAGCTCAGTTCAGACAAGACAGTTCAGCATAACAAACAAAAGGAGTACTGTCCACAAAACTGAGTTCAGCTCAGTCCAATAGGGCAAGATAGCAGTTCACAAGAAAAAGGGGAAATATACAAACTCAGTTGGGATAGCAGCATAGCAGATAGACAGGAGAAAGAGATTATGCAAGCAAAACAATAAAACAGTTCAATAGCAGTTCAGCAGGCATGACAGTTCAGCAGGTATAGCAAAATTAGGAGCCAACTCAGAAGACAGTCCAAGATAGCAGCATAGCAGGTGAGTTCAAAAAAAAGATATAGAAGAGAGATACAAGAACTCAGTTGAGGGAGAGGTTAAAAAGAGAGCTCACTACAGTCATAAAAAAACAACAACTCTGTATAAGAAAAAAGAGCAAATAAAAAGAACTCAGTTCAGGGGAGAAAAGGGATATACAAAACCAGTTCAATATAACACCTCAAACCATGATCTAACCAAAAACCTCACCATACCAAAAACTATCAAAACTTGAACTTGGCCAAAAACCCCCCCCCAGAACCTGATAACCAATTCTGCATAGTAAAAAGAGGGCAGTTCAATAAGGTTAGAAACTGATATCCAAACTCACACCAGCCTACTGTCCACAAAACATCATCTAAACCTGCATCAGTTCATAAGATACAAAACCAATACCAGAAACTAAACCTTGCCCACAAAAACTAAAAACAAATAGCCTCAACTTTCAAACCACATAACACATTCTCAAAAATCATAACCTCACCATCAAACCAACATTAGCCTACAACCCTGTGAAGCTGAGCATCCCAAGCCAAAGCATCATCCACGAAACATAACCAAAGCCTCAGAAGCTAACTTCATCATAGGCATCTCAGAAGGCAACATCAAGGCAATATTTGTTCAAAATCATCACAAGGCAACGAGAGAAAGATAAGCACACAAATTCCTAAGGCAACAATTCAGGCAACAACTCAAAAGCGTCAAGAGGGCCTCAGAAGCAAGCTTCATCATAGGCTAGCACACATAAGCAATCACATACATCAAGCAAGAGCTTAAACCAACGAATCAAGGCATCACAGTGGAAGAAGAAGAAGAAAGAAGCAATTCAAAGTGAACTCAGAAGCTTCATCAAAAGGAAGCAATGTCTAAATCATAAGCATAAAGAAGAAGAGGTAAAGACGCGAGGGTTTAGGATTTCTCAGTGAATACTCATCATCAAAAACCTAAGCAAGAATAGCAAGGAACGAAGTTACCAAGAAGGCGTCCAAGCAAGCTTCCTCACGCCGTTCCGGCCTCCTGAAGCATCGCCCCTTTCTTCTCTCCTCCACCTCCAAATAGCAGGTAGTATAATCCTCGCCCCCCTATCTTTACTTCTTCACCTCAAAGAATGAAAAGAAAATGCTTAAAAACTCAGATCAAACATGCAAACTTGTAAAAAAGACAAAAGACAAGAATATGAGGCATTGTAATCAAACCTTAAAGTCAAGAACGCCAAAACCGTGCCTTGGAGGGAAGAAAGATGTGGAGGGCGATGTTGGTGGCCGGAGATGAACGCTCAGGGAATTGCTAATCGGAGAAGACGAACCAAACGCGCCGTCGCTGCCTCTAGCCCTAACCCTCGTTCAATAAACAAAAGCTGCCTAACCCTAAAATTCGTTTTTGGATCAAAAGGGCTTAACCCGTTTTAATTCCTCTAAGCCCAATAAGAAACCACTTCATCAAACGTTAAACCATTCTTTTCTATTTTTCTTAAACAACATAAAATACACTAATCTTTTCTTATTTTTACAAAAAAACAATGTCTTTCTTTATTATCTTAATTAAAAATACTTTTTATTATAAAATAAAGACATTTTTAGATAGATATTTCATACATATATTACTTTAAAAAATTAGTTTTATACATATCATATAAACTAAATTTGAAAATACTTTTTTTCTTAATCAATATACTTTTTATACACAAATTAAACTTAAAAACATTTTTGAAATACATTTGTATATAATTATCTTTTTCTTTTTTATACATGATTAAATTGAAGATATCTTTTTAATTAAATGCATTTTTGTACATATTATACATTCGCATACATAATTAAAATTAAACTTTTTAATTAACATCTTTCATACATAATAATTCAATACATTTCTCTTCTCTAAATATCTAAATTTACAAACATTTTGACTAAAATACTCTTGTAATTAAAACTTAGCACTTAGGTCAAAACCCTAATACGACTCAATTTCGCAATTCACGCCTGTACATACTTACACTTACATTTACACTTACACATACATGTACACTTGTACACAAATACATTCACATTACCCTATACACATGTTTATCTTACATTTATATTTGATATTCATTTGATCGCGACATTCGATTTGGTTGTAAATTATTGGGTACTATAAGTCTCATCCCCTTGTACATTTATACCCCCACTCCCGGACATTATTTTGTAATAGCGTAGATTTATATTCCGCAATTTACAGCTTTTCAATTATACCATGGTTAGACCTAGGGTTTGTATGTACATAAAATCAAACGCTAGATAACCTAATACAAGACAAATGCATGTAATCAATACACAATCACACTTGCACCCCCTAGGGTAATCCCACATGTTGCCTTCCAAATGGGCCATGCTTGCACGTCGAATGTCTTTGGCAAAACAAAATCAAATGATCATAAGTCCCTCGATGACGCTTTCGAAAGTCGCCTATCAAAATGATCAAGTCCCTTCAAGCAAATTGCCAAAGACACTGGGCATCATTGCATTCATGGTCCATACGATGACCCGCGCCCGTCCCGAATACACTTCCTAAAAATGCAAGATTGTCCATCAATTTCAATGGTGGAACAAAATTGTTAAAAAGGGGTTAAAGCATGACAAAAAACCTTTGAGTACAATAGGGTAGACAAAGCTCTTAGTTACTTGAGATCAAACTTGCAAAAACACTTGCCTTCTTTTCAAAAACCACAATCCACAACACTTTCAAACAAACTCTCAAAAACATTTGAAAACATCTTTTCGAAAAGATTCACACTTTTGTAAAACACTCAAACACGAGTCAAATACATTAGTTGCCTAAAACAAGGCATCTTTTTCTAAAACATTTTCAAAAAGCACCCACACACACACCATTTTCAAAGCAATCGAAAAAACAAGGCAAGTGATCTAAAAAACCAAGTAACTAAGAGCCCATGGATAACCATGGATGAAAAGGGTGCTAATACCTTCCCTTTTCATAATCTACCCCCCGAACCCACGAAATATCTCAAAAGGTTTTTGCTGTGCTTTTTTAACCTTTCCTTTAGGATAAAATAAAAAGTCGGTGGCGACTCTTGCTAACCGCACAAGTGCGAATACAAACGCAAACCTCAAGTCAGTTCTCCCACCGCACCACAGAACTGGCGACTCTGCTGGGGAAACTTCTAAAAGTGGGGTTACCTTAGGGTTTAGATCACCTTTACTTTCAATTGATTGCTTTGTTTGCTTTACATTTATGGGCTTTGTATCGGAGTTCTATAGATCCTAACCCGGATCTGGGGAAACCTTTTTTAGGTAGCATAATCTGTGAGGGACCTGTCCGGCGTATACCGACATGGGTGAAGCAGTGGCTACGTTGGTGTGGCGTCTTGGTCTGCACCGATATCCCTCGTGTTGAAACGGGGAGAATATGGGTCTTCCAAGGAGTCATTAAGCACCAACCGACCTTAGAACCCTAATTGACCATCTTGGCCATTAGAACAGTAGCAGTATGCTACACTCATTGAGGCTAAACTCTCGAGATGGTTCCGGCCGCGAGAAAAGGTTGCGATGCTGGAGTTATGACCGATTGAGGGTAGCCCATGATATGAGATCCTCTAGAACCCGGTTACTTTTGATAGGACAGGTTTTAACCGACAAACTGAAAGAGGGTAATACCCAGACCTCATGCAAGCCTAAACCTAAGGCCTTGTGTGCTTTGTGTGAATATTGTTTGCCGGTATATACACTTACTTGCTTGTGCATACATGCACATAACATCATGACATCATACCATAGCATTTTAGCATTTTCAATAACCATTTCAAGGAGCTCGAGGGTTCTTTTGATGCAGGGTTACGTTGAACCAGACATCTATCAAGGGGCCAGAGGTCTTTCCTCCAACCAATCCAGTCAAAGTTCAAGTACAACAACCTGAATCAGGGGCTATGACCCACTCGACATGGTGAGCTTGATTCTCGTGGAAAGACATCCAACGACGCAAAGTTCTCCAATCAAAGTTCAAGTGCAACAACTTGAATCAGTGGCTATGACCCACTCGACATGGTGAGCTTGATTCTCGTGGAAAGACGTCCACCGGGTTCCTTACTCTCCTGCTGTTTATTTCAGCAAGAGATGGCTCTAGAACGGTCTGTCAAGGACATCCAAGACCAGACTGCTCAACTACAGGAGATGTTCATGAACTTGTCACTGGGGCAAGAAGAGATGAAAGCTCTCCTCACCAACGGCTTGGGAAATTCCAACAATGCCAGGAATGATCAGATTGCGGAGCTGCAGTTTGATCTGACAACACTGAGGACCCAAATGATGGGATATCTGGTGGGCCAGATGGCTCTCATCCAAGACCTATCTCAAAGACAAGAAGAACTCGGAGTTCTGGTCCGCCAATTGCTTCAAAACAACCAACTGGGGCAAACATCTGAGGTCGAAGAGCAAGTCACCGCTCAGCCTCCACCCACTCAAGAGGACAAGGGGAAAGCTCCTCTGCTAGCTTCAGGGTCACAAACCCCTCAACAACCTCGCCGGCGTCAGCGGGGCAATCGGCGTAGACAAGAAACGTCGGGAAGGCAGTTCACAGAGACTGACATACCGTCATCTCTAATTCTGGAGCGCTTGTTGGAGGTTAATCTGACTGCTTTGAGGGATCCTATCCGGAATCCTAATACCTCCGCTCCTGACTATCATCCCGATGCATTTTGTGTTTACCATTCCTATAGCCCAGGACATGACACCGATAACTGTTGGGCCTTGAAGAACAAGATTCAAGATCTGATTGACATTGGGGTGCTGAGGTTCATGCCAAACGGCGAGATGAAGATATTCCGTTAAAAGGGTTCTCCGCTTGAAGTGACGAAGCTCGAATTGAAAGACTTTTGCTTCTTTTTGAATTTTCAAAGTTGTAATTTCCTTTGCTGTCAAACAATTATTTGTTGATGTTAAACTCTGTTTTCATTAATGCATTGCATATGTTTGTCTTGAATTCATCCATTCGTTTCACTATTCTTATGCTTTCCTTTATGATATTTGACTTTTGATAAAAAGCTGCAAGCCTTTAGATGGAGGATGACGAAACAATACCGTGATCTTATACAGTATGTTTTTGAACGGACCTGGCTGATGATGTACAGGCATTTCTTTCAATTCCCAAACACTGGAGTTATAAGGAAGTTAATCCCTAGTCAACCCCTTCGAGCCAAAGAAGTAGGAGTTTCCCGTTCTAAACAATCGAAACCTTTGATATAAACCCGGGGCAGGGTAGTCTCTCAGTTAATTCCAAAGAGAACGCGCACTGAAGTCGCAAACTCTCGGTTCGTAATACAACGAACGACGTCAAGAAAGAAAGCGTTCCTTCGGAATCAAAAGACAAGGGTGGTTCCCTATCACGTAGACAGTCAATCTCTCAAAAGAGAAAAGCCCACTGAGCCAGAACCTATGAAGGAGGCTTAAAAAGCTGGGGCATCCCGCTGACAGTAATCCCGAAAACGGTAACAGTCAGGCAAAAGTTAGGGATAACAAATCAAAATCAAAATAGTGAGGTCATTACAAAACCCTCAACAACATGAAAAGTGTTGAAAAAGAAAAAGGAAAAGATGACTGTCTCCCCAAATTCAAACCGGTGAACCATCGCCCAAATGTCGTTCCAAACTCAAAACAGAGTGCGACGCACAATTAACTGAGCTTAGGTTGAAGAACATCACGAAGAGCGGGTGGGTACAAATATGCTTTGAGCCTTTATCCTTTGTTTCTTAAACCGTGAACCAGGCCACGTTACAACCCTTCAAAAGTCCTAATTGAAGCATGGGTTAGTTCGAAAGCATACTGTTACAAAAGGTATCCTGACTCCTGTAGGGCTTTGCTCTAAATCTTGTGTTAACTTGTCTTATGAAAAGTTTTCTGCTAAAAACGCATTTTTCAAAATATTCAAAGACAAACATAACTTTGCATTATTCGAATATCACTGTCTGCATTTGACCCTTTTGTTTGACAGCGAAGAAATTCATACAGCGGATGTTCGGAGGAACGAAAACTCTCTCAGTAAGTCGAAATCACTTCAAGAGGATAACACTTCCATCAATCTCCTATCAACAAGGGGCATGGCATATCGCAGTTCAATTAACCTGGGGCAGTCCAGTCAAGATCCAGCAGATCTTTCAAAGTTCGGTCAACCTGGGGCAGTCCAGTCAAGATTTCAAGAAATCTCTCAATATGCAGAGTAATCTGATTCAAGACTCCTACACAACCACTTGGGGCATTCGAATGTCAAAAGTGTTCAACAAATCAACTACAACACTTCCAGATTCGATTCCTGTATCCAGCCAGGGCATATCTGTTGACTCCATTTCCAGACTCGACTCCTGTATCTAGCCAGGGCACGTCTGAAGAGTTTGAAGATTCGATACCTGTATCCAGCCAGGGCATATCTGTTGACGACTATTTCCAGATTCGACTCCTGTATCCAGCCAGGGCATGTCTGAAGAATTCCAGATCAACACCTGCAACAACCCAGGAAACATCTGTGAATGACCGATTGTAGACCAACACCTGTAATAAACCAGGGTTTTATCTACATCACCACTTGGGGCATTCGAATGTCAAAAGTGTTCCAAACCCGATGCAGTTGTACACAAGCTCATCATCAGGAAACCCTACACCGGTTCCCCTCCAAGACTTCTGAAACAGTTTACGGATTCTTCCCAACAACGGACGCCAATCTACCGACTTGTTCAGATTCTTATCAAGACTTCTGAAAACGGTTCATGGATTCATCCCAACAACGGATGTTAATCTATCAACTTGTTCAGATGCAACTTTCGAAGACAGTTTACGGACGCTTCCCAACAACGGATGTTGTTCTATTGCTGATTCCTCTTCAAGACTTCTGAAACAGTTTACGGATTCTTCCCAACAACGGACGCCAATCTACCGACTTGTTCAGATTCTTATCAAGACTTCTGAAAACGGTTCATGGATTCATCCCAACAACGGATGTTAATCTATCAACTTATTCAGATGCAACCTTTGAATTTAGTTTACGGACGCTTCCCAACAACGGATGTTGTTCTATTGCTGATTCCTCCTCAAGATTTCTGAAAACAGTTTACGGATTCTTCCCAACAACGGACGCCAATCTACCAACTTGTTCAGATTCTTCTCAAGACTTCTGAAAACAGTTTATGGATTCTTCCCAAGTAACGGATGTTAATCTATCAGCTTGTTCAGATGCAACCTTCGAATTTAGTTTACGGACGCTTCCCAACAACGGATGTTGTTCTATTACTAATTCAATCTCAAGATTTCTGAAAATAGTTCACGGGTTCTCCAAGTAAACGGATGTTAACCTGTCGCTTGTTCAGATTCTTCTCAAAGATAACCACCACGGAAGATCGCGCTCGCCAAGTTTCTTCCTATCCCCAGCCGGGGAACCCCCTGGAATTCAATTCCCCTCAGAATTTAAGCTTCCTTCAATCCCCAGCGAAGTCAGATTTTCAAACCTTCTCCCCACAGAGTTTTAAGGAGGCATATCTTGCGTTCCCCAGTAAAGTCTCCAGGGTTACCTCCCATCAAACCAAGGATTCTCAATCTGGTCTCCCCGGCATGAGTCTACTAGTTGGAGTTCCCCAGTAGAGGTCATCAGGAATTCTCTTCCCCAGCGACAGCCAAGGATTTATTTTCCCCGGCAGCAGTCAAGACGCTTTTATCTTCAGCCATCTCGGAATCATGTATCCTTGGCAGGATTAGCTCATCAGCTTACATGTGCACTCAGTACATTCATTCATAAACATTAATGTCACATGCATTGCATCATGCATCATAACATTGCATACAACTAACCCTTTGCCTTTTCAGGGAAGATCAGTCGACAGACACAGATCATCTCCCGAGATTCATCCAGAAGTAGTTCAGATGTGACCCGGACACGGCGACATTCTGATACTTATTCCAGATTCATTCAGACGCATCAACAGAAACCTTACACCGTTTCCCCTTCAATTTCTCAACTTCTGAAACAAGTTTACGGATTCTTCCCTGCAACGGATGTCAATCTACCGATTTGTTCAGACTCTTCTCAATCTTTTGAAGACAGTTTACGGATTCTTCCCTACAACGGATGTCAACCCACCAACTGATTCAGACTCTTCTCAATTTTCGAAATTAGGTTACGGACGCTTCCCAACAACGGATGCTGCTCCATTGCTTGTTCAGTCCCAACTCCTGAAAATAGTTTACGGATTCTCCAGACACGGACATCAATCTGTTACTTGTTCAAGCCCCAATTCAGAGATATTCCAAAACAGGGATGCCCTTCTGATACTCGACCACTTACCATTGACTTACAGTTCAACATCATCATATGGCATCTATAAGCCCATCCTCCTACCAGCAGTCGCCGAATGGCATCTGTAAGCCCATTCTCAGATGGCATCTCTAAGCCCATCCCCCGACAAAATTCTCTCGCACCAGATGGCATCTTTAAGCCCATCACCAAAGGGCATCTTTAAGCCCATTCACCTCCACCGTCACATCGACGAGCGCAAATTTTTTGGGCACATTAGTGTTCAATCTCCTTTTACCTTCAAGTCGCGAAAGGCAAACTTGCCAATCTAACTCTTCAGGTCCAAGAAGATTGAACAGGGGCAACTGTTGTACCCCAAAATTTGCCCTCGCGCTTTTCCACAAAGAAATCTCAGCTTCAAACATTTCCTGACTTCTCAAACTGACTCAAGAATCGGACAAACGGACCTTTCTTGACAGTCAAGCGAAACTAGGGTTTTTACTGATTTTCAGAGCTCTGAATTGTTTCATACAGTGGGCTTAGGGTTTGGTTGGTTTTTGGTTCAATTTTGATCAAGTGAGCGTGATTTGGCATTTAATCAGGAATTAGGGTTTCATGGGCATATTCTCAGAAGAATTTGAATTCCACAACACTTTGCGGTTTATTTCAAGATTCGGATTAAAAGTCGCGTTATCTTGGTTTAATCAACAAAAGAGACAGTGGTTTGAATTCAGTACATTTTGATTGGGCCAGTCAGATGCAAGATGCAATTTTGGAATTCACAGTGTTCATGTGTTTGATCAGTCTATCTAAGATAATTGCTGCTTTGCTCTGGATGTTGAATAAGACGGACTTAATTGGTCAATGTTGTTTTATTTAAGTTATTTATTATTCTGAAATTAAATGATTGAATTTATTTTTCAATTGTTAATTCTAAGAATTTTAAATAAATAAATAAACAATAAGGAAATTAGAATTAATTGGATAATTTGAATTTTTATTGATATTTAAATTATTTACAAATTGTTGTTTATTACAAACAATAATCTACATTTAATTTAAATATTACATAGAATGAAAAACTATCCTATTTTCTAAAATATTCTTCGCGCTTCATTCCGCTCCGGTATTCCATTTTTCATCTGCAAAAAGAACAAGAAAAGTCAAAAGCAGTTAATTGGAAAAGACAGTTAAAATGCTCATCATTAGGGGCCACTGACTGGGATCAGTTGCCCTCTCTGCAAATCACGGGATTTCTCCCGGTTCACAGAGAGGGAAGATTATTTTATCTCATGAAATGCAAATGTCAAAAATGCATAGTTTCTAAAAGATTTGCAAGCTGCATAGGTTCAAAATCCAAACTAAACTGAAAAAGTTCAATCCAAACTTTCAAATCTAAAACAAAGTCCACTCAAAGAAAATCAATAAAAGCATAAAGCTGTCAAAGAAGATTTGAGGAAAAGATATCAAAATGCAAAATCTATCCAAACTGTCAAAACTGGATAAAGGAGATGCAAGATGTATTATGCAAGCAAACAATCTTAAACTCATCACTTCCTAGTCATAGCCCCTTCAGAACAGTACAGAAAAATCATATTAAAATCCTAAGCTGTACTTTGAGAGAGAGAAAAGAAATTAAAGCAGCAGGCAGGGTTAGGCAAGACAGTTCAGCATAACATACAAAGGTACTACTGTCCACAAAAAACTGAGTTCAGAAAAAGATAGCAGTTCAAGCTCAGTTCAGACAAGACAGTTCAGCATAACAAACAAAAGGAGTACTGTCCACAAAACTGAGTTCAGCTCAGTCCAATAGGGCAAGATAGCAGTTCACAAGAAAAAGGGGAAATATACAAACTCAGTTGGGATAGCAGCATAGCAGATAGACAGGAGAAAGAGATTATGCAAGCAAAACAATAAAACAGTTCAATAGCAGTTCAGCAGGCATGACAGTTCAGCAGGTATAGCAAAATTAGGAGCCAACTCAGAAGACAGTCCAAGATAGCAGCATAGCAGGTGAGTTCAAAAAAAAGATATAGAAGAGAGATACAAGAACTCAGTTGAGGGAGAGGTTAAAAAGAGAGCTCACTACAGTCATAAAAAAACAACAACTCTGTATAAGAAAAAAGAGCAAATAAAAAGAACTCAGTTCAGGGGAGAAAAGGGATATACAAAACCAGTTCAATATAACACCTCAAACCATGATCTAACCAAAAACCTCACCATACCAAAAACTATCAAAACTTGAACTTGGCCAAAAACCCCCCCCCAGAACCTGATAACCAATTCTGCATAGTAAAAAGAGGGCAGTTCAATAAGGTTAGAAACTGATATCCAAACTCACACCAGCCTACTGTCCACAAAACATCATCTAAACCTGCATCAGTTCATAAGATACAAAACCAATACCAGAAACTAAACCTTGCCCACAAAAACTAAAAACAAATAGCCTCAACTTTCAAACCACATAACACATTCTCAAAAATCATAACCTCACCATCAAACCAACATTAGCCTACAACCCTGTGAAGCTGAGCATCCCAAGCCAAAGCATCATCCACGAAACATAACCAAAGCCTCAGAAGCTAACTTCATCATAGGCATCTCAGAAGGCAACATCAAGGCAATATTTGTTCAAAATCATCACAAGGCAACGAGAGAAAGATAAGCACACAAATTCCTAAGGCAACAATTCAGGCAACAACTCAAAAGCGTCAAGAGGGCCTCAGAAGCAAGCTTCATCATAGGCTAGCACACATAAGCAATCACATACATCAAGCAAGAGCTTAAACCAACGAATCAAGGCATCACAGTGGAAGAAGAAGAAGAAAGAAGCAATTCAAAGTGAACTCAGAAGCTTCATCAAAAGGAAGCAATGTCTAAATCATAAGCATAAAGAAGAAGAGGTAAAGACGCGAGGGTTTAGGATTTCTCAGTGAATACTCATCATCAAAAACCTAAGCAAGAATAGCAAGGAACGAAGTTACCAAGAAGGCGTCCAAGCAAGCTTCCTCACGCCGTTCCGGCCTCCTGAAGCATCGCCCCTTTCTTCTCTCCTCCACCTCCAAATAGCAGGTAGTATAATCCTCGCCCCCCTATCTTTACTTCTTCACCTCAAAGAATGAAAAGAAAATGCTTAAAAACTCAGATCAAACATGCAAACTTGTAAAAAAGACAAAAGACAAGAATATGAGGCATTGTAATCAAACCTTAAAGTCAAGAACGCCAAAACCGTGCCTTGGAGGGAAGAAAGATGTGGAGGGCGATGTTGGTGGCCGGAGATGAACGCTCAGGGAATTGCTAATCGGAGAAGACGAACCAAACGCGCCGTCGCTGCCTCTAGCCCTAACCCTCGTTCAATAAACAAAAGCTGCCTAACCCTAAAATTCGTTTTTGGATCAAAAGGGCTTAACCCGTTTTAATTCCTCTAAGCCCAATAAGAAACCACTTCATCAAACGTTAAACCATTCTTTTCTATTTTTCTTAAACAACATAAAATACACTAATCTTTTCTTATTTTTACAAAAAAACAATGTCTTTCTTTATTATCTTAATTAAAAATACTTTTTATTATAAAATAAAGACATTTTTAGATAGATATTTCATACATATATTACTTTAAAAAATTAGTTTTATACATATCATATAAACTAAATTTGAAAATACTTTTTTTCTTAATCAATATACTTTTTATACACAAATTAAACTTAAAAACATTTTTGAAATACATTTGTATATAATTATCTTTTTCTTTTTTATACATGATTAAATTGAAGATATCTTTTTAATTAAATGCATTTTTGTACATATTATACATTCGCATACATAATTAAAATTAAACTTTTTAATTAACATCTTTCATACATAATAATTCAATACATTTCTCTTCTCTAAATATCTAAATTTACAAACATTTTGACTAAAATACTCTTGTAATTAAAACTTAGCACTTAGGTCAAAACCCTAATACGACTCAATTTCGCAATTCACGCCTGTACATACTTACACTTACATTTACACTTACACATACATGTACACTTGTACACAAATACATTCACATTACCCTATACACATGTTTATCTTACATTTATATTTGATATTCATTTGATCGCGACATTCGATTTGGTTGTAAATTATTGGGTACTATAAGTCTCATCCCCTTGTACATTTATACCCCCACTCCCGGACATTATTTTGTAATAGCGTAGATTTATATTCCGCAATTTACAGCTTTTCAATTATACCATGGTTAGACCTAGGGTTTGTATGTACATAAAATCAAACGCTAGATAACCTAATACAAGACAAATGCATGTAATCAATACACAATCACACTTGCACCCCCTAGGGTAATCCCACATGTTGCCTTCCAAATGGGCCATGCTTGCACGTCGAATGTCTTTGGCAAAACAAAATCAAATGATCATAAGTCCCTCGATGACGCTTTCGAAAGTCGCCTATCAAAATGATCAAGTCCCTTCAAGCAAATTGCCAAAGACACTGGGCATCATTGCATTCATGGTCCATACGATGACCCGCGCCCGTCCCGAATACACTTCCTAAAAATGCAAGATTGTCCATCAATTTCAATGGTGGAACAAAATTGTTAAAAAGGGGTTAAAGCATGACAAAAAACCTTTGAGTACAATAGGGTAGACAAAGCTCTTAGTTACTTGAGATCAAACTTGCAAAAACACTTGCCTTCTTTTCAAAAACCACAATCCACAACACTTTCAAACAAACTCTCAAAAACATTTGAAAACATCTTTTCGAAAAGATTCACACTTTTGTAAAACACTCAAACACGAGTCAAATACATTAGTTGCCTAAAACAAGGCATCTTTTTCTAAAACATTTTCAAAAAGCACCCACACACACACCATTTTCAAAGCAATCGAAAAAACAAGGCAAGTGATCTAAAAAACCAAGTAACTAAGAGCCCATGGATAACCATGGATGAAAAGGGTGCTAATACCTTCCCTTTTCATAATCTACCCCCCGAACCCACGAAATATCTCAAAAGGTTTTTGCTGTGCTTTTTTAACCTTTCCTTTAGGATAAAATAAAAAGTCGGTGGCGACTCTTGCTAACCGCACAAGTGCGAATACAAACGCAAACCTCAAGTCAGTTCTCCCACCGCACCACAAATATGCAATATGCAAATGATTTCAAGGATTTAAAGAATTTAATTTTGTATAGACAAGGAGTGAACAAAATGTTAACTTGCATTAAAGAGTTCTGATTTGAATACAAGCATGCCTCTTGGGCTTACAACAACAAAAATAACCATAAAGTAAACTCTTAAGACAGAAAAGTTGTGCGCATCTTCTTTGGCGCAATGTAGGTGTTTAAGCTCCTTTCTTCATGAAGTTCCCTTGTAAGCTCCAATACCTTCTTCTCGCTCTCAAAGAACTTAGCTTCGAAGGTGTCTCGCTCTCCTTTTAACTGAATCCAATCGTTTTGCAAATCTTCAAGAGAAGTAGGCATATCAGGATAGAGGATCGTATGTGGAATGTCTCCCTCGACTACTGGATCCATGATAACAGGTAAGACGGCTTCATAAGGAATCTTAAGACTTTGAGCGTGAGCCCTCGCCCATTTAAGATAAGGCTCCAAAGGAATGGAATTCTTATGCCCTAATGTCTTGCTATCAACTTTGTTAACCATACCCCAAGCTCGTATAAATCTTTGACGGTAACCTTGGGTATCTCTTTCGTAGTCAAATGCAATTCCTTGGATGAGTACCTCATGAGGGCCATCTCTCCTAGTGTATCCAAATTGTCGCAAAGCTAAACAAGGGTTGTAAGTAATGCCTCCCCTAATGCCAAGTAGAGGGACATTAGGGAATTCCCCACAGCGGTCAATGATAGTAATATCATCTAAGGAGCGATAATACTAACGGATATCAGCATGTGAAAGTGACATCAATCTTTTAGACCATCTCATACCTTGTTCATTCTTCACCACGGATCGAGGTAGGTGCAAAATAAACCACCTAGACAAAAGAGGAGTGCAACACATCAGAGCCCCTCTTTTCTTCAAAGTGCGAGAGTGAAGAGAATGCAATATGTCCCTAAGCAATGTAGGCACCGGATTACGAGATATGAAAACCTTGACCGCATTTACATCTATAAATTGGTCAGGATTTAGAAATAGTACCAACTCATAGATGAGAAGAGCCAAAATTTCCTTGAAGGCTTGTAGATCCAAAGTATTCCAACACTCTTGAGCCTTCTCCAACAAAACTTTGCTAGGAACCCATTGACACCACTCCTTGTTACCCAATTTGCTACTATGTCAGATGGTTGCAAATGTAAATCTCGAGCAATTTCCTCAGGTTTAGGGTCTCTTTCGATACCGTTGAAAGGTGACTGATTAAGAATATGGATCCCTATGAGTTGAGAAAATTCTTCTAAAGTGGGCACAAGTTGGTAATCGGGAAAAGTGAAGCAATGATGCAAAGGGTAGAAGAATTGGACAAGCACCTTTACCATATCTTCCTCAATACTTGAGGTAACCATACTAAGGAGTCGACCATGTCTTTTGGTGAACGGAGAATCTTCAGGGACCATTGATACTAAATCCTTGAGTTGTGGAGGTATCCTCACAATACTGACTTGGATAGTGCTCCTACGAGTGGAGGCCATGTCCTAGAAAATAGAACAAAGATAAATCCAAAAATCCTTGAAATGGTTAGTGATGTTTATGATGCTTATGATGTTTATGATGCTCATGATGCTTATGATGTTATGTACCGGTGTATATATACAAAGCAAACAAGTCCTTGGGTTTAGGCTTGCATGGGGTTTCAGGTAAGTACCCTCTTGAAGTTTAGTTGGCTTCAACCTGTCCTAGTTAATAGTAACCGAGTTCTAAGGGATCTCAATATCACTGATCTTTCCCCCAAGTTTCGTTCAATAAGCGATTGACTCGCAACCAAACAAAACTCAAGAGTCAAACCTCAATGAGTGTAGTATCGAGTATCTACCAACTTCGGACTGCACCAAAGTCGGTCATCTCATTACGTTCTAATGGCCAAGTTGGTCAAGTAAGGTTCTAAGGTCAGTTGATGCTTTACAACACCACGGGGCGGCCCCGTACTCTCCTTGATTGACTCAAGGGTTATCGATACCAACCAAAGTACCACATCAACGTAGCTATTGCTTCAACTATGTCGGTATACCCCGCACAGTTCCCTCACAGTTTATTGCTACTTACCTAAAAGGTATCCCCAAATTCGGGTGTAGGATTTTAAAACAAACCCAAACAAGGAACCAAAATGTAAAGCAAACAAATCAAATAATGTAAGCAAGTAAAGGTGATCTAACCCTAAGGTAACCCAACTTTTAGAGTTTTGTACAAAATCCCCAGCAGAGTCGCCAGTTCTGTGACACGGTGGGAGAACTGACTTGAGGGTTTTGCGTTTATGTTCGCAAATGTTGCGGTTTAGCAAGAGTCGCCACCGACTTTTCTTTTATCCAATAAAGAAAGGTGAAAAAGCACAAGAAAGACCTTTCGAGAATGTTTTCTTGAGTTTGGGGGTAGATTATGAAAAGAGAAGGTATTAGCACCCTTTCCATCCATGGTTTTCCATGGGCTCTTAGTTACTTGCTAGATCACTTGCTTTTTGTTTGAAAATTGTGCTTTTGTGTGGTCTTGAAAGTATTTTGAAAAGGTGCCATCGTTTAGGCACACTTCGTGATAGTTCTCGTTCGTAAGAACGTATACAAAGTGTTGAGCTTTTGAAAATGTTTCAAGTTTGGAAAGATGTTTGGAAAGTGTATGTGATTGTTTTGAAACTAGAAAGGATGTTTGTTTTGAAATAGAGCAAGTAACTAAAAGTAACCTACCTACTCAAAAGGTTTTAGATGTGCTTTTCCTCCTCCTTTAGATGTTGCTATCTTACCATTGATTTGGTAAGAAGCCCCATCATTGGATGTGAAGGGACGAGCGTTGGGTCATCATATGACCATGATAGCAATGTTGTGAGATGACTTAGAACTTTTATTTAGGGACTAAGATCAATTTGAAAGGCAACTTTGATAGTGTCATCGAGGGACTATGATCTTGTATTTTTCGATTTGTTTGTGCTAAGACATCCCACATGCATAACATGGCCATTTTTATAAGGCAACAAGTGGAATTACCTTAAGGGTGTAAGTGTGCGAGTGTATTTGATTGCATGCATAATTTATCTTGATTAGGGTGATCTATTTGTCAATTTTCATATCTTGTCATAAATGCCCTAATTACTAGCATATATTGAAAGCAATAACAGTGCGGAAATGTAAAGTCCTACGCTATTAAAATATTTTAGGGGATGGGGGTACATATTTATGAATGGGGATTGAAAGTTAAAATTCTAAGTTACTATTACAACCACATTAAAATAGATAAGAATGTACAAGAAATGTAAAAATGTTTATTTATTTTAAGAAAAGAAGTAAGTTTTGTTTAAGAAAATATTTTGTCTTTTTATGTTAAAAGAAAAATATAACATGCAAAATATAAAATATTTTTGGTGTTTTTTGATTAATAATAAAAATAATATGAGGGAAAATAATAAAAGAGAAAGAAAACATGATCAGCGCAAAGTGCTGAAAATAGAAGAGGTCAGAAGTTCTGACTCTGACTTGCTGCACAAAGAGAAACACGTTAACAAAAGTATGGAAGTTCAGAATTTCTAGATCTTCTGAGAACTAAGAAGTTTTCAGAAGTTCTGACGCAACTGTCAGAACTTTGCCTCTCTCCATGCCAATCAGAACATCTGCAACTTGGTTATTTCTTAACAGAACAGAAGTTGCATATATGAAATATCAGAAGCATAAATCAGAAGCAACATGTATTTGCTAATTCTAAATCTGAGTCCTAATTTCTTTATGAAGCTCTGAATAGGGATTTCTTCTACTTAAGGCAGGCAGATGCATGAATTTTCAGGATATGTACATCATCAGGATCAGAATATCTACATTGTGCTAAATATGCAAAATCTGACAATGCTTAATCAATTATGATGAGGGTCAGCAGAAAACTTACCTTGCAGCTGGAAAGGATTCTGTGAACTTGAGGTTGGTCTTGAATTCTGGTGATGTTCTGAGCAACTCCTTCACGTACTCAGCAGGATGGACGTTTACAACTTTTGGAACAGCCAAGAGGTGATATTCTAACCCCTTTGAGGTGGAAATGAATGGAGAGTGTATGGCAATAGGAATACAAAAGTTAAGGTAGCTTCTAATGTGTGAATCAGCAACTGCGTGGGTGGCTTTAGTCAAGAACACTTGAGGAAAAAAACGGAGTTTGAATGTAAGGAATCAACGCTAAGATTTTGGTATTTTGTGTTTATAGTTTCCTGGGTTCTTGGAATTTTTGCAGTGGTTCAAAGCTTTCTTTCTTAATTTTCTCGCCTCTTTCACAAATTTCCTGGGCCTTTTTCAGTGTGCAAATGTTGTTCTATTTATAGGAAAAGTTTTGCATTTGGGGCGGTCAAGTGGTGCCAGCATCATATGCTAGATGCTGACTTACTCCTGAAGTAAGCTTAAACAAGTGGGGGTTCAATGCATTCAAGTTTGATGGTTAACAGCGCCTCCATTGGATTTGGCAGCGTGAATCAAGGAAAAGTAGAAGCAACGTGTGGGTCTAGCACACTTTTGCACAGAAGTTTGTCTTCCCAATACAGTAGGGGTACACGTGGTGAAAGTCCCTTGGATAAAAACTAAGAGGCGGTCGTGAGCATTAAATGAGTTCCCATGTGAAACTCTACATCTTTTGCTTGACTTTGGATTAGAATTTATGCTTCAGCGTAGCATCTCATCTTCTGATCTTTGTATCTTCTGGCTTCAGCATGTTCTGAGGGATCCTTCAGAACTTCTAGTATACTTACAGCATGCTTTGTTCCCTTCTTTGTTTTAACCTTTGCAAACTCTGACTGAACCTTTATGAATATTGGCCCAGATGTTCTGACTAAACTCTGTCTTGAGAACATCCAGAATTTGTTGAATGTGAACACTGGCTCAGAAGTTCTGAAATTGTCATATTTCTTAAATACTTAGAAAATTTTCTAAATTTTTAGAATTTGATTTTTCCAAAATAAAATCTGACTTTTGAAACTCTTGACGAAGAAAACTTCATATTTCAATATGATTTTTGAAATTTGATTTTGACCCAAAGGTCAAAGTTAGACTTCTTAGTGTGCAAATGACCATTTTTCCCTTGTGAATGGTCTGCTTGGAAAAATTGATAATTCAAGGCCTGGAGACTTGATGAAAGCACACTTGAGGATCCAGGGTGATTCCTTGAGAAATGAGAGGGAAAATTTTAAGGTGCAACACCCATGAACTGTGATAATCTTCCCATTGACTAGGTACTTCAGCATCTGATGTAAGGTGGAAGTAACAACACCAACCCCATGGATCCAAGATCGACCCAATAAACAAGAGTAAGACAGGAGTATGTCCATCACATAAAAAGTGGAATTAAAAGTCTGAGTACCCACTTTGATAGGGATGTCCACCTCCCCGTGCACCATTCTTTTAGAATCGTTGAAGGCCCTCACCACAATGTTACTGGGCTTTAGTGTTATTCCTTCATAATCTAACTTGTCCAGAGAATTCTTGGGCAAGACATTCAGCGATGAACCTATATCCACCAGAACATGGGCTAATGTAGTGCCTCTGCACTCAATAGAGACATGCAGGGCATCATTGTGCTTCCTTCCCTTGGGAGTTAAATCTGCATCAGAGAATCCTAGGCCATTATCAACTGTCAAACTATCCACGTAATTCTTGAATTGATCAGTGGAGGTCTCTTGGGTCACGTGGGCAGACTTCAAGAATTTTACTAAAGCTTTGGCATGGGCTTCAGAGCATAAAAGTAAGGCTAGTATTGAGATTTTTGAAGGGGTCTGCCCAAATTGCTCCACGACATTATAATCACTCTTTTTGATTATCTTTAAAATCTCTTCCATTTCCTTTTTAGAAGCCTCGGGAATGACTTTTGGGTGCGTCTTCGTCTGGACAGGCTCAACCAATACCTCTTTGCCCCGAGTCTCGGCTGACTCCGTAGTAGGGATAATAGCAGGACTAACAGTAGAAGTAACAATGGGAATACTGAAAGGAGCAACATCAGGAATAATAACAGGGGTAGTAATAGGAGTACTAGCAGGAGTAGCAGCAGGAATGATCACAAGAGTAGAAACAGTTTTTGGAGAGATCCCGGGAGAGAAAACTCTTATGTTTCTCGTTATTTTACTAGTCCCAGCGATCTTGTCGATGTTAGGGTCAATACCTTCAGCAACTTTGTCTTCAATAACCAACTGGTCTTGCTTGATGTCATGGTAATAGACGCCAGTCCCATAATTCTAGGGAACAACTTTATCCCAGGAATATGGTATTGGCCCAGGCAGGGTGATGATCAGGGGAGCAAACTTTGGAATAGATGTAATCCTGACGAGTCTTTTGGTGGAGACCCTGGGAGGATTATCAGAAATGGTGATTATTGAGACATCTTCACATGAATTTCTTGCAAGAGGAACTTTTTCAAACATAATTTCTTTGTTAACCATCAGGCGCTGGACACCCATCTTCAATAACAAACAACCATCTGGTAGAGTCATGCATAAGTGGCAACCTTCACCATAACATGGAAATAAATCGGCTCGCAACAAATTCCTTTTGATAGTCAGGAGAGGAGTAGCTAACTCATCCACAGAAGAAACAAAATGATCATCATCAACAACATTGACACCTTGGCCATGTTTGGGCATGGGTGCAGTTATTACATTGGGCATCTCCGAAAGGTCGAACTCAATCTCCTTCGCCTCAATGAGATACTGTACTTTATTCTTTAAATCCCAACAGTCATTTGTATCATGCCCCGGAGTTTCAGAATGGTAGGCACATCGAGCATTTGGGTTGTAACGGGGAGAGGCACTATTAGGATTCTTCGGGGCCTCCTTCAGAGTTACCAAATTGGACTTCAGCAAATGTGGAAAAACCTGGGATAAGGTCATGTTGATATGAGTAAACTGTCTTCTTGGCGCATCTGGTCTGCGCTGATTGTTTTGTTGTTGGTTTGAGGCAGGATTGGAAATTATAACAGCCCTTACCGTCAGACGACGCTCAGCTTTGTTGTGATTTCTTTGGCCATAAGCAGCAATGACCTCCTTCTTTACTGTGAAAGGTTTCTTTGCAGTACTGGAGGATGCTTCTCTCTAGATTTTACCACTTTTAATGCCAGCTTCTACCCGTTCACCAGTCAGTATCAGTTCAGTGAACCCAACAGACGAGCTTCCAATCAGATGGTTAAAGAACGGACCAGACAACATTCCCAAGAACATGTCCACCAGCTCTCTGTCAGACAATGAAGGCTGGACTCTTCCTGCAAGGTCTCTACCTTTTGGGCATAATCTTTAAAACCTTCGCTGGAACTCATAGACATACTTTGTAATTGCGTACGACTTAGGGCGAGGTCAGCGTTATATTGATACTGCTTGTAGAAAGCAACAACTAAATATTCCTAATTATGAATGTTGGTTCTCTCCAGTTGATAGAACCATTCCAGCTGATCTCCCTACCAAACTTTCCTGGAAGAAATGGACCCACAGATTCCTGTCAATAGTGTGGGGTTGAATTTTCCTGACATACGACCTTAAATGAAGCTTCAGACAGGAGACACCGTCTCTGGTGATCGGTGGAAATAGAACTGACTGTTTAAAGCTGGTTTCGCGAAATGTCGCGGTAAGCAAGAGTCGCCACCGTCTTTTATGTTCTCCAACATGGAAAGGACAAAAGCACAACAAAATTCCTTCTTTGAGAATGTTTCTCGGTTCGGGAGGTAGATTTATATAAAGGGAAGGTGTTAGCACCCTTTCTATCTGTGGTTATCCACGGGCTCTTAGGTACTTGCTCTTATGTTTTCAAAATTGTTTGCTTTTCAAGTGTGAGTGGGTTTTGAAAAAGTTTCGTTTGAAAAATTTCTAAGTAACTCTTGTATCTGTCCTCAAGAGTGTATGAAAAATTTGTTTGAAAACTTTTGAAAGTGTGGGTGTGAAAAGATGTTTTTGTTTGTTTTGAAAAGAGCAAGTACCCAGGAGAATCTACCTACTCTAAGGAATTAAACTGTGTAAGAGTCCTTTAGATAGTGTTATCCCACCATTGAGAGGTAGGTAGCACCGTCGTTGGAGGTGTTTGGGTCAATTCGATTATCGGGACATGTGTGGTCACCGAAGCAATGGTAGGACACCTTAGAAGTAACCCTAATGTCCTAGATCCTTTGTATCTGAGGCAACCGTTTTGAGGCAACTGGATCTTTTGGACAGAAGGGCGACCTCTAAGACACCCTATACTTGATGACCACATCGAGGCAACCAGTGAGGCGTACCCTAGAAGTGGCATGTGCTTTGTGTGTTGTTTTTCAGTTAAGGTTATCTTGTACATGTTATTTGTGAGCTACGGATCGATTTTATTTACATACATTCTTTCCTGCATTTAACAGTTAGGGGTGCGGAAAGTAAATTGCAGAAATGTAAATTCTAACTATTACAAGGCGCGGGTCTATACATCGCCAAAAGCAAAAACCCGTTTTGGTAAATAAATGCGAGAAATTAAATAAAGCGGTAAAAACCTATTTAACTATTACATATCTGGAGACAGTTACATAAATAATCAAAATAAATAAATGCGCGCGAGAATTAAATCGGGAACGTCTTAAGAGTTTTGACCCTTTTTTGGATAAGAATTAAATTTTATCCTTTTTTGTAATTAATGAAATTAAAATTAACAACTAATTAATTAATTAATTTAAGAAAATGTTTTTGTGTTTTTATGTTTTTAATGGAAACAAAAATAAAAGAATTAAAATTAAAAGTTAACCTAATTCTAAATTATTTTTATTTATTGTAAAGAAAAAGAGATTAAAATTGACCTAATTAAACTATTTTATTTGTTAGTATTTTATTTACAAAAATAACATGAAATTAATAATAATAATAATATTAGTTCTTTTTTTGTTTTTTATTGTGAAAGGGTTAAATAATTTGTTAATGAGTAATTAATAAAAAAACAATAGAATAAAACAAAACAATTAAATAAGAAAGAAAATAAAAAATGCAAACCCAAAGGGGGGTATGGGCCAGCATTGGGTGTTTGATTTAGAAATTCTGGCCCAAGAACACTCCAAGCCTTGTTGACTTTGGGAATCGCCTATGCCTGCTTTGACCTGAGAACATGATGCTCCTTCTCTTGTAGCCATTGGATTTGCATTAGGAGACACATGGCTGGCTGATATGTGAGGTTTATGGTGGATACTATTTGAAGGCCTGCATAAGAACATAATAGAAAAAATAATGTTGAGTTTTGGGGGGACCTGGGAATCGAACCCAAGTCCCAGTAATTCACAACCACCTACTCTTCCACTAGACCACTCATGCGCATTTGTTAATGAAATAACCAAAGAAATTAAAATATGGAAACAATGATTATTCTGGAAACTAAACAAAACACGCGCGCTATGTTTGAATGTACCAACCCCATTCTTCCACGTAATCATCTTCTTCATGAAACCTGAAACAAAAACGAACAAATAACGGGGGTTTTAAACCCCCACAAAATACAAACGCCAAAAATAGCGATTAGGCCCCTGAGCTATATAAAAAGGGCGCGAGGTGTCCAATGTTTTCGTCTCATCAAGCTGGTTTCAACCATGGGTCTTAGACGTTCTGATTTTACAGTATGTGAAAAGCCCTAAATCAAAAGCTCTGAAACCCTAGGATTCGTTAATGGTGGTTTTGATTCCAGGGCCCCATAATCCAATTGACTTGTACCACTAGCTTCAGAAGAGTGTTAGCAATATAAATCACACAAAAAATTTCATCAATGATGCATGTATAATGAATTATGATTATGAGACAAATATGCAAACCGTGAGTTCGTGTGGGACGTTTTCTTGGGTGTTGACGTGTGGTTTTGATCTCCAAAGGTTCCTGGGGACTTAGGCAATGTATTGGAATCAATTAAAAGTTTAGAAATGGCCTGGAAGTAAGAAAACAGATTTCAACTTTTGCTTGATTTTTTGGATTTTGGTTATGCCGTTTTAGGAGTCTCTAGGTCGTGCTTCAGGTCTGCAAGGCTTGCATATATGTGTATGAATGAGAATCAAGTGACATTAGGAGCCTTAAACCATTGCAATTAAGTTTTTGGATTTCCTCTTTACCACCATTAAAGGAACTTGCCATGTTTGTTCAAATTTGAATTTCATGCTTGAAATGGACTTTACACGAATTTGGTATGTGAAATATGCTTTATGAAGGCTAATCAAACCACAAGATACCATTTAATCAATTTTTTTGATTTTACTTGAATTAATATGGATTAAAATGAATTAAATCCATAAAAATTAAATAGAAATAGAAAAATAATTATTTGGTCTTGAAATTGATCATGGGACACGTGGGTGGCATGACAAGGATGAACCAAGAGAAAAAAAGTGGGCCCTTTTGTCAAAAATTGAAGTTTCAAGGATAGTTGACTTTTGCCATTTCACAAAAATTTCCCAACTTCTCCAATACATATCTTGCTCAATTTTGATCATATGAACATGTTCTTGGACATTTTGGAAAGGTCTTGAAGTGCTCTAACCAATGCCTTTGGTCCCATGTCATTTTGATTTACCAATCTCAAGTTATGGTCTTTGACTTAAAATGCCTTTTTGTTGACTTTTGAAAATGACCTATAATGTTGAAATTGATAACTTTTTCTGAGAGCATTTCTTGGACTTGGAATGTGAAGATGAGTTGTAGTAAATGTATTCCCCTTAAAGATGAGCATTGGATTGGATTTTTTTGATGAACCATGAAAAAGTTATGCCTTGGTCAAGTTACAGTTGACTTTTCAGCTGTCCAAAAATAGAAACTTTTGCATCTTGATGATTTTTGAGCCATTCTTGTGAAATCATGGTCAAGATTTGACCAAATGATGATTGTGGCTTCAAAATGATATGTTGACCAAAAATTTTGACTTTTGACTGCCAAATGACCATTTTGCCCCTGCAGTTGACTGTGGAGCAATTAGGGTTTTTGACTGTGCAACTTGACCTTGTGAGCCTTGAAACTTGACATGTAGGTGCTTGACAATGTATATGAGCATATGGGACTTGATTGAGCCCTTGAAAACCTCAACTTCCTTGAAGGAACCAAAACCCTAATTTGACTGGCTTAGGAGGGTGTTTGAACTGTGCAACCCTTGAGTAGACTTGAGCAAATTTAGATGATGCTTGTCAAAACTTTGAAGAATATGGGAGGGCAAATTTTGGGGTACAACACCGTCGTACTTAGAAAATGTAGGGACCTTGAATTTTTGTGGGATGACCACCCCTGAAATCAGTCTTAGCTCCTCAAAATCAAGCTCGGGTAACCTCTGGATCTCCATAGCATTGAGTCAATCCTCTAGCTGTTTGTATTTATCATCAGCATGAGGATACTGCTCCTCAGAATAATCAGGTTCATCTTCCTCAAACCTTGGGTTGTTGTTTTCTTCCACTGGCTTCTCTTCTTGATTGTCCCCCTCTTTTGACGGGGTCGCAAAATCTATAGCTCGCTTAATCGATCCTCTGACCCTTCTTCCCAGATTCAATACACCAGTTGGTTTCTTTGCCTTCTTGGTCTTCTCTTTGATGATCAGAGCTTTCAGATCTTCTTTCCCCTGGGCCAGAGCCAGGAACATCTGCTGAAACTGAGCGTTCTGAGCTTGGAGGTCTTTCATTGTTTGTTCGAGAGCCATTTATTTTGCTGAAATAAACAGCAAAAAGAATAAGAAACATGTCTTGCAATACCTGCTTATGCAATGAAATGCATGATAATGTTTATGCAATGTTTTCAAGGACTTTTAAGATCTTAAATTTGCTTAGTCAAAGAGAGAACAAACATTAATTGAATTTATGCGTTTAAATGATTACAATAATGCCCCTTAGGCATACAATGGAAGAGACAAAAGTGAAAATAAACTCCTAAATCTAACAGGACTCAAGCCTTCCATGAGCACATCCTCTTTGGTGCAATGTAGGCATTCAAACTTTGTTCTTCGTGCAATTTTCTCGTAAGCTCCAAAACCCTTTTCTCACTTGCATATAACCGGGCTTCAAAGGTATCTCGTTCCTCTTTGAGTTGAATCTAAGACTTTTGTAATTCCTCGAGAGTTGTCGGCATGTCAGGATGGAGAATGGTATGAGGTACATGTGTATCGGAAATGGGTTCCATAATGATGGGTAGAATGGCGGGGAAAGGCATCATGAGATTTTGAGCGCGATCTCGCACCCACTTAAGATAAGGCTCCAAAGGGATGGAGTTATTATACCCCAGTGTCTTGCTATCCACTTTGTTTAACATGTCCCAAGCTCGGATGAACCTCTGACAGTACCCTCGAACATCATCCTCGTAGTTGAACATAATGCCTTGAACCAATACGTCATGAGGGTCATCCCTCCTAGCATACCCAAACTGTCGCAATGCCAAAAAAGGGTTCTAAGTGATTCCTCCCCTAATGCCTAGGAGAGGGACATTAGGGAATTCCCTACAGTGATCAATGATGGTAATGTCTTCCACAGATCGAGGACAACAGTGAGTATCTAAATGTGTGAGAGCCATCAGCCTGCTAGACCATCTTAAGCCTTGTTCATTCTTCACGACTGACCAGGGTAGGTGCGAAATAAACCACCAATCCAACAGAGTACAACACATAAGGGTCCCTCTTCTCTTTACAGTGCGAGTGTGAAAATAGTGCAGAATGTCTCCAAGTAATATAGGCACCGAATTATGAGACAAGAAGACTTTGACCGCATTCACGTCTATGAGTTGGTCTGAATTATGGAACAGTACCACCCCATAGATGAGAAGGGCCAATACCTCCTCAAAGGCTTGTAAGTCCAAAGTATCCCAAAAATAGTGAGCTTTCTCAAACAATAACTTGGCTAGGAACCCTTTGACACTGCTTCTTGTTTCCTAATTTGATACAACGTCGGACCGTTGTAAATATAGAGCTTGAGCAATTTCTTCAGGCTTTGGGTCTCTTTCCATACCGTTGAAGGGTAACTGATTGAGGATAGGCACACCCAATAACTGGGAAAACTCTTCCATGGTAGGCACCAACTGGTAGTCGGGAAATGTGAAGCAATGATGTAACAGGTCAAAGAACTGGAAGAGAACTTTCACCATATCTTCATCAGAGCTTGAGGTGACCAAGTTGAGGATTCGACCATGTCTTTTAGTTAACGGGGAATTCTCAGGAACTCTTGATGCCAATTTCTTGAGTTGAGGAAGTATCCTTACAAGATTCACTTGGATAATATTTCTGCGAATGGGAGCCATGTCCTACAAAACAGACACAAAGATAAGTTCTAAAAGTCCTTGAAATGGTTAGAGTGATATGCCATGTTATGATGTTATGATGTTATGTACAAAAAAATATATACAATCACACAAACAGATCCTTAGGTTTAGGCTTGCATGGATTCCATAGGTAAGTACCCTCTTAAAGTTTAGTTGGTTCAACCTGTCCTATCAATAGTAACTGGGTTCTAGCAAATCTCAATATCACTGATCTTTCTTCATTGGACATTATTTCAGCGCAAGCCTCTTTATTGGTGACCAAAATATCCTGGAAGTTAGATCTCAGTGAGTGTAGTATCGAGTATCAACCAACTTCGGACTGCATCAAAGCCGGCTATCTCACTACTTCCTAATGGCCAAGTTGGTTCAATTAAAGGTTCTAAGGTCAGTTGATGCTTCATGACACCATACAGTGGCCCCATATTCTCCTTGACTACTCAAGGGCTACTGGTACCAACAAATGTGTCACATCAACGTAGCTATCGTTTCAACCATGTCGGTATACCCCACACTGTCCCCACGATCTATTGCTACTTACCTAAAAGGTGCCCTAGATCCGGGTGTAGGATCTTTACAAGTAAACCTAAGAAAAACCCTTTAAGATAAATCAAACAAACATACAAGGAAATCAAGTTAAATATGACCTAAGCTCTAAGGTAACCCCATTTTAAAGAATGTCCCCAGCCGAGTCGCCAGTTCTGTGATACAGTGGTAGAACCGACTGTTATGCTGGTTTTGCGTTTGTGTTTGTAAATGTTGCGATAAGTAAGAATCGCCACCGACTTTTCTTTTATCCAACAAAGGAAAGGGTAAAAAGAATAGAAAAAGACCTTTTCGAGAGTTTTCTGAGTAAGGGCGTAGATTATGGAAAGGGAAGGTGTTAGCACCCTTTCCATCCGTAGTTTTCTACGGGCTCTTAAATGCTTAGCTAATTTTAAAATACCTTGTGCTTTGTGCTTTGGAAAAAAAAGTATTTGAAAATTCCTTAGTGCGGCGATTCACTTTATGATAACTCTTGTATCAGTCCCCAAGAGTGTTGACAAAGTGAATGTTTTTGAAAGTGTTTTTGAAATGTTTTTGTGTAGGTGTAAAAAGTTTGTTTGAGCAAGCATCTAACATTTATCTACTTGGACTCGAAAAGGTCGTTCTTTTCCTCCTATCCTTCAGACAGTGCTATCCTACTATTAGTGAGTAGGTAGCCCTATCGTTGGATGTATGAGGGACATTCGAAGGGACGTACAGTCATAAAGGCAACATATGGCGATGATTTAGCAATTTTTGTTTAGGGACTAGATCATTTACCGAAAGGCAACTGTAGGGTCATCGAGGGACTATGATCTTTTGATTTATGGGTCTTTGCTAAAGCGTCCCTGTCTAGAGGGACATGACTGTTTTTTCCGAATGCAACCAAAGTGGAGTACCCTAGAGGTGCATATGTGCAGTGTGTGTTATGTTCAGTTATCTTTTATCTTTTGAGTTAGGTTTGCTAACATTTTGTTATTAATCTTGTCATGCAATCCTAGTTAGCATGCATCTAAACAGTTAATAATTTGCAGTAATTAAAAGTGCGGAAATATAAATCTAGCTATTAGAAGGCTTCGGGGAGGGGGATTATTACAAGTCCAAAAATTGGGGGAGAAATAAAGAAAGCAGTAAAAGAGTCCTAATTAATTACTATTACATCCCATGAGAAATTACAGTAATATGAAAAATGCGAAAATAAATAAATGTGCACGCCTAAAAAATCCTAGGGAAAGGAAATCTTTTTGTTTGCTTTTTTTTTTTTTTAAATTAAAGTCTAAGTCTATTTAGTTTTAATTTTAAGAAAGGTGTTAAAGTAATTAAATTAATTAGTTAACAAAATAATTTTAATTTAAAAAAAAGACTAAACCTATTTTTTTGTGATTTTGGTTTTAATGTTAATAAAACATGAGGCAAGAAAATAAAAGAAATAAGCAAAAACCAAAAATAAGAAAATGAGTAGAGGCTTTTTTCGATCCAGAGGAGGAACAATCTTTCGATCCTGGGAAAGATATGGTTCTTTCGACCCAGGGAGAGAAAATGTCATATTCGATCCAGGGAAGGAAAATGTCTTCTTCGATCCAGGGGAGGAAGTTATTACTTTCGATCTGGGGAAGGAAGGGACTCTCAATCTAGACCTGCAAGACAAATATTAGCAAAAAATATGACCTGGGTGTCGAACCCAGGTCCTTCGATCCTACGTACGTTGGTTTATTTAGGCCAGATCTACAGTATGGGTGTTGGAGGTAAAGGAAAACAAATGTGGACCTGGAGTCGAACCCAGGCCCTTAGCTCTGAATACGAATCGAATAGAGTTACATGATATCCTGAGTGTGAATCAAACACTGAACAAACATTAATGCATTATAAAATCATAAACGTGAATTTCAAAGTTTACCAATGATGTGAGGCTTTGATTTGGCACTTCTGGGCGTGAATTGGCTAGTGCTTGAAACGCTTCCTGCAGACTTCAGGGAGTGATTGAGAACGTTGCTGAAAATTCCTTCGATTGGGACTATTTATGATAATTATGATAGCTTTAGTATGGCTTATGAGGCAATGTGTGCATGTATATTTTTTTGCGTGTATCTCTGTTGGCTTGTAGAAGTGGCTTATATTTATAGGAGTTGGAGGAGACAAGAAAATAGAGAAAGAAACATGTCCTTAAAGGCCAACCATTAAACATGGCTTTGAAAACAAAATCATACCAATTTAACGATTGCCATTTTGAGACTCTTCATGCCATTTTGGAATTGGGAATGAACCTAGACAAGTGATAATTGGCGCCTTGTATGAATTCGAATTAACCAGAGAACATCTTCGATCAGCCCCAAAGCATTATTCTCTTTGATGGTTATGAGTTTTGATTCGAATTGTTCAGAACCTTCCTTATCAGAACTTCTTAGATTAAGTCAATTTCTACATTAATTGCTTGTCTTTGTTGGTACGTTTATCAAAAGACATTTGATCTTAATATTCCAATCGAAGGACACTCTGTTAACATGCCTTTGAAGTACATCTTATCCTTTCTCTTCGATTGACTCATGGTTTCCTCCTTCGAATGACTCCAATTCTCATCATTGGGGCTTCTTTGATTGAGCCCCTATTCGACTTGTCCTTCGATTAACTCTGAAGCTACCCAATTAGCCCAATCAAAAAAACTTCATTCTGGCCAGTAGAAACTTCCTTTGTCATGAATGTAATAGTGCATGAGGCTTGGGCTTGGCAGCATATAATATCTTGCCCAGCAAGCAACTTGAACCAACCTCATCAAAAGGCAAAACAAGTTTGTTTCCAACAAATGTGTGTCTTTCGAGTAGACCAAATGTATGTCCTTCGAAGGCACCATTTGTGTGTTCATAGAAGGCATGAATAGGGAACCTTTTGCCTTGTGAATTGAAGGAAAGTCTAGATAAGCCCTTTGCTTTGTGAATTGAAGGCAAGTCGAAAGGGGCCTTTGCCTTGTGCATCAAAGGCAAGTTGAAAGAAACATTTTTCCTTATGAATCAAAGTCATGTAGGAAGTCCTTTGTCTAATGGATCAAAGGCAAGCGTGAATAGCCCTTTGCCTTAAACGAAGTTGGCATGCAGGAATCCACTGTTTTGTGAATCAAACTAAGCATGTAGGAGGTCACTGCTGGTGAATCAAAACAAACTTGTAGGGGGTTCTTGCCTTGTGAATTGAAGGCAAGCTTGAAGTAGCCAATGCGCAGTCGAAGCCTTGTGATTTGAACGTGATTGAAAGGGACCCAGCGCCCACTCGAAGCTTGTGAATCAGACCTGTATCGAAGAGTGCCAAATGCCTAATCAAAGACTTTGAAACAAATCTTGCTCGAAGGATTTAGATGCCCAATCTAAGCTTGTCGAGATGCCAATCGAAAGACACCTTGTTCAGATGCCAATCAAAAGACACTTGATTATCTTCAACAAAAAAAAATATTTTCTCTAAGCAATTGTTTGTAACCAACCATGTAAGAAAAGATCTTGGAAAACATGAGAGTGCAAATTTTGGGGTACAACAAGATGCAATGAATATTCTTAACCTATCAGATTCAGATGTTTAAATACTTATCCCTCTCCCCCTTTGTCATAAAAAAAAGTAAACATGTTCAAAATAAGTGACAAGACAAAAACAAAAGGTTTCCTAAATCCTAAATCCTAAGATTTATGCTTTAGAAGCTCCAAGATAGCTTTGAGATCATAACCCATTTCATATTACCTAGTAATTACAGTATTCATCTGAACATCCATCTCTTATTGCTTAGCAGTCATAACTTATGGAGTTTCCGTAACAAAAGCTAACTTCTTCTCTATAATCTCATGCCTCTGGATGGAAGAAGCTACAAACTCAGCAGAAAAGCTCTTCAGATTTTGAAGAATTAAATCCACATAGTTTCTGAGCGTATTCCACTTACTAGCATAAGAAATGGGGTTAGATTCTAGAATTCTCTCAACAACCATAATATGAATCCTTACAAATATATTAGTTCTAAATTCTTCCATAAGTGTTTGGATGTTAGGTGGAGTGTTATGGTAATTAGTTGTGGTAGGAAGATATTTATCCTCAGAAGATTAAAAAACAACTGTGTAATATTCTGACACAGCTGCTTATTCTTCTAGAGGGATGGAATAGTGAGAATGATTAAGAAAGATCTGTTGTGAAGAAGATTTTGGTTCAGTTTGTGCTTCAGATTATGGATCATGTTGGGGTTCTGGTATGGTTTGGTCAGAATATGGATGAGGTTGTTGTTCCTAAAAAGTTTGTTCTTGAACAGTTGGTTCAGGAACAGGTCTAGGGTCTTGGTTTTGTTCAGTTTCAGGTTCAGGTTCAGGAGTAGGTACATGTTCAAATTAAATAAAATTGATTTCAACTTTTAGAAAATGAATTTCAGAAGTTGCGGTTACAAAGGGTATAGACTGGAGAGGAGTGATGTTTAAAGGCATAGTAAACTCTGATTCTTCAAAATTAGAGCTTAAAATTGAGTTAGATTTAGGGTTTGTTAAAGAAATGGTGTGATAGAGATGAGATAATTTTTTGGGTTGTTTATAAGGGAAGGGTTTCATGAACTAATCATTATAAGTCATGATGTTTATGGTGAAGGTTATCTAGATACTGGTCCAGGAACTAATTGATTTTGACCAGAGAAATCACCAACTAGATGTTTTGATAATTCATCTAAAGTAGATGGACTAAGGACATTTTCTAGTATTTGAATCATGGTTGGGGATTCAAAGGTGATAACATATTTGGGAGAATTCATGAAAGGTTTTATAGAGTCTTGTCATAAATAAGTGAAGGAGTGTGTTCATATGAAGGACAGGGGGTTGGTGATTTGATGATGAGGTGAGAGGAAGAATCTATAACAATATCAATATTCAAAAAGTTACTTGTCTCAATAGTTTCTGCAACATCTTGAGTTTCTTTCTCATTAGTCTTTTCCTCCATCACAATATCTGCATTATTAGACTCTTTTGTATTAGAAGGTCTTACAGTAGCCTCTCTTTCTTCTTTTAGAATGACCATCTTCCTTATTATCTTCATCTTAGAAGCAACTGTAGTAGAAATCACTGCAATCTTCTGAGGTGTTTTACCAGTTGACATTTACTGAGTCAAAGAAGAATTCAAATCTGACCATCTGGTAAGAAATTGATAGCCTTTGGGAATATTTATACCAATTGAGACTTGATTGAAACTTGGAGGACAAGATTATGAACCTAGATATTTTTGTGATTTTTTCTCAACATTGTGATTGATTTGGTGATTAATAAGAATTGATTTTGAAAGATTTCAATTATTTTTAACACCTTGACTATTAAGTGTATAAAGTTAAAGATTTAAAAAACAAAAAAATAAAATAAAATACCCTTAAAATAGAAAACAAAAATAATAATAAAATAATTGGAAAAATGACTTTTTTATCATTTTTATTAAAAAAACACTCAAAAGAATATAAATACCAAAAAGTAGTGTAACGGGACTTGAATTCAAGACCTTCCACTTGGAAGCCTTACTCCCTTACCAACTTTGTCATGTCATTCTATTTGAGACAAAAAGGCTCATAGAAGCATATGAAAGTGGGAAAATATTTTGCTATTTTAAAAATACAAATAATTTAAAGTAAATTATTATATATTTTAAATCAGCAAAAATAAATTATTGTTAAACCAAATGTGAGTAATACCCAAAAATTTATGAAACCAAGTTTAAAAATAATTTGAATATTTTAAAAATGGGGCGGGAAAATTTGGGGTATGACAATACCAGGCACCAAGCACAAACTAGCAGCATCTAAACCAAGGGAGTTGTGACCCTCAATAGCTTTCATCCTCTCCTCCATGAGGTGAAGCTTTTTCTCAGACTTAGTCCCATCAATCGAAAACCTGAAGGTATCAAATGACGACTCAGAATTGTCCTCATTATGAGGAGCTCCATTGACAGGAATTTGAACGGTATTTTTGACATTCTGATTCAAAAGAACATCCTCTTGGTTAAGATTAAGACCTGGTGGATTAACACGATCAACAGTAACGAATGTGGGCCTCTTAACATCTTGCCTTAACTCTTCTTGTCCAAGGGAGAGGTTCTGAATAACCTCCAGGAATTGATCCATCTGGGTCTCCATACGTGTTCCCATCTTAATCACATCTACCTGAAGTTGATCCATGATGACGATGATGTCGGGAAATCAGTCTTGAGATTCTGAATAAGAAGTTAGGTTGCAATGAGTCTCCAGGTTGAAATGCATGACATGCAAGATGATGCATGGGTGATAAGAGAAATAAACTCTTATAATGATTAATGCAACGCAACACCATAGGTTCAAAAGTTAAGCATAACATGGATAACATATGTACAATCCTATGGATAACTGTGGTATAGTCTCTGAACAGGCTGATTATATAAGGCTCATAGAAAAACCATCTGAGAACACAAGAGAACCAAGTACCATAACGATCACCATCTATACTTGTAAGAATAATTCACACCCGATCTCATGGGTGAAATCTGGTCAAGGTAAGGTAAAAGGTAACTCAAAATCAAGGGTTCGCCTGAAAATACTGTCATCGTAACACCTACGTGATGACGATAGTACCTCATTTAAACCTCATCTGAGTATAGACTACACGGCCGCACTAGAAGGATCTACATATACTAGCCATCATGTTCCACTCTATTCCTATGTGTTCCTAAGATTTTACAACTCTGGCCTAGGTATTGGGCCTTTTACCTTAATAGTAACACCCACCCATCAAGGAAACACATAGTCGAACACAACACCAGTATATGGAAAGTAATAAAATGAAATTTATACATATGCTCAGATAAACATCTACAAATGAACAAGCTATAAAGCGATAAAGATAAACATCCAATGAAAGCAAAATAACAAAAGATAGGAGAGACTCCGGGACGAACCAGAAATTGGTCAATCTTTCCCCGATGATGTTGCCAGCTGAAACAATCAGCCGAACAATCATCAAGAGAAAATCAATGAAGTTGCCATCGAAATTTTTTTATCCCACCATAAGGGAAAGGTAAAAATCGAGTAAACCTGATAAGGATTAAATCACGATCATACGACCGAGAGATATGGGTAAGGGAGACGATTACACAAGGGAAATATATTAGAACCCCTCACATCCGTGGTACTCCACAAGATCCATTCTTGTTATTCTAATTAAATGGTGTGTTCCAATCTAAGGCTTAAGCTTAAGAGCTAAGGGAAAAATGTAAAGAGGGAATGCATGCAAAAGAAAACATGGGGAAAATAAGGAATATTTACAAAGTTTCGCTCGCCTGGGGCCCGCGACCAAATGCCTACATATCCCTTTTAAAGAATAGAGAACCGTAGTTTGGCTTACAAGTTTTGGTTGGTTGCATCTTTTTTTTATGGATAATGCTGCATTTGCATCCTTACGGTTAGGATTGCAATTCGTGCTTGGCGTTGCATCTTGTACAGAGACTCATGCTCGGCCCCTCACACTCTTAGGATTTCTAAGTTGTTCGAATTTGAAACGACACATCCTTATAGAAAAGGTTTTAAAAGAAAAAGTCCAAAGAAAAAAAGGTTTGCATTGGTTGGTATTTTTTGTTTGTGAAAGAGTTTACGATTTGAACCGTAATAAAGTCCAGAAGTGAAAATAGAGCAAGATTCAGTCTAATCTGATTCACTCTACCCTACAAGACTCAACTGCATATGATTCATATCTTCCTTTATTAAGTGTTTTGAAATTTTCTTAAATAAAGAAGTTTTTGTTTAAAGAATTCAAAAAGGGGAATGAAGAAGTCTAAGGGAGACTAACAATACTAGTGTTGTTATACAATGGTGGTCCTAAGGTTTGGATAACAAAGATAAATCTATACCTAAGTTAGCATGCATAGCTTGCAACCTAATTTCCAACTTGAATCGAAAAAGAAACAAGCAATCCTAAGGGAACATGCAAAGGTTACAACCTAATATCCAACTTGAATCAAAAACGAAAAAAGCAATCCTAAGGGAGCATGCCAATAGTCTAAAGAAAAAGCACAAACATAAGTGCAATTGAACAAATTGAACAAAATGCAAATAAACACAAGTACAATCGAACACAAGTGCAATCGAACACAAGTCGAACCAAAACCAAAACAAAAATCAAGGCGAGCTAGCAATAAAAATGAATCCAATGGATTTCAAAATGGGAGTAAGGAACTCTTTCCACTTGATTTTCTCAAGCATCGATATCGAGTAATAACTCGAAGCGTAAATGTTTAAAGAAACATGAGCTAACATCGTTGAAATGAATGACAAAGTGTGGGGGTGATTGTGATCCATATATTCCACTTTATTTGACTCAATAGACAAGAATAATCACGGTCCTAAGCATCAACGTATAACACGAGCTAAGAACGACACAGACTAGAATGTGTGGGGGGCGATTGTGGGCCCTCTGCTCCACTTATTTGACTCTGTAGCAAGCATAAATTGAAAATGAGGGGGGGGGGATTTCCTTCTTTGAGGACTTTAGCAGAATTGCCTCTTTTAAGGTCTTTAAACAAACAACAAGAAATCTCCCCTTTTGAGGTCTTTTGCACACAAGAAAACACAAACATTGCCTCATCGAGGTCTTTTCAAAACAAACATTGGCTCATTTGAGGACTTTAAACAGATTTCCCACCTAAAGTAGGGACTCCCAGTCATGCATCTCTATTCCTACTTCTCATGGCAAGGAAAGCGGTAAATGATGCGGAAGAATAAACCAGAATTAGTATAATACCAAATGAACAAGAGTTCGTAGCAAGCAAGCAAAAGCATAGAAACCCGGAAATCTTCAAGAAAGCTTCACCAATCAAAGAAAAGAGTCAGAAATCAAATACTCGGAATAAGTGCCGAAGCATCATCAATGTGAAAATAAATCACAATAAGATACTCAAGCATATCTGCATATCACACAATAAACCTGTATAAGACTCAAATCTCAAAAAGCAAAAGTGAATCACAAGTCTCGAGTAATCTTCTTTGTTTTGGCCTGTTTACCTTTAACACACTCAACACAAACATCAAAGTTTCTGAAGTCAATGGCATCCAAAATTTCGTCTGACACTAGTCGCTCAACTTTATTTTTAGAGATGTGACCTATGCGTTTGTGCCATAATGCTCCTGAATTACTATCATCAATTTTAAGTTTAGTACCATGTGATTCCACATTTAAGGATTCACCATAGGCAGCTATTGTGTCAAGAAAATATAGATTATCATGACTCATAAGTGAACCAGTTCTAACAATATTTAAATTTAAAAGACAACTTAAACATATTATTCTCAAATGAACACAAATAACCTGATTTGTCCAAATAAGAAACTAAAATTAAATTCCGTCTAAATGAAGGCATAACAAAAGTTTCTTTTAAATCCAAATAAAATCCAGTACATAATAATCTAAATTCCATATAGCTTCCACCTCCACCGACTTGCCATCTCTAACATAGATATATCTTTCAATATCATTTGGCTTCCTGTACTTCAGGCAATCCTTCATTGAAACTACGATGTTAGTAGTTTCACCTGAGTCTAACCACCAAGTATTTCTAGATATTGAAGCTAAATTGACCTCAAAATAGACCAAAGTAAGAAATGTACACTTCTTTGCACGGAAAGCATTATATATAGGACATTTCTTCTTCACATATCCATACGTTTTACAAAAGAAACAACTATCATCCTATTTTTTCTTATTTTGTGCTGGAACATTTGCAACTTCATTATTTGGCTCATAAATTTTCTTTCTTTTGCCCTTGTCTTTAGAGGTGTTAACAAAATGAGCACTTTTAGTTTCATCTTGTTTCACGCATTCCTCTTCTTGCACACATGATAAAATAAGCTCATTAAGACACCATTTCTCCTTCTAACAATTATAAGATATTTTAAACTGACCATACTGTGAAGGAAGAGATAGTAATATTAAATGAATGAGAAAGTATTCAGACAACTTAAGCTTTAGTGCCTTAAGTTTTGAAAGAATGTTTGACATGTTGATAATGTATTCCCTTATATTTCATTTTCCTTGATACTTCATGGAAATCAAGCTCTGAAGAAGAGTACTTATTTCCGCCTTATCACTTTTCTCAAAGCGCTTTTCAATCTCAGCAAGAAGATCTTTGGCATTAGTTATAACTTCTGACATAGTACCCCTAAAGACCTCGGGAATTCCATGCTTAATGATCATGAGACACATGCAATTGAAGCGGTTCCAATTCTCATAATATTTCCTCTCTTCAGAGATAGTAGATTCCGTAGGGGAAATAGGTTGTTCCTTTCTTAATTCAAGGTCAAAATCCATGCAGCCAAGAACAATCTCTATGTTCTCTTTCCAGTCCTTGAAATTTGCCCCATTAAGAACTGGAATCGAATTCAGATTAACAGATATTGAAGAAATTGTAGCTGAAAAATAAGAACAAAATTATACATTTTAGGGTTAAATGTAGTATACCCGCTGCCATATTAGCATGCTTTGATTTACCCCCCTCAACATTTCCAGATTCCATCTGAAAAAACCTTGATGCAAATTTTTCACCAAGATTCTCTCTATTTGTCCTACGTGGCCATAATGTTTTTGCTGATTGTGTTAAGTAATTCCACGTTGTACCTTTAATTACTAGGGTTCCATGTCCTTCTTCTTCTTCCATCCTCCCATTCCCGTTTTTCCCCAAAATTGTTTCTTCCATCTGATACTTCTTCTTCCACCGCTCATTCTTCTTTCATCCACCCATTCATGTTTTTCCCCGAAATTTCTTAGATTCTTGAAACCCTAAGACGGTTAAATGGTTGTAAGTAAAAGTGTTGAAAGCAGCGATTCATTTGAGATTTCAACCATTCCCAGGTGCGGCTGTCGTCATCCAATGAAGATGTGGGTGGCGAATACTATATAAAGCCGTAATAGCATGTTTTGGAAATGTCAGAACGCAGGGGCAAGTGCTTGAATCCATGAGTTTTACGAAATACATAGATTTGTTATGTCATTAATGTTGTTTGTGTATGCAGATGGGGAATAACTATGACCTATTTATTTGGGATGATGAAGTTGCTCACTCCATGAATGAATTATCAAAGTCTAAAACTTGTTGCAAAAACTGTGATGTGGCAATGGTGAAGTTTGAAATGACAACAAATAAGCTAGAAAAAGCCAAGTTGAAGATATCTATTATGAAGAGGAAAAATTTCCAATTGAAAATGGCAATTTGGATGTCTTGGTTTATGTTTGCAGTATTGTACAAGTATATGCAATAGGAAGTTTAATGTGTTGGTTTAAGTTTCAGAAATGTATTATGAAGTTTGATTTATGTTTAGTAATGTATTATGAAGTTTGATGTTGTAAATCACATTTCTCTTGTTGATTTAATATATCAAAGTTTGCCTTTTTATATCATTCAATAAAAGTGGTCAAAAGCATTAGATTTATACTTCATAAGGCATTAGCCATAACATAAGGCAGAAGTCATTATATAAGGGCATAAGCCATAACAAAATGCAGAAGTCATCACATAAGGGCATAAGCCATTACAAAGGGTTAACATTACAGACATACTTAAAGGTTTAAACATACATAATTGCCAAGTCATAACTTGAAATTAGTAATACAGACATAAAACTACTTCCTAATTTTCTTCTTTGCATGCTGAGAACCACTTCCTTCTTGTGTCAAAATGCCTCCCTCTTCTTCTGTTAGATACATAGGTTGCTCGGGGTTTGAACCGAGCCTTGTGATTAGTTTTTGAAACCACTTGAGCTTAATTATTTCACTTGACCTCTTTGTTATTGGATTGACTTCTTTCCCCCTTTTTTGGCCTTTGTGGTAGCTTTCCCTTTTGTAGCAGGTGCCTGTTTTGTGTTGATCTCAGAAAGGCTTGAAATGAGCTCATCGGATATGTCACCAAAGTAGTCAGTTGGTTGAGTAGCATTAGTTAGTTATGTTGTATGAGGTGGTTGTGTTGCATCAGTTGGTTGATTTGCATCGGGTGGATGTGTAGCATCAGTTGGTTGTGTTGTATCAATTGGTTGAGTAACATCAATTAGTTATGTGGCATCAGTTAGAACTATAGAATCATTTGGTTGTAGATTGGATGTACTAGATTTGACCTTTTTCTACCAAATTACAAGACATCCATAATCAGATCAGATACATACAAGACATACACAATAAGTTAACAAACACTAATCATACCTTTCTATTCAACCCATTTGGATCTTGTGTTGTGCTTTTACATGAATTAACATTGTGACAAAACTTGTCACACTTTGCACACCTATAAGACACATCTGGTAATTTCCTTCTAGCACCATCTTCACCACACTCCCTAATCCTTAACTTTCTTGGTCTGCTTGGACCTTTCTTGTACATAGGTGGTAAACGCTCTTCTGACTGAACTTCAGGCCATATTTCCTGACCATTAATTGGACTCACAATAAAACCATAGTAGAATGCATATTTTTCTCTAGAATAACATTCATCAACAAATTCCTCATGATTCTGATGCCTAAAACTTAAAGCTGCAACAACATGCCTACAGGGAATGCGCACCAACTCCCAGAAATTACATGCACAAGACCTTTTGGCGATGTCAACTATAAATTCCTGAGTGTTGTAAGAATGAGTTACTTGGAATTTTTCATCCATTTCCCAAGTAGGTTTCCAATGGCCACTCAAAACAACCTCATTATCAAGTCTCTTCCTAGGAATTGGCATAACCTTGTATGGCCACTTATCAAGTTTCATGGCAGATGTGGAGCACCTATTCATTAAGTACTCTCTAATCCACTCACACATGGTTATAATTGGTTTATCCCTAGCAGCTAAGATTGTGGCATTAAAATACTCAGTAATATTGTTCATAAGAACATCATATTTAGGGTAAAAACCAAAAGCATGCTTACACCAACTTTTTGGAGGAACTCCCATTAGCCAAGTCCATGACTTTTGGTCTACTTGCTTTAGCTCATTCATATTTTGCAACCATCCTTTATAATAGGTTGATTTTGCAGCCCTCATCATTAGATCTCTAATTAAATATCCACCCCCAAATCTTATTTTTTAAATTTTCATACAGATGCCTTAGACACAGCCTATGTTCTATCCTTTCAAACATTTCTTAAAACACAACTACCAAACCCTTAAACATATAAGGAAATCATTACATAATAACATGTGTTTATTTATAACATAATGACAATAAGACACACCTTTTGTTAATCATAGATAAATACATATCTCTTATCTTGTCCAACATCTTCCATTAGCAAGTCAAGAAACCACCTCCATCTGTCCTTTGTCTCAGTCTCAACCACTCCAAAGGCCAAAGGGAAGTGCTGGTCATTGGGATCCCCACCCACAACAATTTATGATTGACCCCCATATTTTGTTTTTAGATGGCAACCATCAACTCCAACAAAGGGTCTGCAACCATTAATGAAACCCTTTTTACAACCATCAAAGCAAAAATAAAAAGACCCAAACCTTGGTTGAATGGAGGGATTTGGTTTGTTAACAGTGATACTATAGTGTTCCCAGGATTCACTCTATGTAACTGAGATGCATATCTTCTTAAATTTGCATATTGCTTGTATGCATCTCCTTCTATTATCTTATTTTCTATGAGCTTTGCCTTCCATGCTCTACCCACAGTGATTCCCACAGAATAATTCTGTCTCATGTCTTGAATGATAATTCAGATCCTAACAGTCTCAGATGTTTGCATCTTCTTCACTACAACCTTAGCCACTCACCTTGAGTTTGCAGATCTGTTATCCAAAACCCTAGCATATGTATGGTCGTCAGATATGATTTTTATTAGCATAAGTGTGCTTATGGCCCACTTTAGAGTACAACATTAAAAAAATCATATTTGGCCCTGTATTAAACCCTTACCCTGTAGCTCTCATTTTTCACAAAAGTAATTTCCCTACCATTTAATATTGACCACACACGTATTGCCTCTCTAAAGTCATCTAGGGAATTGAATTGCATATCCCAGTGAAATTTAAAATTCTTATTCAAATGCTATCTCCTAAACTTTTCAGACTTTGGCACTTTCTCATCATCAGAAATATCAGGATCTGAGATGTCTAGCTTATCGCTCACATATTCATCATCTCCCGATTTCTTCTTTTTGGGTCCACTTAAAAACCCAGCAATTGAAGGTGCTTCATTAATAGGTAAAGTGACATCAATACCTTCAAAGTCATCTTAAATAGCAGTAGTTCATTCATCCTCACTATCACCCAACATTTCTACTCCCTCTTCATCACATCCATCCATCTTAACAATCTCATTTACACACCTAAGACTCCTTACTGAGACTTCAATATCAGTTACATCATGCTCCACAAACATTTCCTCTTCTACTTGGTTCGCACAAGGGTATGCGGCAAAATCGTAACATTCATCATCCCTCGTAATTTGGAAAAAGTCATCATCTACTTCAAGAATCATAGTCCATGTTCTATATGTCCCTTGCATGTAATCCCACCCAGTCACCAACCTATGAATGCTAACTATTGTACACTTATCAATATGGAGCCCAAAAACTAAAGTCGACACACCTCCCCTGTAAATCATAACCCCTTCATTCAACCTAACAAATTCCCCTCCATGGTGGAATACAACATTGAAGACTTACGTATTCTGAAGTTATTATGGAAAATAATGAAAACCTAACATTCAATAACATTTTGTGGAAACGAAGCATACAGTAAAAAAAATGAATCTTTTGAGCTTCAGAACTCTGCTTCTTATTCGTGCTTCTCCGGTTGAACCAGTTACTTTGATTGACTAGCTTCATTCGGTTGCTTCGGTTGACTGGCTTGCTTCGATTGCTTTGAGTTCTTCTTCATCGTGGTTCGTTTCTTCGTCATCTCCACTTGTTACTTTTGACTGATAAAAACCCTAGCTTTTCAAGGGAGTAAAATAAAAAAACTATTGTGCCATAAGTCAACATCTGCTTTTATACAAGGTCCAACGTGACAACTTTTGCACAGTCAACAATCGAGAATTGGTCACGTAGGAGAAATAGAGAAAATTTTGGTGAAAATTTTACATCAAGGTTTTTTCAGATGGAATCTGAAAATTTTGAGGGGGAGGGGGGATCACAAATTTTTTTCATAATGGGGACAAATCAAAACACGTTAATGTTAATATGGCAGGGGGAGTATAGTGCATTTTAACCCAATATTTTAAATATACTCACATAAAAAAATTGAATTATCAATTTGTTCAAATAACTACATAGCACATCTCAAGATACGTAGTGCACCATCAATATTAAGTCTTTGAACACTAATATTAACTGCTAGTGGTACTCTTGTTGTAACGATCAAACATTGATAGTAAAAACATGTTGACTAATAAACTCATCTTTAGATTGATTTATTATTCACATGACCTAAAATTATCACATATTTATCATCACATGCATGTATGAAAACTAGTCAACCATCAATTGTCCTTTGGGTCAATTGATATTCGCATGGACAAACATACGCACAACAAAAAAATTATTTAACAATATTCATGAGCAATTTACATACAAAATGTCATTTTGACGATTTTTTCATTTTAATTACTCACTTAAAAGATTAAATACTGTATAAAAATACAATCTGTAGATAAATTCGAACAAAATTGATCCATAAGAAAAACAATAATACATTGAATTCTTATTAATTATAATAAAAACTATATTATTAATTATAATAAAAAACTATTTAACTATTATAGTTAATATATAAAATAAATGAAAAACAACCATTGAAAATGCGTGGTTGTTAATGAAATATATAACAATGCAATAGTAAAAATAAACTGTAACATTGAGATTGCCATGATAGTCATAAATGACCACGACGCCGATAACCTTATTAACAATAGTAATTGTCCAACAAATTAAATAAATACTAAAAAAATTCTTATAAACAAGAATACATAATATGTTATTAACCAATACTGTTTAGTTTTTAGAAAAATTCTATGGCCAAAGTTACCAGCACATCACAACTTTTATTTTATATATAAACAGTATATATAACACACACATATAAATCAAAATTTTATAATATAAATCGAAACATATCTAAATTGATTTAAACAAACATAAATTTTAGAAAAATTGGAAGATAAAAAAATCTCAATTTCAAAACTCTAATATAAAAAGGAATCTCAAAAAACACATGATCAATAATTTGAAAAATATTGATTTATATAATTGAAAGATCAAAGAGATCTTAAATAATCTTAAAATCAAATTGAATCAAATATGACTCACTCTGATACCACTTGTTAGATCTGTTCATAATCTTATAATTTCTATCAATATATAAATCATGAACATAACTCTAATCCCTTATACTCATACCCGAATACAATTATGAGAATAAAGACGGAGACATATCTGAGTTTGCTATTGAGAATCATTAAAGGTTCGCAGATATTTATTATTCCGATTTGTTATTTGTTGAATTCTTTATGTCTCCTTGATTCTCCTCGATAAGGATGAAGAGAGAATTCTTGATAAGCCGTTTTGCGTTGTCTACAAATGGAAACCATAACTCTTATAAATAATTATATAATTGTTTATTTGTTTTCAATATTTTAATTTGGCCCCTCATCATATTAGATATTGACTTATAGTATCTACACAATAACCTAATATTTCGTGACATTTATGTTTTTAGTCAAATATTTATTATTAATTAGGCCACTATAGCTTTGACTAATTACATAACGGCTCTAACACATGTAACATTACAATTGTGATCCAAAAAATCTAACAACCGGGATATTATTCAACTCTATCATATCGGGGTAAGTTTTCCAACACCAAAAGGTTATCATACTTACAGAGAGCATTAAGAGTTTTATCAAATTATACATCAACATATATAGTATTTCACTTGATATTACTGCATGACAGTATTTCACGAGAAGCATCTAGATCAATACAACAATATTAAGGCCATTATAAGTGATATTTTCCTGGATAATCGCAATATTGATCACAAACCATAACATGTTTTAATTATTACTTACTTGATGTAATTTTGAGTATAGAGATCCTCGTGCAATTTTGAAGTTTGCTCAATAGCAAGCTCTGGATGTTTTAGCTTCAGATGTTTGTACACAAATTCAACATGAATTTTTTTTGCAGTCCTTAGCTCCACAACCATACTTCCATCCATACTTTTCATCCCTGATTTTTCTAACATATGGATCCAACACTTCAACTACTGCATCATCTATTTTCTCCTTAGCAACCATTACTTCATATGGATCTTGACCATTTAACCTTTCATGCCAAAATGAGTTAACCTTTTTTCCTTTCAGACCCTGACTTACCTGTTTTTTCATGCCCCGTTCTTTATGGACTCACATGCCTAAAACTCTTAGCCTCATTAGTCTCAATCATGCCATAATAATCTACCCCATCAATCCATCACATATATGTAACAAGTTTGTCCAAAAGCTTAACACCCTTTAAACCATTGACAAATGTTAGGTCTCGTATAATTACTACGAGACCTATAGATCCATTATGAGACTTATCACCATTTTTATCACGTCTGTATAAAATATCATCTCCAATCCCCTTTTCTATGTCAAGCTTGCGAGCAAGGGCCTGAGACAGTTGAACATCTACTTGTATTCGTCTAGGTTCAAAATTGATAGGACGAGTCTTTGGAGCAGTTGTGAAATTAAATTGTTTATTAAAACCCTTCCCGAGTCTTCTCTTTTTGCCATATTCTTTCTTCTCAAAATTTGGCTCGCTAGCTTGTGCTGATTTGCTAGATGAAGAGGCACTTAAACCAAGTTTTACACATTAAGAAAACGTTTGAATATAGCAACAAAAAATCAATGGAAAGAAAATATGAGGAAAATAAAAAGATAAGGGAAGAGAGAAGACAACAAAAATTATAAAGGTTCAATTTAAATAAAGTGACTTAATCCTCTTCTCAAGGCTTAATCTTGAGAGTATCCACCAATGCTTATGAGCTTTTAGTCGGTTAATTTCACGAATCCCCTTATACAAGAAAAATGAAACTTCAACTTACTTCTAACTAAATAACAAACAGTAGACTGAAGCAGTTAGTCTTCCTTTCAAACATAAACAAAGTTTCAAGCGGTTGATCTCCAATCTTAAACCAAGGTGGAGTTTTGAACTCAAAGTGAATTGGGGTTTTAAACAGACTAGCCACAAATTGAAATTAGATTTTACACCGGGATGAACTCAAACCAAACCAAGTTTTACATAGGCTGACCACGAACTAAATTGAGATTTTACACCAGACTTATCTCGAACCAAATTGAGCTTTTACACGAACTGAGCTCACAAACCGAATGAACGATTTAGTACTAAATCCACAAATAAAGCTTTTAAAGAGTTTAGCTTTGAACCCAAACAATCTCTCCCTTAAGAATAAATTTAACTAAGAGAAAATAGCTCTCGGTGAATTTACAATATCACTCTTTCCACAACAAAAACCTCACTTAAACACAAGAACTTTCTCGAAGCGCTATGGGTAACGCTTGGCGAGAGAAAGTAAAAAAAAAACATTTTTAGAGAGAGTGTGAATGAGGAGAGTGAGATAGCTCACGATTATGATGTAAAAATGTGAAGGAAGAGGCCTATATTTATAGACTAGAGGTTATATAAAAAAAGAAAGAGATCAATGGGCTAATTTAATGTCCCAATTGATTGGGTCCTTATCCCAATCAATTGGATGACCTAAAACTATCAATTATAAATGCCAATTTCGGATGGTTTTGAAAGATAGTTGATGCCTTTTCAGTAAGACGCTATCAAAAATGATTATGGACACTATTTACACTCACCCAACTGATTGGAAATATGCTCTAATCGATTAAACAGTTCATAAATCTTGTCCAAATGGTTCCGATAGTTCGTGACTCATCTGGATAGGCTTCAAAGCATTTTTAGGTGGGTTTCTTTGAGAAATAGAGGTTTTGAAAAAAGTTTTAGTAAGCGTATGGTTTAGCCATGTTACTTTATCATAATGCCTTTTTACATAACATTGAAACTCACACACAACTATACGAGCTTTCACACTTCCTCTCTTTCACATTTTGAAACTTCAAGACATTACCAAATACACCAATCATATGAGAACTTTCTTGAATATTTTTGGAGATGCGGCTTGAGATATCTTCAAGTTGAATGTCATCGTCGATGGTCATTAAACCCTAGTTCATTAACTTGATTCAGGGGAAATGCTTTGAACAAACTTTCTTATGTGTCTTTAACCGCTTGACATACTTGCTTGACTTTATGCTTTAAGATCAAATTGAATCTTCACGAAATGTCATCAAAGATTGCATCTTCACAAGTTGTTACAATGATACTAAGTTACCATCATCAAAACCAAATCATAATAGATATGATTTGCTTAATTTTGATCTTTTTTTATTGAACCTGCAAATACATAGTTCCACAAGATACATATACGAGAATAAGTGAGAAAAGAGGACAATAACTTACAGGTCAAAAGCACTTTAAAAAATATAGTGATTCGTGCTTTCATAGTAAATATTTAAATATTGAAAATTAAATTCTTTAGAACATACTACTCCCCATCTTATGAGCATTGACATAAGCTTTTTTTTTTGGGTAGAAATTTACTCTAATTTATATTCTTGATATCTATAAAAATCAATCAAAACTGATTTTTCAAAGAAAATCTAAAAATTTCTTACATAAATTGAATTCACAAACATAACACCAAAGATTAGTTTCCAAAACTTGCCTTCGATTTGCTTCAACTGGTAGTAAATCATCCTCAAGCTCCTAAATGAATTGTTTGTAGGACATCATCCCTTCTCTAAAACAGGTCATATACTATGTTAAAATGGCTAAAACATCAATTATCAAAGTAAAATAAAGATGACTTAGAATCATTAAACAACCAATAATATAATCAATTTTCAATAAGTGTTACTTTCATTATTTACCGAGGAAACTCAATGGTAAACGTGCTTAGGTATTAAAGTATCACAACATATTTTGCGTTGAACGCATAAAACGACTGTTTTATAAAATGCAGAAAAACTGACTAGAAATTAGAAATAGAAGCACATCAATTAAACTAATCAGTCACAACAAAATAGATAAAAGACCGCAGATAATAAATAGACATAATCTAACCATTGAAACTAATATTTCATCTCAATACAACATAGCAATAGTTAGTGCAATCAAAGTATTTACGGTTGGAACATACACAAAAATGAAATTGGTGAATTAATGATGAAAGGTGGTTAATTGAAGAAGATGAAATTTAGAGAGAAAAATAGAGATTATTAGAGAGAGAATAATTGAGGAGAAACTCATAAATTGGCATTAATTGAAAACGTATTACATGAGGGTATTTATAGGATACAACTTAAAACCAAACAACAAAATAAATTGTCTCACAGAACAACAGAAAAACACAAAAATTGCGCTAGAAATTAGTTTCTCAAAACCTGGAAACCGGTTTCCCTAACTGAATGGTAAATCCCAGAACTAAATATCGCAACACAAACCGGTTTCCTCAAATTGGGAAATCGGTTTCCTCTTCGAAACTTCCAAATTCCATATTTTCAGAAGTGTTTTTTCAGATAACTTATTTGCTCGAAACGATTATAGAAGCTATTATAAAGCATTTGACTTAAACATAACATCCAATACACCACCTTAAGTCAAGTGCTAAACATTTTTCATGCTTAAACTCCTCACAAGCTTCTTGAACACATCATTTGTCACACCTTTCGTCAACAAATCCACAAGTTGTTCTTCGCTTCGACAATATCCTAACTTCAGCTGACCTTTACAAACCAACTCCCTCGAGTAATGAAATCTCATCTCTATATGTTTGCTCCTCCCATGTACAATGGAATTTCTTGCAAGGTTAATAGCTGAAATATTGTCAACCAAGAGCGTAACAACTTTTTCTTCATTGCTGCCCAGCTCCCTTAGCAGATTCATAAGCCACACAGCCTGACACGTACACATCGACGCAGCGATATACTCGGCCTCACAAGAAGAGAGTGCAACCACAAGTTCCTTTTTAGAGCACCAAGAGATTGGAGCTCTTCCGAACATAAAGACATAACCAGTCGTAGACTTTTGATCATCCTTATCTCTACACCGATTGAAATCTATATAATCGAGTAACTCGCAATTTCTGCTTGTATCAGCTGCGGGAAAGAGAATTCCACTGCCAAGAGTTCCTTTGATGTATCTTAGGATCCTCTTAACTGCTGCCAAATGAGAAACCTTTGGTTTCTTCATGAATCTACTTGCAATATCGACACTAAACGCCAAACCTGACAACATATTGCACAAGTAACATAATGATCCAATCAACCTTCTATATTGAGTTAGATCTACATCTTGCTCGTCCTCACTTTTGGACAGCTGCAACCTTGCTTCAGCCAGTGTTATGACATCATTATAATGCTCCATATCACACTTTTTCAAAATCTCAAGAGCATACTTCCTTTGATGCGTAAGCAACCCCAATTTTGAATTAGGGAACTCTATGCCAAGAAAGTAAGTCATGATTCCAAGGTCGCTCATTTCAAACTCTTCCATAAGCTCACTCTTGAACTTATAAATATTCACTTCATTGTTGCCCTTAATTAATAAGTCATACACATATAAGCAAAGTATAATCATTTCTTTGCTTGCATCCGTATTCACATAAACACCATGTTCGAATACACACTTCTTGAAGCCAACCTCAACTAGAAATGCATATATGCGTTTGTTTCAAGCTTTAGGTGCTTGTTTCAAACCATAGAGTGACTTCTTCAATTTGTAGACTTCTCCCTCTTGATTCTTCACCACAAAACCAGGGGGTTGTTCTACGTAGACTTCCTCCTCAAGAGGACCATTCAAAAATGCAGATTTTACATTCATTTGATACATTGACCAATGATTGATATTCGCAATACCAACAACCAGTCATATAGTCTCCAATCTAGCCATCAGAGCAAATACCTCATCATAGTCTATACCTTTTCTTTGAAAAAATACCTTCGCAACTAATCGAACTTTATGCTTGACAATTTCGCCTTTTGGATTTTCCTTCACTTTATAGACCCATTTCACTCCTATTGGCTTTTTCCGTTCTGGTAAACTGACCAGCTCTCATGTACTGTTTTTCTCAATCGATTTCATCTCCTCTTTCACCGCACACACCTACTTTGAATTTCTTAATGCCTTCTCCGTGCTCACAGGCTCAGATTCGGTCATAAGCGTAAAGTGAATAAGATCACCATCATTATTGATCTCATTATCATGTAATACTTCACAATCTCGGAATCTTTAAGGTAGACCTTTGTGTCTTGTTGGTCGTCTACTGGATTCACCATTTTCGAATTCGAACGGTTGCAGAACTGTTTCTGCAGGCTGCTGACTTTCTACATTTTCTGGTGGAAACCGGTTTCCAAGAACAGGGGAACCGATTTTTGCTTCTAGAAATTCAATTCTAGCAGCTTCAGAATGTAAAAATCGTGAAGGAAACCAGTTTCCTTCTGTTGGGAAACCGGTTTCTGCTACTGAATTGTGAGTTTTTCTACTGTCAAACAGCCTTAACTCGTCCACGATCTCGACTGATCATAATCTTCTTGCTACTCACATTAAACAATTTGTAGCCACCGGTAGGCTGATAACCACAAGTAACATCATCTATCTTTTATCATCCAACTTCTTTTGAAGCTGGCCTGGAATATATCGAAATGCTACCGAACCAAAAACTTTCAAATGACTCAAACTTGGTTTGGAACCAAACATACCTCTTCTGGTGTCACTTTGTTCAGCTTCTTAGTAGGGCACTTATTCAATAAATAGGCGGATGTAGACACGGCTTCTCCTCACAACTCTTTCGGTAAAAAATTTCAACATGCTACGAACCATATTCATTATCGAACAATTTCTTCTCACGACAACACCATTTTGTTGAGGCGTATAAGCTGATACAACCTCATGCACTATACCCTCAACATGAGAATAATTTCCAAACTCACTCGAGATATACTCGCCTCCACCATCGGTTTTGAGAATTTTCAACTTGTGACCACTTTACCGCTCCACCATGGATTTAAAACGTTTGAACACATCAAACACCTCATCTTTCCTCTTGATTATATAAATCCATAGCTTCCTACTAAAATCGTCAATAAAAGTGACAAAGTACTTATTTCCACCATACGAGTTAACTTGCATTGGTCCGCAAACGTCTGAATACACCACCTCAAGATGATGTTTGGTTCTATGACCTACATCTTTGCTAAAACTACCCTTGTGTTGCTTCCCTTGAACACACTCATCACATATCTCAGCTGGAATATTGATCTCTGGCAGTCCGATAACCATATCATTCCTTTGCAACGCGTCGAGATCATGAAAATTGAGATATCCAAAACGGTAATGCCACAACCACTCATCACGACTTACCGCTGTAGCAAGACACTTGTGCTCCATCACTTTCAAATCTATCTTGAAAGTACAATTTGCAGCCATGGGTGCTCTAAGAATTAAGACTCTGTTTCGGTCTAAAACGCACAAAATCCTATTTTCCATACGAATTATGTAATTATTCTCAAGAAACTGGCCAATGCTCAAGAGATTACATTTAATTCCAGGAATGTATAATACATCTTTGATTAAGGAGTGACTCTCATCCTTCTTCATGATCAAAACATCACCCACACCATCGGCCACTTAAGTGGTGTCATCCACGAATTTTACTCTATTCTTTGTGGCTTGATTGATTTTGACAAACCAATATTTTCTACCTGTCATATACGCTGAACAAATAGAATCCAAGTATCACTCATCATTGTCTTGAGCTCCATCTCGAACGGTTACTATTGCGTTTCTCTCCAGACGCGTTTCTACAGAATTTTCTGCACTGCAGACACTACTGCCCAGCTTCTGACAGCTGCTACTGTTGTAGTCCAACAGCTTTTCCATGCCATAATTCTCCTCTGTGATCACGCCCAAAAGTGTATTATCATCATCCCCCTCTTGTCTTGCTACCTTAGCCTCATCACCTTGATTTTCCTTCGATTTTGCATTACATTCTCTTGTGAAATGCCCAAGTATGTGACATTGTAACACTTTACACCACTCTTATCAATCTTTTTAGTGTAGTTACCTTGACTACCACCTTTGGAGCTACTCTCTCCTATTTGCACCATTAAAGCCTTTGAATTTTGTGACTCTTTGCCACCAAAATTCTGAGAATTTGTCTCCCCTTTTGAAGACCATTTTCCTTTCAATCTCTTGTTCTTTTCATTGAACGCACTTGTAACGCAATCTCCATTTTGGCCTTGTCACTTCCTCTTTCATCCATCCTTTGTTTACGAGCCTCTAATGAGCTTTGAAGCTCCTCCTTTCTCATTGTAATAAGATCCCTTGATTCTTCTATTGCAACCACTATGTTATCAAATCTTGGCGTTAAAGAACGCAAGATCTTTGCTACCACATTTTGCACCGTCAGGATTTCACCGCAAGACTTCATTTGATTCACCAAACGCGTTATACGCATAATGTAATCATTTATCGATTTCTTCTCTTCCATTTGCACTAATTCGATCTTCCTCTTGTGAGTTTGTAACCTTACAACCTTCACTTTATCGGCCCCTTCATAAGCTTTCTTCAAGATCTCCCAAGCTTGCTTCACCGACGTGTAATCTCCATCCTTTTAAAAGTTATCATTGTCGATGCAAGAATGTATCAAGAAGAGTGTTTTATAGTCTTTCTTCTTCTCTTCCTTGAATGTAGTTTGTTGTGCAGTTGTAGCTTCTGCCCCAAGAGGTGTAACGCTATCGTTAACGACTTCGAGAATTTCTTGATACCCAAACAAAACTTTCATTTGTTTGCACCATTTATCATAGTTCTTGGAATCAAGAATTGGAAGGTTGGTAGGGATTCGATCACTGGAAATGGTAGACATAATTTGCAGCGGGTTAATGGATCAGAACCAAGGCTCTTGATGCCAAATGTTGAAACATACACAAAAATAAAGTTGGCGAATTAATGGTGAAAGATGGTTAATTGGAGAAGATGAAGTTTAGAGAGAAAAATAGAGATTATTAGAGAAAGAGAGAGTAATTGAGGAGAAACTCATAAATTGACATTAACTGAAAACGTATTTACATGAGGGTATTTATAGGATACAACTTAAAACTAAATAACAAAACAAATTGTCTCACAGAACAACAAAAAAACACAAAAATCATGCCAGAAACCGATTTCCCAAAATCTGGAATTCAGTTTCCCCAACTGAATGGCAAATTCCAGAATTAAATATCGCAACAGAAACTGATTTCCTCAAACTGAGAAACCAGTTTCCTCTTCGAAACTTCTAAATTCCAGATTTCCAGAAGTGTTTTTCCAGATAAATTGTTTACTCTTCGAAACAATTATATTTACATACATTAAATTGTAGATAAAGCTGACATTAAGTAACTTAATAATCGATAACTCAATAATTTATGTTTATTTATATAATTGAAAAATTTCACATGCGAGCTAGACATAATTTTAATCTTATAAGAATAAAATATAGTTTTGATAATTTTTTTGACTAAATTACAGTTTTTGCCCCCCTATTTTTTTTATTCACGAAATTAGTCATCCTATTTTAAATTCAAATAATTTTGATCCTCCTATTTTAAATTCAAACAGTTTTAGTCCTTCTCTCATATTTTTTCATAGAAAATCGATAAGATTTTTTTAACTTATATTTTTATTTACAAAGTTAAATAATAGATTTATATACGATGATTTGTCATATTTTACAAATAATTTGTTGTTTAAAAAATGAAAACATCATTAATTTTAAGTGTAAAAATATGAAAGGAAGATCAAAACTGTTTAAATTTAAAATAGGGGGACCAAAACTGTTTAAATTTAAAATAAGGGGATCAATTTCGTGAATCATAAAAAATAGAGAGACTAAAACTGTAATTAAACCTAATTTTTTAAATCAAATTTATAGTTTATTTTATATCTTATTTTTTAAACAATATTTCAAATAACATTTTTGTTTATAACTTATAATTATTATTTTTTTCATTTGTATTCTTATTATAATTAAAATCCATTATTAATTTTTATAATTTAATTTAATTTAAAATAAAATAATTATGAATTAAATATTTTCTATGTCATTAGTTAATTAAACTATTAATTTTATCAACACTATATTAACTATTTGTTAAATATCTATCTACCTATTTGTTAAATATCTATTTACCGTAAACTAAATATCTATTTATCATCAGTTATCTACCGTAAACTAAATATCTATCTACCGTAAACTAAATATCTATCATCATACGTAAAATATAAGTTATTGATCAACTTAATTAAAAAAAAAAATCAAGATAGTTTTGAAAATTTGTAGAGCTAATATATTTTAATTAGATGAAAGGATTGTTGTAATTCAATTTGCATAGAGTTATCACTTATCATGTTGGAGTAAATATGTCAAGAATTACTTAAGGAATAAGTTGATCACATGCCATTTCAAATAGATATTAAATTACTTTTTCAGACTATTTTTTAACAAAATATGAAATCAATATTTTATCCATAACATATTTACTTAGATTTAATTTGTTTTTTATTTTTAAAAAAGTGGTTGTGGTTATAATTTGAGGTAAAGAGAATTTTTTTACGTGTTTTTTTATTATTAACAACATATTTTTATGAGATATATATAATATATTTATTTAAAATTTTAAGATGAAAATTCTCTCATTCATAAATACTTAAGTCTTTATATTTTTAATTAATACGTGACTTCTTTATACTACTCATATATATTATTTTTAAAAACAAATATTTTTTTAAAATTAAAACTAAATTGACATTTACCAAAGTAATGTCAAATCTTAATTTTACTAAAATTAATTTTTCTTTTTTATAGAAAATAGAAATGTGACTGTGAAAAGTAAGCTTCATATATCCCCTATCCAATAGGGTATAGAGATGTATGGAGAAGGCTAGAAAATTCTACCAGACACCCCAACAATGGTGAATCTGGCACCCCACAAGACTCAAATACTCTTATAATTTTAAAATGTAATTCTTTTTGGAATCTTAACATAGATTCGATTGATTTGGACATTTTCTGGAATTTTTAGATTTTTACATTTAAATTGTATTTTTTTAATACGCATAAATTTGTGATCTTTTCATAAAAAAAATCTTGTATGCGTCACACAAAATCGATATAAATATTAAATAAATATTATATAATTATAGTTAAAAAATATATATAAAAATAAATATAAATTGAAAAAAAAAAAATTTTATAATAATTATCTTATAAATATTAATTTAATTTATTATATTATAATAATTATTAAAATATATATAAAAATTATATTGAAAAATATATAATTTTTTTTATAAAATAAATATTTATATATTTTTTAGTATAAATATTAATATTTTATCATAAAGAAATTAATATTTTTCAAATCACTTTTATTTTTTCTTGAAAAAAAATTATACAATTTAATAGAAATAAAGTATTTTATTGACAAAATACATATATAATAATTAGATGAGTGAATTTATTTAAAATTTAACCAAAATACTAAAAATCATAATTTGTATATAACAATAATTTGTATATTTCACATAAAAAACACTAATATTTTTTTATAAATTAAAATTTTAATATCATTCATTATATTTTAATAATATTTTTAATTATAGTTAATATATTACTTATATTTTTAAAAGGAAAATAATATGTTTACCTATCATATAATCATTTAAATAAAAGTTAATGTCATTTTTGTGTCATTTTTGTTTGTGTGGTTACAAATTTCAATAAATGAGTTGTTCCAAGGTTTTGGAATATAAGGTTAAAATTTTTATAGTATGATATTATAGTAATAACAGTGACATAAATTTAAGAAATAAAAATATTTAATGTAATTTAAAATTTAGAAATTTAGAATTTTCATTAATAATTCCCTGAAATAGATTCAAAATCTAATAAAAATAAAAATAAAAATAAAAATTTCAAAAATTCATTTTAAATTGTTTGATTTTTTTCTCCTTTGTTTTAATTAAAATAAAAATATAAAATTGAAAATCAAAGATACCGTCCAATCTATTATAATTATTTTATATTCTTATTTTTTATAAGATTCACCCAATCTATTATAATTATTTTATATTTTTATTTTTATTAGATTTTGAATATGTACATAAATATTTTATATTTTTATTTATATTAGATTTTAAATTTATATAGATGATTATCATCACAAATTTCAAATTCTACCTTATATATTCGTTTATCTTTTATTACCATAAAAACAAAGTTAATTATAATTTAAATCAATTGTAATTCAATTTTCCATTATAAAAAAAGAAACAAAAACTTAAATATTGGCTTCTAAATTTATAATAGAAAATTTCGAAGAACTTCACTTAAATTATATTACCAAATCAAAATTTTCACATTCAATAATATAATTTTATCGAGAAAAATTGATGATAAAATTAAAAGTTTAATTTTGTTTTTTTAATACAAATAAAGTCCTCTATAACAAAAAGTGTCAAGTGGCTGTGAATATTATAAAATAAAAAAAATTCTAGATTGAAATCTGAAAAAATCAACAACATACTTCATTCATTGGATTAATTAGTTAGCAACAAACCACATAATGTATCAGATTGTTGTAAATACAAATAAATATTAAATTAATACACCCACTATTTGATAGTATTAGTGATTATGGAGACTATGTTGCAATCTTATGTGCAATCCTTTGTATAGCAATGGAAGAATAACGGAATGGTCCAATATCAGAACTATTTGTATCAACCAAACTTGATATCAACCCTATCCTCTTCCGACATTTGAATTGATTTTGATTGAGATTCAACGAAAGCAAAATATCATTAACAAAAGATATATATTTAGGAGTAAGTTTACACAAATTCCTTGTTAAATAGTCCGCAAACATAAAAAAAAAAACTAAAATTCATTATCAAAAAACAATTTAAAATATTTTTTAACATTGACTAATAATTGTTGTAAGGATCAACCATAAAAAGACATCCATTTTCTTTAGCTAGTGGAGCATCAACCAGCACAACAACACAATCTCCAAACATAAGAAAATCAAAACAGATGCAGAAGAAAAGAAGAAAAATTCGAACAAAAGACTCTGATACTATGTTAGAATGAGTAACTAGGAACATCGATACATAGTGTAGGAATAAATATATTTGTGAGAGACACACCACTTATCTACCTAAAACTTTAAGGTGATAGGTGAGTGGGTTCTCCCATTTATATATGTTTAAGTCTCCAAATTCCTATATAATGTGAGACTATTTTTCCACTTACTCACGATTGCTATATTATCCCAATATATTTATCAAACAATTTATGAAAACTTCGAACAAATTGCCCATAATATATGTATGAGATAAACAATCAAACGAACATGTAATGTTTCCTAAATAAGATGAACGATAAAAAAACAATGAAATCATCAATACGATCATATAGATGGATGGAACATGTTTTTGCAGAGGATGGTGGAAGATGAAACGCTAAGCAGCCAAAGGAATCTCACACATGACCGAAATTGATTAGGGTGTAATTGGTTGTAAGATGAAAATCAGAAAGAGAGAAAGATGTGAGAAAGAGCGTGAGAAGAGAGAAAAAAAGTGAGAAATAGAGTAGAAATAAGTGTAATTATTTTTAAAAAGACAAAATTACCCTTTAAGTAAAAAAGTTACTTCACTATAAATTAAAAAATATATAAAAGTTAATAATATATTAATTAGGTAAATTTGGAAAATTAACTCTCTTTCTCATTTCTCTCAAATTATGAGAAGATTGGAAAAATGGTGGAATTCATACATTATAATTTTCTCTCTTCTCTTTCTCACCCCAACCAAACAAGAGAAGTGCCACTCTTCTCTTCAACCTCTTTCTCTTCTTTTTCCCCTCTATCAAACATACCTTTAGTGAGGGAGGAAATAAATAAATACAAGAATCTGGTTAGAAGGAATGAACAGAATAAAAAGTGCAAAAGTCGGCTGTTGTATTTCCAATGTGATATTCACGGCACTCTATATATTTTGGTCTTAAATATTAATTGTAATATTTAAATAAATTAATAATAATTAATAGATAAAATAACATTTAAGAGTATGTAAATTGGTTGTGAATCTCATTTAATTAGTATAATTAAATAATTTTAGTAGTATATTATTTTATTATATTAAAAGTAGATATTCGGTAAAATCCATATGTTTGATGCGTTTTTATTGGATTTTTAAAAAGATAAATTTTTAGATACTATAATAAATAGTTGGATAATAGTATTTATAGTGTAAATTAATTAAACATTTTATTTTATTTTAAAATAAAATAATTTAAAAGATGATAGATTAACGAATAACTTTATGTTATTTGATGAGGGTACTGATACCCAATTAGAGTATTCATCTTTTAAATTTTTTTAATAAATATTTGATGTTAACATATGTATTTTTACTAAATATTATAAATTGATGGGTTTTTTTTAAAACAAATAAAATATGACGCGCCTCGGCGTTATACCTCTTTTTTTTTTGGACGAGGTGAAAGATTTGTTATGAAATGTATTATTTATAATAGTGTTTACTCTAGAACATATGAATTGATTCGAATAAAATGAGATCGCCTTGTATTTGAATATTTGCAAGTTCACATGCACAAAGTAACTCATGTGTTATCTTAATGAAACATCCACATGAAACTTTGTTAGCACCAACTCTTTTAACTCTTTCAAACTCTTTCGTAATATATTGTATACATTGTATTGAGATGAGCCATTCAATCTCAAATAAAATGGAGTGTCATATCGATGCTCAATATTGACAATATTTTTTTTGAAATGATACTCTAATTGCACCTAGTTGTAGATTCAACATGATTTTGACTGCATCATATCCTATACATAAATCTCCTCTACTAGTATGCAACATGTTTTTGAGTCTTCGATGAGCAAACTCATCCATCTAAAACAATATTAGAGAAAGTTGTGGTAAATAAATTGACTAGTATTTGCGTAATAATATTAAACTTACAATGCTAAAAAATATACTTGTTTGTTGTCGTGTTCTCTAAATGAGTGACTTCACGAGTCCATGCAAAAAAAAATCTCTCCTCGTAAGGTGTCAACCATGTTTCGTGTACATAATCAACAAATGAATGTATATCTTTGCGTACTAGCTCAAAATGTTGAAAATGTTGGTCATGCTCAAACACCCCTTTTGAATATATGACCTTGTTCCATAGTTCAGTCACATACTTTTGTCTATTTGCCTCAACAAACGCTTTGCACTTTGAAACACCATTTTTCGCAATATGAAAAACACATAAGATATAAAGTGAGGATGGGAAAACAACTTCAATGAAATTCATCAGGAAAAGCCCCTGAGCAGTCACCATAATCTTGGAAAACAACTCCTTCAGCTTCTTCAATGTCCATGTGAAAAATTTCCCCCTCATGTTCCAAGTAAGCAAACCCAACAGAGAAAGTCAACTTTGTTGACACAACACCAAAAATATCAAGTAGTAGTAGCATATATTTGTTGGTTTTATATTTGAATTCAAAGATCAAAACCATATGAAACATATTAAAAAGATTTACCGAATCAGGATCACTACTACAAATAATATATTTTATGACAAAGTTTCACCTCGTCCAAAAAAGAATGAGGTATAACGCCGAGGTACACCATGTTTTATTTGTTTTAAAAAAACCACATAGAAAAAATCAATTCAGGGCATGCTTCGAATCTCAACTACTGTAGTTCATGTTTTTTTATTTATAAGTGGAACCCTTTTTTATTTTTTTTAATTTGTAAACTAAATGATCTATCCCTCCGGTTTCCGTAAAAACCGATGGATAAAATAATCAGCTTTTACTATAAAAGCACTTATTAAATAAATTTTACCTTAATCCTAACTCATATTAGCCATTCCAAACTCGTACGCATCATTCTTTAAGATGGATTGCAAGATAGAAAAAAATTCAATCTTGAACAAAATATTTTTTTCCTTGCAATCTATCTCACATAATGGTGTTGATGTTGTTGTTTTATTTTTGGAATAAACTTCCTAGGATGGATTTCAAGTCTAAAAAAAATATTTTCCAATGTTTGTAACATATAACTTATTAGAAGTTGGATGCATACTGTTGTACCCCAAAATTTGCCCTCACATTTTTCCACAAAAAATCACAGCTTCAGGCGTTTCCTGATTTTTCAGATTGGCCCAAGAATCGGTCAAACGGACTTTTCTCGGCAGTCAGACACAATTAGGGTTTTATTGATTTTCAGGGGCTCTGGAATGTTTCACCCAGTTGGCTTAGGGTTTTGGTTGACTTTGGCTCAGCTTAGATCAGGAAAACGTTCTTTGACATTTAATCAGGAATTAGGGTTGTTCATGCGCGGTTCTTCAGAAAGATTTAATTCTACAATGCTTTGCCAGTTATTCCGAGATTTGGTTTGAATTCACATTTGTTTGATTGAACCAGTCAAAGGATACATTCAGTTTGGATTTAGTGTTTGGTAAGAAATCAGTAAAAAGGGAATGCGCCTGATCAGTTGTTTTGATTAACTGTTGCTTTGCTTTGGATGTTGGGAATGCCAGGTTTAACTGATCAAATACTAAAGCTTTGTTTATTTAAATTATTTATTATTCTAAGGTTAAATGAGTGGAATTTATTTTCAACTATTTTAATTAAAGAATTATAAATAATAAATAAACAAAAGAAGGAAAAAGAATTAATTGGATAATAAAAACTTTTATTTATTTTTAAATTATTCGTACAATTATTGTTTACAATTTATTTACAACAATGATTTTACAAGTAATTTAAACCTAAATAAAACTATCCTAAACATTTTTTCTAATCTTCATTTCTTCATCTGCTATCCCTTGCTCCAGTGCTCCATTTTAATTATTCATCTGCAAAAGAAAAGAAGAAAAGTCAATAGCAGATAAGTAAATAAAGAGACAGATATAAAATTCATCATTAAGGGCAACTGATTGGGATCAGTTAACCCTCTCTGCAAATCACGGGATTTCTCCCGGTTCACAAAGAGGGATGAATGTTTATTTGCTAAAAATGAATGCACAAAAGTCAAATTGCACAATTCAAAAATTGTCAAACTGCATAGTTCAATACAAACAGAAAGTCCAAACTGAATCACAACTTTCAAACCATCCAAAAACTGTCAAAGTACAAGTTACTGTCACAAGGCTACCCAAGCTATCAATAAAGAAGATTTGGAAAGATATCAAAAGATACAAAGTACAAGAAGCTGTCAAAAGAAGGGACAAATATGCAGAGAAAGCATGATATGCAAGCAACATACTCATTTTCATCATTTCCCAAGTTGCCCTTTCAGAAAGTACAGAGCATAAACATATTTTAAATATATTGACTGTACTGGAGAGAGAAGAAGAGAACAAAGAAAGCAGGTTTAGGCTTGAGGCATGAAGGAAAATAATATAAAACAAACTGAACACAGTGGATAAAAGGAGGAGATCAGAAAGATATCAAAAACAGAAGCAACAACTCCAAAATTGCCTCCACCTGCTGAAGCCTACAAACAGCAGAAACCTCACAAACCTGAACCTGTAAAGTCCAAAACCTGCAAGGCCATAACTAATGCAAGCATCAAGCCTTCAAGCCTGACCAAACCAACAATCTGAAAACACATAACCTGTCAAACAAATATACAAAAACTGTCCAAGATGAAGAGCAAACCAGTAAACACCAACCTGTGTTGAACCTGCATAAACCAGTTCAAAATCCCAAACATATAAACTATACATCAAACAAAAACAACCAGCATATGCCCAGAACCTGTACCATTCAACTCAAACACAACAGCCTGCATAAAACCTACTGAAGCATTGAACCTGTCATACCTGCCTAAGTAGAACCTGTCAAAGGCCTAACATAAAACCTGTCCTGCCTTAACCATTAACATATAAACCTTTGTCAAAGACAGTGCTAAGCATGAAACCTGCCTAAACAAAACTGGCCAAGCCAAAATGCCTACCCTGTCCAGCCTTTCAAGAAACCAGAAGTGATACAAGCCTAGCTTCAAGCATCAAGCCCTCAGAACTCAAGGAGTTCATCATAGGGGCATTCATAAAACACCCAATATTCAAGCATTCAACAATAGCACATATCAGAAGCATACACATAAGCCTCAGAAAAAGTTTCTCCACAGGCAAATCAAAAGGCAACCCTAACAAGTGTTCCAAGAGGCCCTCAGATTACTCATCATTGGGCAAAGAAGCATAGCATACAAAATAGGTGAGGGATAGGTAGCAGAAGTCAAGGGAGAGAAGAGAAAGAAGGCATCAAGCATCACATTTCAACAAGCATTAAAGGCAACATAAGCAACGAGCATACAGTGGAAGAGAAGAAGAAATAAGTGAATTTACAAAAGGGTTTTCAGTTCAATATCATCACAAAACCCTAAAATGGCAAAAAGGTAAAGAGTACCAGGGAGTTCATAAGTTCATCAGCACCCTTCACCGTCGAGCCTCCTAAGCACCTCCACCATTCCTTCCCCTCTTCAGTCAAGGTATTTCTCCTTTTCCCCTTTCCTTTCACACCTCAAATACACAAATCAAACACTTAATCAAAAAGGCAGTAAATCTTAGCATGTAAAATGGATTCAAACCCTAAACGTGCTAGACAAAAGACAAAGCAAGAGGATTACCTTTAAATTGCGCTTCACTGAACCAAGGAAGAAGGAAGGGCGAAGGAGGCGGAGGCGCTGATGGCTTAAGCAAAGGGAAGGATGTTCAAACAGCCATGGCCAAAGGAACGAAGGATGAACGAAAAATGAACGAAACCCCAAGACGGCGCTACAAACCCTAACGTGTTCCCAACTGAAAACAAATAATCTAACCCTAAAACTTGTTTCAAGCAAATGGGCCACAACCGTTTCAACCACCTAAGCCCAAGCGTTTTAATTCATACACCCCACTCTTTTTTACTTTTCTGATCATCTATTTGGGCCATAGCACCCCCTTTAGCCCATTTACTTTTCTTCTTTTCTTTTATTTCAAACAAACTAATAAGATTTTATTTATTTTTATTTGTTTATATAACATAACCTTTTTTCCTTTTTTGATATTAATTTGGCATATAAGAATACTAAGAAAAATATATAGATTTAAATCTTTTCTTAAAACTTTCTTTCTTAAAATTAATTTGTACATAATCAATAAAATATATTTTTTCCATATACCTAATTTAATTAATTTAAAACATTCTTTGAATATATTAAACACAAAAATATAAAGATACATCTTTTATACACAATATAATTAAAATTGAAAACATTTTTCTTTTCATTTAATTAAAATTTTCTTTTTGTACATGTTAAAGAATATACAAGATTACAAAAGATTAATTAAATAAATATCTAATTCTTTTCTTTAAGTTAAAACAATGCTTAATAATACATTCGAATTCATATTTTCCTAACCTGTAAATAATTACATATACAAATATACATACACGTATACACGTACACTTACACAATATACTTACATTTGATATATTACACATTTTCTTATTTTGTATATTCGTTACATTTACATTTGATCGCAAATTCGATTTGGTTGTAATCTATTGGACACTACGTTCCTAAGTCTCATCCCCATTCGTAAATTTGTACCCCCACTCCCGGATTCTTATTTTGTAATAGCGTAGACTTTAAATTCTTGCAATTTACCGCTTTCAATTATACCATGGTTAGACCTAGGGTTTGCATGTACATAAAATCAAACGCTAGATAACCTAATACAAGACAAATACATGAAATCAATACACAATCACACTTGCACCCTCTAGGGTAATCCCACATGTTGCCTTCCAAAATGGGCCATATTGCATGTTAGGTTTCTTTGGGCAAAACAAACAATCAAATGATCATAGTCCCTCGATGACGCTTTCGAAAAGTTGTCTAAAATGATCAAGTCCCTTTCAAGGAAAAATTGCCCAAGGATACTTAGCACCATTGCAATCATGGTCTAAACAATGACCCGCGCCCGTCCCTTTCACATCCTAACACAAGATTGTCCACCAAATGCAATGGTGGAACAAAATTGTTAAAAGGGTTAAAACATAACAAAAATCTTTGAGAACTTTAGGGTAGATAGCTCTTAAGTACTTGTCAACTTGCAAAACAAAACACTTGCCTATTTTTCAAACCACACTTCCCAAACACCTTTCAAAACAAACTTTCAAAAAAAACCTTAAAACATCTCTTCAAAAAGACAAACACCTTTTGTAAAACATTCGAGTAAAGAATTGTTACAAGGGTAGCCTAGACAAGGCATCTTTTTTAAAACATTTTCAAAACCCCACACAAAGCACCATTTCAAACAATTGAAAACCAAGGCAGGTTGATCTAAGCAAGTACCTAAGAGCCCATGGATAACCATGGATATAAAGGGTGCTAATACCTTCCCTTTCTATAATCTACTCCCTGAACCCAAGAAAACATCTCAAAGGTTTTTGCTGTGCTTTTTAAACCTTTCCTTAGGATAAAATAAAAAGTCGGTGGCGACTCTTGCTCAACCGAAATATTTGCGAAAACAAACACAAAACCATAGTCAGTTCTCCCACCGTATCACAGAACTGGCGACTCTGCTGGGGATAAACTTAAAAGTGGGGTTACCTTAGGGTTTAGATCACCTTTACTTTCTTGCTTTGATTGACTTGATTGCTTTATCTTTTGGGTTCTTGTTTGGGTTTGTTGTAAATCCTACACCCGGATTTGGGGCACCTTCTTAGGTAAATAGCAAAAAAATTGTGAGGGAACTGTGCGGGGTATACCGACATGGTTGAAGCAGTAAGCTATGTTAGTGTGACATATTTGTGAGTACCGGTAACCCTTGAGTTCAATCAAGGAGAGTACGGGGCCGCTGAGTGATGTCGTGAAGCACTAACGAACTCTTAGAACCTTAATTGACCATCTTAGCCTTTTTAGAGGTAGTGAGATGACCGACTTTGGTGCAGTCCGAAGTTGGTAGATACTCGATACTACACTCATTTGAGGGTTGTTTTCTTGGAATATTTTGGTCGCCAGTAAGTGGCTAAACCGAAATGATGAACACAGAAAACAATCCAATGATTTTGAGCTCCTTAGAACCCGGTTTCTATTTTAGGACAGGATGAACCAACGAAACTGAAAGAGGGTAGTACCTGAACCCCATGCAAGCCTAAGCCTAAGGACTTGTTTGCTTTGTGTGAATATGTTTGCCTGTATATACACTCACTTGCCTTTCGCATACATGTATGTTGTACCCCAAAATTTGCCCTCCCATTTCCTCAACATTTCCTCATCACAAGACCCTTGAAGATCAAGATCCAGTTAGGGTTTCCTCTGCTCAAGACTTCTCCTTGCACTGTTGACCCAAATTAGGGTTTGTGATTGCACAAAGATATTTTGACCTAAAATGCCTAAGATGACTTTCATGCTTCATGTTGGACTCCCAAGTTTATCCATACCAAGTTTCAAGTCTTGATTCCAAATTTTGCCCAGTCAATTGGACAGTTGACCTAGAAATCAACTGTATTGGGGAAAAAGTCAACTGTGGCCAACTGACAGTCAAATCTCATGAAAATTGACCCACATCAACATTATGAACTCACATGGACCATTTGATCAAGTTTGGATCACAATTCCACAAGAAATTTGATCAGATCATCAAAAGGGCAAAATGGTCATTTTTAGGGTTTTGACTGCACAAAGGCAATTTTTGACTGTTTGACTTAGCCAATGGCAAACCAAGCTCACATATGGACTCAAGGACCCCATGGAATTATCTTAACATGCCCAAAAAGTTCAAAAGATCCCAAATACACAAGATTGACAGTTGAATTTCTCAGTTCAATTGATCAATTTTGACTGTATACTGAAAAGTCAAACTTTAACTTTTTGGTCAAAATCAAGGGTCAAGATTCATTTTTCATCAAAGCATGCCAAATCATGAAAATTGTTCACCAAGAAATCAAAAATTGCAAATTAGGGTTTGAAATGAGAATTTTTCATAACTTAGAATTTTTCTAAGTTATGAAAAACCCTAATTTTTTCCCAACTTTGCCCCACTTTCTCACCAAGATTCATTTGGATTCAAGAAAAAGTCAAAACATGAAAGTTGTAGCCTATTGCATACTCTACAACATTTATTCACAAAGTTTTACCAAAAGAGGCTTGTATCTCAAGTTACAATTTTTGGAACAAGGGTACCAAACCATTCTTAACTTAGTGAAAATTTGACCTATTTTAGGCAAGTTTTTTACCTAACTTCAAGACCATTTTCCACACACTTCCACTTGGAATTTCAATTTGCACTTCAAAGATGGATTGTAGTACACATTCCAAGATTTCCAAAATGTCCAAGAACTCATCAAACAACCTCATGGTTAGAGAGAATCGAATTTTGCAAGATGGGAAAAACTCACTTTTGAATTGGCCAAGTTACATGTTCATAACACTATGCATTTCAATCTCAACTTGCACAACTTGATTACAGGCCTTTTATCTCAATTAAACTCATAAATTTAATTCCAATCCCTTGTGCCAAGACCATGTTCTATGTGTTCAAGCATTGCCTAAAGGATTAATCCCAAATTGGAAAAAGCATTATATCCATTTTTGCAAAAGTTACACTTTATGTCTAAAGCAAATCAAGAAGGTACAAAGGAAATCTAATTGGCACAAGTTTATGAGTTAATCACACTGATCAAGGAGAAGTTTAGCAGCATAGTATGGGGGCCTGTACAGGCTAGAAGCACAACTTGACCATTGCTTGCTTAAAGTTCAAGAAACACATCATAACATATACCAACTTCCATATCAGTCAACCAAGGCTTATAGAAAGTTATCAAACACATTCCAAACATTCATCCTAAGCTGAAGCACGACCCTAAGATCCCCAATACCTCCCCATTGCCAGAATCACCTTCAAACTGCTCAAAACAGGGCATCCCTGCAGTTTGAATCCCATAGCTCAAAACTTCCATGCTTTCTTGCTGAAAACTCATCAAACACATTCCATAGCATCCCTTGAAGCTAACCAAAACCTAAAACACGACCTGTAACACTCCCAGACCACTTCACCATTTTAATTTTCTTGTTTTGCAGTTGAAATTCTCTAGCACGATTCAAGAAGTTTCAGGACAAAGTAGAACTTGGAATAGCATCCTCACACTTCAAGGAAGCTGTACAAATCATCATCTTGCTCTGAAAGCTCCTCCATTGCAAGGCACGATTCCAATTGAACAGGTATATTCATGAAGTTCTATCTCTCAGTATAGGCATTGTTAGCTTTAGGTTTGTGAAGGAAACATGTCACAATCATAGCCCTGAACATGCCCATGTGATTAGATTTCATTTATATTATGCATGCTTAGAGAATTTTGAGTCTGAACATTGATGAAAAACTAGGTCAGGAATTGGGGGAGAAGAAATTCTCCCTCATCTTAGAGAGTTAAGTCAAGTTCTTTATATCCCTGGATTCGTCTTCTCATGCTCTACATTTTTCATGTTGTAAGTTTTGCTTAAAAGTCCAGGAATTGGGAGATAAAAAATGCGTGTTTGCTTGAACAAGGATGTTCTGAGGTAGAAGATGACCTGGTTCTGGGCTGGGCCTGTTTCACATTTCTTTTTGCACCATGATTTTGCTTTTACACCCCCTGAGCCCATTTTGTTCATTTTAATGATTTTTTGACTTTTCTTTTTTTGGTTTGACTTATTTATTTTTCCCCATAATATAAAAAATATAAAAATAATTTTTTGCACCATTTTCCTATTTATTAGGTATTTGTTTGGTTTAGATTAGTTTTTATACATAAATAAATAAATAGATACGCTTTTATTAAGGAATACTAAAAAATATGCAAAAACATTTTTATTTTCATTTTTATTTTGTTTTATCTTCTGAAAATATTTTTTATAAAAAAATACTTTTTTTTATAAATATTAAATATTATTATTTTGTATATATAATACATATTTAGAAAATAATACATATATATATATATATATATATATATATATATATATATATATATATATATATATATATATATATATATATATATATATATATATATATATATATATATATATATATATATATATATATATATATTTATTAGAATATTTAGGTTAAAATACAAAATATACACACTTTTACTTTTTGTTAATATTTAATATTAAAATACTTTTTTGACAAATATACTTCATTTTTTTTTATTTTTTTTTATCTTTGTATATAATAAAATGAATATTGTGTATATTTAATAATTAATATATTTACTTAATGAAATTAGGGTTTTTCCCTAAAACACATAAACACTCAAAAAATAATACTTTTATTTTTGTTTATTTTGACATATAAAAATACTTTTTTCCGTACATACCAAAACCATTTTTGCATCTTACATATTTATTCTTATTTCATTTAATTTGTGCAATTAAATATCTTGTAAATAATTCAATATTGATGTAATAGTTTAGGTTTAAATTCCTTGTCAAAAATCCCCATTTGAACATTTGTACCCCCTTCCCATATATTGTGTTGTAATAGCTTAGTAAATTTATTTTTCGCACTTTATTGCTTTCTAATTATACCATGTTAGAATTAGGGTTTGTATGCGAATCAAAAAACAACAAAAATAGTTTGACCTAATTTCAAGATAAACAAGCATGAAAATGGACACACAAATCACACTTGCACCCCCTAGGGTATTCCACTTGTTGCCTTCAATAAATGGGCCATATTGCATGTTAGGTCTCTTTGGGCAAAACAAACACAAATCAAATGATCATAGTCCCTCGATGACGCTTTCAAAAAGTTGCCTAAACAAATGATCAAGTCCCTTAAAGAAAATTGCCCAAAGATACTTGACACCATTGCAATTATGGTCTAAACGATGACCCGCGTCCGTCCCTTTCACATCCTAACATGAGATTGTCCACCAAATACAATGGTGGAACAAACTTGTTAAAAGGGTTAAAACATAGCGATGATCTTTGAGAAATTTAGGAGTAGATAACCTCTTAGTTACTTGAATCAAAACTTGCAAAAACAAAACACTTGCCTATTTTCTAAAACCACACTTCACAACACTGTCAAAACAACTTTCAAAAACAAATGAAAACCTTTTTAAAGACATACACCTTTGTATACATCCCAACATGGATCATTACAAAGGTTGCCACCACATTGGCCTCTTTTCAAAACAATTTTCAAACACACACACACAAAGCACCATTTCAAACAATTGAAAAATAAGGCAAGTTTATCTAAGCAAGTAACTAAGATCCCATGGATAACCATGGATAGAAAGGGTGCTAATACCTTCCCTTTCTATAATCTACTCCCCGAACCCAAGAAAACATCTCAAAAGGTTTTTGCTGTGCTTTTTAACCTTTCCTTAGGATAAAATAAAAAGTCGGTGGCGACTCTTGCTCAACCGAAACATTTGCGAAAACAAACGCAAAACCATAGTCAGTTCTCCCACCGTATCACAATGTACATAACATCATAACATCATACCATAGCATTTTCAATAACCATTTCAAGGATCTCGAGGATTCTTTTGATGCAGGGTTACGTTGAACCAGACATCTACCAAGGGGCAAGAGGTTTCTCCTCTGAACGAATGCCATCAAAGATCAAGTACAACAACTTGAATCAGGGGCTATGACCCACTTGACATGGTGAGCTTGATTCTAGTGGAAAGACATCCACCGATACAAAGTTCTCCGATCAAAGATCAAGTGCAACAACTTGAATCAGGGGCTATGACCCACTTGACATGGTGAGCTTGATTCTAGTGGAAAGACATCCACCGGTGCAAAGTTCTCTAATCCAAGAGCAAAGTTCAACCTCTAACATTTTCTTGTGTTTACCCCGAGAGATCCTTGAGAGCATGCATCCACATATCATGCATTGCATTTTGACAGTCTTTCCTTTTTCAGGTTTCCTTACTCTCCTGCTGTTTATTTCAGTAAGAGATGGCTCTAGAAAGGTCTGTCAAAGACATTCAAGACCAGACTGCTCAGCTGCAGGAGATGTTCCTGAACTTGTCTTTGGGGCAAGAAGAAATGAAAGCTCTCCTCACAAAGAGCTTGGAGAATTCAAACAATGCCAGGAGTGATCAGCTTGCGGAGCTGCAGTTTGATCTAACAACATTGAGGACCCAAGTGATGGGACAGTTGGTGGGCCAGATGGCCCTCGTCCAAGACCTATCTCAAAGACAAGAGGAACTCAGAGTTCTTGTCCGCCAACTGCTTCCAAACAACCAACTGGGGCAAACATCTGAGGTCGAAGAGCAAGTCACCGCTCAAGAAGACAAAGGGAAAGCTCCTTTGCTTGCTTCAGGGTCACAAGCCCATCAACAACCTCGCCGGCGTCAACGGGGTAATCGGCGTAAGCAAGAAACATCGGGAAGACAGTTCACGGAGACTGAAATACCATCATTCTTTATACTGAAGCGTCTGTTGGAGGTCAACCTGCTTACCTTAAAGGATCCTCCTCAGAAGCTCAATACCTCCTCTCCTAACTATTATCCCGACGCATTTTGTGTTTATCACTCCTACAACCCGGGACACGACACCAACGACTGTTGGGCCTTGAAGAACAAGATTCAAGATCTGATCGACATTGGGATGCTGGAATTCATGCCAGACAGCGAGATGAAAATCTTCCGTTAAAGGGTTCTCCACCTGAAGTGACGAAGCTCAAGCTGAAAGACTTCTGCTTCTTTTTGAATTTTCAAAGTTGTAATTTCTTTCGCTGTCAAACAATTATCTGTTGATGTTAAACTCTGTTTTCATTAATGCATTGCACATGTTTGTCTTGAATTCATCCATTCGTTTCACTACTCTTATGCTTTTCTTTATGATATTTAAACTCTTGATAAAAAGCTGTAAGCCTTTAGAGGGAGGATGACGAAACAATACCATGATCTTATACAGTATGCTTTTGAACAGACCTTGCTGATGATGTACAGGCATTTCTTTCAATTCCCAAACACTGGAGTTATAAGGAAGATAATCCCTAGTCAACCCCTTCGAGCCAAAGAAGTAGGAGTTTTCTGTTCTAAACAATCAAAACCTTTGATATAAACCTGGGGCAGGGTAGTATCTCAGTTAATTCAAAGAAAATGCGCATTGAAGTCACAAGCTCTCAGTTCGTAACACAACGAACGACGTCAAAAAAAAAGAAGAAAAGCGTTCCGTCGGAATCAAAAGACAAGGGTGGTTCCCCATCACATAGACAGTCAATCTCTCAAAAGAGAAAAGCCCACCAAGCCAAAACCTATAAAGGAGGCTTAAGAAAGCTGGGGCATCCCGCTGACGGTAATCCCGGAAAACGGTAACAGTCAGGCAAAAGTTAGGGATAACAAATCAAAATCAAAATAGTGAGGTCGTTACAAAGTCCTCAACAACATGAAAAAATGTTGAAAAAGAAAAGGAGATGATGACTGTCTCCTCAAATTCAACTAGTGAACCATCACCCAAAAGTCGTTCCAAACTCAAAACAGAGTACGACGCACGATTGACTGAGCTTAGGTTGGAGAACATCACGAAGAGCGGGTGGGTACAAATATACTTTGAGCCTATATCCTTTGTTTCTTAAAACCGTGAACCAAGCCACGTTACAACCCTTCAAAAGTCCTAATTGAAGCATGGGTTAGTTCGAAAGCATACTGTTACAAAAGGTATCCTGACTCCTGTAGGGCTTTACTCTAAATCTTGTGTTGACTTGTCTTATGAAAAGTTTTCTGCTAAAAACGCATTTTTTCAAAACTTCGAGACAGACATAAACTTTGCATTGCTTGAATATCATTGTCTGCATTTGGCTTTTTATTTGACAGCGAAGAAATTCATACAGCGAATGTTCGGAGGAACGAAAATTCTCTCAGTGAGCAAAATCACTTCAAAAGGACGACACTTCCTTTACAAATCTCCTATCAACAAGGGGCATGACATAGCACAGTCTAGTTAACCTGGGGCAGTCCAGTCCAGGTTCAACAGATCTTTCAAAATCCAGTTAATCTGGGGCAGTCCAGTCAAGATTTCAAGAAATCTCTCAATGTGCAGAGTAATCTGATTCAAGACTCTTTCATCACCACTTGGGGCATTCGAATGTCAAAAGTGTTCAACAAATCAACTATCACATTTCCAGACCCGATTCCTGTATCTAGCCAGGGCACGTCTGAAGAGTTTGAGGATTCGATTCCTGTATCCAGCCAGGGCATATCTGTTGACGACTATTTCCAGACTCGATTCCTGTATCTAGCCAGGGCACGTCTGAAGAGTTTGAGGATTCGATTCCTGTATCCAGCCAGGGCATATCTATTGACGACTAGTTCCAGATCAACACCTGTAACAAGCCAGGAAAACATCTGTGAACGACTGATTATGGATCAACACCTGTAACAAGCCAGGAAATTATCTACATCACCACTTGGGGCATTCGAATGTCAAAAGTGTTCAAAAAACCGATGCAGTTTTACACGGACGCATCATCAGGAAGTCCTACACAGATCTCCTCAAAACAGGAAGACCCCAGTAGTTTGGCATACAACCCAAGCTTCTGATTTTCCCAACGTTGGTGTGGCACCTTGGTCTGTACCTATATCCCTTGTGTTGCAATGGGGAGAATATAGGTCTTCTAAGGAGTCATTAAACACCAACCGACCTTAGAACCCTAAATTAACCAAACTTGGCCATTAGAACAGTAGCAGTATGCTACACTCATTGAGGCTAAACTCTCGCGATGGTTCTGGCCGCAAGAAAAGATTGCGATGCTGGAGTTATGATCGATTGAGGGTAGTCAATGATTTGAGATCCTCTAGAACCCGGTTACTTTTGATAGGACAGGTTTTAACCAACGAAACCAAAAGAGGGTAATACCTAAACTTCATGCTGGCCTGAAACCTAAGGGTTATCTTGTGTGATTTGTGTGCCTTATCATGATTGTCTATGTGAATACTTGTGGTGTGCTTCATCATAGCATCATGCCATCATACCACTGCATGCATCCTGTATAAAGGACTAACCCATTTCAAAGACAAAAAAGTTTAATCTTTGCTCTGTTTTGTAGGACATCATGATGCCCGTGCGTAGGAATACTATCCGGCTCAACTTTGTTCAACCACCAACTTTGCTCAAGGATTTGGTTGGTAGGATTCCAAACACTTCTTCCTTCATCAACAGGCATGGTTCTCTCCTTGGCTTGACCACTGCAAAATGGGACCAACAACTGATAAGTGTTCTGACCCAGTTTTATGACCCCCTGTATCATTGTTTCACCTTTCAAGACTTCCAGCTGGTTCCTACCCTGGAAGAATTCTCTTATTTGCTTGGGATCCCTGTCTTGGAGCAAACTCCATTCACTGGTTTGGAAAAGACTCCTAGGCCTGAAGAGATTGCTGCAATTCTCCCCTTGACCAAAGAAGAGGTATTGGCTAACTGGGAAACTGGAAGTGGAGTTAAGGGCTTTTTGGTCAAATTTCTGGTTGGCAAGGCTAATGATTTCTGGAATGACTTGGACTTCAAGGCGTACAAAGACATTCTGGCTCTTTTGATCTATGGTCTGGTATTGTTTCCCAATCCTGACACCTTTATCAGTATCCATGCCATAAGGATCTTCATGTCTCGGAATCCTGTACCCACTCTTTTGGGTGATATCCGGCAACAACTCTATGCTCGTACTGCCCGAAAACGGGGAACTCTGTGGTGTTGTGCTCCTTTGCTAGTGAGGTGGTTTATTTCACACCTTCCTAAGTTCGTTTTGAAGAATGAAGAAGGAAAGGGTTGGGCTCATAGGCTAATGTCTCTCGCTGATAGCGACATCACTTGGACTCTCAGAGGATTGGATGAGGTAGCTGTCATTGATCGTTGCGGAGAATACCCTAATGTTCCGTTGATTGGTATCCAAGGAGGAATCTCTTATAATCCATGCTTAGCTCTCCGCCAGTTTGGAAGAGCTAGAAGAGTTGGGCCTTATGAAATGTTGGTTCCTCACTTCCATTTTGAGTTTCAGGCAGACAGTGACCAACTACGCCATGGATTCATTAAAGCTTGGGACAGAATTCACAAAGCTGACCCACATGAGTTGGGACCAAAGACTTCTCTACCAATGGAACCCTATTGCAAATGGGTCCGCATCCGTGCTCAGAAGTTAGGTATACCGTACGAAGCTGTCCGACCTATCATTCTTGAATCTCCTGATGAAGATGGGGTTCCTCCAACTGTCCTCCCTCCTCAGATACCCACTGATTTTGATACAATGAAGAGATCTTGGGTGCAGCTAAAGGAAGAACAGGATTTTTATCGGGAAAAGTTCAACGAACAGGAACGGAAGATCCAGAGGCTGACTAAGCAATTGGAGGAAGAGCGGGTCCTGAACAACTACATCCACACTGAGAAGAGGAGGCCATGGGAGCACTGATGGGCTTTGGATATTTCCTTCTACATTTTTTTATTTCCTTTTCAGTATTTTTCATTCCTGTAATGCCTAAGGGCAAGTTGTTGAACAATTTAAAATTTGAATCTAATGAAGTGTGTTTCCCTTTTGTCTACAAAGTTGAATCTTGTTTGTCTTTGAAAACATAAAACATACGCATCTCATTGCACCATATGCATAGCAGGTACCCTATTTCACAGGTTGCTTAATCTTCTTCGCTGTTTATTTGAACAGTCATCATGAATCCAGACTCATCCAGTGAGCAAGCAATCAAGGCCCTTCAGGCCCAAAGTGCCCAGTTTCAAGAGATGGTCCTAAGCTTGGCCCAAGGTCAGCAAGAGTTGAAGACTCTACTCCTGAAGAAGAAGAAGAAAAAGAGGACTGCGTTATTCAACACTGGACGCAGATTTGGGAACACACTCCATAATGAAGCTGATCCAACTACTTCTTCTGCTGAGAAAAACAGTCCCCAAGGGGGAGGAGCTCCTAGTCCTGCAGTCTCTGACAACGAGACGGACTACAATGACGAACAATACCCACCTGTTGCTGACAGATACAAGCTATTAGAGGACCGCTTGAGCGCCATGGAGATTCAGAATGTGTCGGGGCTGGATTTCGGAGATTTGGGGTTATCTTCTGGGGTAGTAATCCCACACAAATTTAAGGCGCCTGCCTTTGCCAAATATGACGGGGCTTCTTGTCCAAAGCTGCATCTAAGGTCGTACATAAGGAAGATCCAACCTTACACGGCAGATAAGAACCTTTGGATTCACTTCTTCCAAGATAGCCTTTCGGGGTCACAGCTTGAGTGGTTCTACCAACTAGATGGAACCAGTATCCGACACTGGGAAGATTTGGCAACCGCATTCTATAGACAATATCAATACAATTCTGATCTCGCTCTTACGCGTACCCAACTTCAGGGTATGTCTCTAGGAACGGGCGAAGGGTTCAAAGAATATGCACAAAAATGGAGAGATTTGGCTGGCAGGGTGCAGCCTCCATTGACTGATCGGGAGCTGGTTGATATGTTCCTAGGGACTTTGTCTGGTCCATTTTTCAATCATTTGGTTGGTAACTCCTCCGCTGGGTTTACGGATTTGATTCTGACAGGAGAAAGAATTGAAGCTGGCATCAGGTCAGGAAAGATACAAAAAGCTGCCTCCGCAAGTACTGAGAAGAGGCCTTTCAAGAAAGAAGCAAGTGCAGTCTATGGTCCTAGAAGACAAGTCAAGCCAGAAAGTCGCCAAGCCGTCAATGCCTTGGTAATTTCAAAGCCTGTTGCTGCTCCTCAGCAGTACAATCAACAAAGAGGTGAAAGGCCTAAGAGACAGTATACTCGGTTGAGTATGACCTTGTCACAAATTTTACCGCAACTGTTGTCAACTAACTTGGTGACCATCAAAGAAGCTCCTAAGGTCGTTAATACTGCATCTCTTAAGTATAACCCAAATGCCCGTTGTGCTTATCATTCCGATAGCCCCGGGCATACTACTGATGATTGTTGGGCCTTGAGAAATAAAGTGCAAGATCTTATCGACGCAAAGGAAATTCAGTTTGAGGCGCCTGAGAGGCCAAATGTTGTAACTGCTCATATGCCCCAGCATAGAGTAAATGCCATCGAGGAAGATTTGTATGTTGTTTCGGTGAATGATGTTGTTACCCCTCTTTTGACTGTTAAGAGGAACTTACTACTAGCCGGTTTATTTCCGGGTTGTAGCAAGGGTTGCCTCCTGTGTGCTGTTATCCCTACCGGTTGTCCGCTGCTGAAATCAGGCATCCAAAGCCTGATGGATAGCAAAGAAATTCTGTTCAAGAAAACTGCTGTTCCGTTTGTTTCTGCTGAAGAAATATCTGTGATCACAATTTACAATCCTACCAAAGCTCCCCCGAGGAAGCCAGTCCAAATTATGTCTGTTGCACCCATTACTATTATTGTTCCGGGGCCTCTCCCCTATGAGTCTGATAAAGCTGTCCCATGGTGTTGTACCCCAAAATTTGCCCTCCCATATTCTTCAAGAATTGCAAAGAGCATGCTTCAAAATCTCCCCAAGGGTTGCACAGTTCAAGGGCCTTCTCTGGTTCAGTCAGATCGACCCTAAGATCTCCCTGTTTCTTATCCAGTTGAAGATTCCAAGACCTAGTCTGGTTCAGTTAAATCGACCCTAAGATTTTCCTGTTTCTTATCCAGTCAAAGGCCTTCTCTGGTTCAGTCAGATCGACCCTAAGATCTCCCTGTTTCTTATCTAGTTGAAGATTCCAAGACCTAGTCTGGTTCAGTTAAATCGACCCTAAGATTTTCCTGTTTCTTATCCAGTCAAAGGCCTTCTCTGGTTCAGTCAGATCGACCCTAAGATCTCTCTGTTTCTTATCCAGCTGAAGATGTCAAGACCTTGTCCGGTTCAGTTAAATCGACCCTAAGATTTTCCTGTTTCTTATCCAGTCAAAGGCCTTCTCTAGTCCAGTTAAATCGATCCCTAAAAGATTTTCCTGATGAAGACTCAGTAGAAGATATCCAAGATTCTCTCAACGTTACTGTTGAGGTTGAAGTCGCCCAAGATTCTCTCAGCGATACTGTTGAGGTTGGAGTCGCCCAAGTTTCTCTCAGCGTTCCTGTTGAGGTAGTAATCACCCCAGATTCTCTCCCTGTTACTGTGGAGGTAGTAATCGCCCCAGGTTCTCTCAGCGTTCCTCTTGAGGTAGTAATCGCCCAAGGTTCTCTCAGCGTTCCTGTTGAGGTAGTAACCATCCCTGGTTCATTCATCACCTTCTGAAGCTCCAGATCCAATTCCTGTAATCAGTCAGGACACATCTATACAAAGAGTTTGAAGACCAGCTCCTGTAACAGGCCAGGTAATCATTTTCTTCTTCAGGTACGCAAGTTCTCGCTAAGGAATCTCTTACGCGATCGACATCCAGATGGCATCCACCTTCCATCATCTCTTAGCATGGCATCTATAAGTCCATCATCCTATCCATCAATCTCCAAATGGCATCTGTAAGCCCATTCCCCACATCACACTACTATGTGAGCGCAAATTTCTGGGCACTCTAGTGTTCAATCATCTTCCACCTTCGGATTACGAAAGGCACGTCAGCCAATCTGCATCCTCAGGTCTAAGAAGATTGAACAGGGGAAACTGTTGTACCCCAAAATTTGCCCTCCCATATTCTTCAAGAATTGCAAAGAGCATGCTTCAAAATCTCCCCAAGGGTTGCATAGTTCAAGGGCCTCCTAACAGTCCAAAACTAGGGTTTTAGGTCTGGCAAAGAAATTGAAGTTTTCAAGGGTCCAATCAAGTCCCACATGCCTACAAACATGGTCAAGCATCCTCATACCAAGTTTCAAGACCTACAACACAAAATTGCACAGTCAAAAACCCTAATTGCCCTACAATCAACTGCAGGGGCAAAATGGTCATTTGACAGTCAAAATTCCAAATTTTTGGTCAACATCTTATTTTGAAGCCACAAACATCATTTGATCAATTATTGATCATGATTCTCAAAGCATGGCTCAAAAATTCTCAAGATGCAAAAGTTTCCATATTTGGACAGTTGAAAAAGTCAACTGTAACTTGACCAAGGCATAACTTCCACATGGTTTATCAGAAAAATTCCATCCAAATCTCATTTTGAAGAGAAAGACATTTCCTACAACTCCTCTTCACACTTCAAGTCCAATAAATGCTCTCACAAAAAGTTATCAATTTCAACATTATAGGTCATTTTCAAAAGTCAACAAAAAGACACTTTAAGTCAAAGACCATAACTTGAGATTGGTAAATCAAAATGACATGGGACCAAAGGCATTGGTTAGAGGACTTCACGACCTCTCCAAAATGTCCAAGAACATGATCAAAGCTTAAAAATTGAGCAAGATATGCCTTGTGGAAGTTGGGAAATTTTTGGGAATTTTGAAAAGTCAACTTTACTTCAAATGCCTCAAAATTGCTAATGGGCCACATTTTCTTCCAAGATTCATCATCCAAAGGCTATGCACGACCATTTGGCCCAAAGGGGATTTATTTCATCATTTTTATTTATTTATTTGAATTTTTAATTACAATTAATTCATTTAATTAAATAAAATATGGAAAAAATACTAAACCAATGCATTTGAATCTTTTTATGCAGTATTTGCTCTCCTTAAAGACTCAAGATTCGTGCACAACCCAAATTGGAAAGATTGGCCATGATTGGAATCAAAATCACATGGAAAAGATTTGAAAAAATATGCATGAAAATCAAATATTCCATACATCAATGCAAAGGGTTTTGGATCCAAATTTCAACCCTAATCCGTTCCCATACATATACTGATGCAAACCCTAAAGCTCAAGAACCTTGAAGCTGCGCCCAAAACCTCTTATGCACTTTGCAACTTTTGTCAAAAAGTCAAAACTGAAAACACCATTCAAAAGCGTTTCAAGGCAAAAGAACTATCTCAAAAGCTTCCTGAGACTCCTCTGAACACAATCCAATCAAAATCATATCCCCATACACAAAGAACGGAGAATTGCCATTGTTGTTTTTTAGGGTTGCAGGAACCACGAATTAGGGCTTTACGCCTGGGGAAAAATTAGCCAACCTAAGTGGCATCATTGGAATCAGGAGCTCATGACGAACCAATTTCATATGTCGCGCTCAATTTATGAGCGACAAGGTTCTATTCGCTATTTTTTTGTGTGTCATATAGTGGGGGTTTAAAACCCCCGCAATCTTGTTCTATTTTTTCAGGCCAAAAGCAAACGAGTGGAGAAGATGATGACTTGTCTCAGCCTGGTTGGAGCGTTCAAATATTTTAGCGCGTTTTTTGTTTCTACCAATAAACATGCTTTTTTCTCATATAATAATTTTATCCCATTATATTTATGAATGAACATGCAGTACAGTTGGTGGAAGGTAACGCTGGCAAGCCTTGGGACCTGGGTTCGAATCCCAGGTCCCCCCATATTCTTGTTTATTTTTCTTTGCAATACGTTCAGGTACTCCACAAGCCCAGACGTCCACCATACGTCCACAATCCAAGCATGCCACATGGCTCAGAATCTCAATCCAAGGCCCTGATCTGATGAACACCATACTCGTTGGTCAATGTTCCACACGCCAACATGAAAAGTCAAAAAGGCCTCCAATGATGGGCCAGAATTGATGAATCATACCTCCAAATGGGCCTACAAACCCCCCATGTTTGCATTCTTTTCTCTATTTCTTTTATTCTTTTCTATTAGTTATTTTAATTCTTTTCTCTATTTTATTTAATTCCATAAAATTGATCTTTTAAATATAAATAACAAAAAAAAATAATCAGAAAGACAAAAATAAAAAATATATTTTATTTAAACATTTTTTTGTGAATAAATCTTATTAAATAATTTAGCTTTTTAAATCTAGGTTTAATTCTAATATTTTTTCTTAATAAACTAAAAAATGTAGAATTAGGGTTTTAAGTATTTTTTTATTCTTTTTCTTTTCTTTCACCATAATTAATTATTAAATATTATTTTTGTAAATAAATTGCCATGTAAATAATTAGGTTAATTTTAGGTTCAATTTTAACATGTTTTTTAATAAATTAAAAATAGTTAGAATTAGGTTTAAATTCCATTAATTCTCATTAAAATCCATAAATACAAGAAACTCCAAAAAATAATTTCCTTTCTCATTTAATTTAATTAATTTCATAATTATAATTTAATTTCCTTAAAAGGGTCCAACGCCCCTCGCATTCCCGAGTTTAATTCTCTTCGCATTTTTATTTCTTTTTGTGAATATTCATGTAATTCTCCCAAAGCCATGTAATAGCTTAATTAGACATTTATATTTCCGCATTATTTTTTATTTCAAATCGGGTCTTGGACTAATTTGGCGATGTGGACCCGCGCCTTTGTAATAGCGTAGGACTTTTAATTCCGCATCTTTTAAACTGTTAATTAACCTGCATGAAAGAATGAATGCCAAAATAAAAGCAACGCGTAGATCACCAATGCATGAACAAGACAAAAATAAATGAACATGACACACAAATCACACACCACCCCTAGGGTACGCCTCACTGTTGCCTTGCCCCTCGAAAGGTGATCGTCGAGTAGAGGACGTTTTAGTAAGTCCTCATGACCATGAACATGGCATGAGGGTAGCTTATAAGGTGTCTTCCTATTGCTCCGGTGATCACCATGTCCCGAACCCTCGAATTGACCCGAACACCTCCAACGGTGGTGCTACCTACCTCTCAATGGTGGGATGGCACTACTTTAAGGACATTTACACAGACGAATTCCTTATGGTTGGTAGACGACTCTAGATACTTGCTCTAATTTGAAAACAAATCAAAAAAATACTTTTCACACCGACACCTTTTCAAAAAGCTTTCGAAAGCAACTTTTCAAACACTCTTGAGGACCGATACAAGAGTCGAACTGAAATTTTCAAAGAACTTTTTTAAACCCATAGTTGAAAAGCAAACAGACCATTTTTGAAAACACAATGAGCAAGTATCTAAGAGCCCATGGATAACCATGGATAGAAAGGGTGCTAACACCTTCCCTTTCTATAAATCTACCTCCCGAACCGAGAGCAATCTCTATAAGGAATTTTTCTGTGCTTTTGTCCTTTCCATTTGGAGAAAATAAAAGACGGTGGCGACTCTTGCTTCCGCGACATTTCGCGAACCAGCGTTAAACAGTCAGTTCCAGATCCACCGATCACAGAACTGGCGACTCTGCTGGGGATTATTATAAAGTGAGGTGTACCTTAGGATAGTTCATAACTGTGTTTTCAATTGTATTGACTTGCTTGCTTTAAATTGTGGGTTGCTTGGGAGTTACATAGATCCTAACCCGGATCTGGGGATACCCTGTTTAGGTAGCATAAGCTGTAAGGGACCTGTCCGGCGTAGACCGACATGGGTGAAGCAGTGGCTACGTTGGTGTGGCACCTTGGTCTGTACCGATATCCCTTGTGTTGCAACGAGGAGAATATGGGTCTTCTGAGGAGTCATTAAGCACCAACAACCTTAGAACCTTAAATGACACAACTTGGCCATTAGAACAGTAGCAGTATGCTACGCCCATTGAGGCTAAACTCTCGTGATGGTTCTGGCCGCAAGAAAAGATTGCGATGCTGGAGTTATGACCGATTGAGGGTAGTCAATGATATTGGGATCCTCTAAGAACCCGGTTACTTTGATAGGACAGGTATGAACCAACAAACTGAAAGAGGGTAATACCTAGACCTCATGCTGGCCTAAACTTTAAGGGCTTGTCTTGTGTGACTTGTGTGCCTTACCATGTTTGCCTTTGTATCTATTTGTGGTGTGCTTTATCATAACATCATAACATCATGAGCATTGCATGCATCCTGCATAAGGACTGACTATTTCAAAGACAAGAGGGTTTCACCTTTGCTCTGTTTTGTAGGACATCATGATGCCTGTGCGAAGGAATACTATCCGGTTCAGCTTTGTTCACCCACCTGAGTTACTTGAAGAATTGGTTAGCAGAATTCCAAATACTACTTCCTTCATCCAGAGGCATGGTTCTCTTCTCAGTTTAGTCACTGCAAAGCGGGATCAACAGTTGATGAGTGTCCTGACCCAGTTCTATGACCCTCTGTACCAGTGCTTCACCTTTCAAGACTTCCAGCTGGTCCCTACCCTGGAAGAGTTCTCTGATTTGCTTGGTATCCCTATCTTAGATCAGACTCCTTACACTGGTTGGGAAAAGACCCTCAGGCTTGAGGAGGTTGCTGCAGCTCTTCCTTTGACACATCAAGAAGTAATGGATAACTGGGTGACTAGAAGCGGAGTTAAGGGTTTCTTGGCCAAGTTTCTGATTGGTAAAGCTAACAGTTTCTGGAATGACTTGGACTTTAGGGCATATGAAGACATCTTGGCTCTCTTAATCTATGGGCTAGTCTTGTTTCCTAATCCTGACAACTTCATCAATGTCACTGCCATAAGGATCTTTATGTCTCAGAATCCTGTGCCCACTCTCTTGGGTGATATCCTGCAACAACTTCATGCTCGTACTGCCCGAAGACGAGGAACTCTATGGTGTTGTATCCCTTTGTTGGTGAGGTGGTTTATTTCGCACCTCCCTAAGTTCGTACTAAAGAACCAAGAAGGAAGAGGTTGGGCTCATAGGTTAATGTCTCTCACTGATAAGGACATCATTTGGACTTGCAGAGGTTTGGATGAGATAGCTGTTATTGATCGTTGCGGGGAATATCCTAATGTTCCTTTGATTGGTACTCAAGGAGGGATATCTTACAATCCATGTCTAGCACTCCGTCAGTTCGGAAGAGCCAGCAGAGCAGGGCCTCATGAGATGTTGGTGCCTCACATCAGTTTTGAGTTTCAGGTGGATAGTGACGAGCTGCGTCATAAATTCATCAAGGCTTGGGACAAAGTTCATAAAGCTGACCCACAAGAGTTGGGGCCAAAGACTTCTCTACCTATGGAAGCCTACTACAAATGGGTTCGCATCCGTGCTCAGAAGTTAGGTATGTCGTACGAAGCTGTCAGACCCATCATTCTTGAGTATCCTGACAAAGAAGGGGCTCCTCCAACTGTCCTCCCTCCTCAGATACCTACTGATTATGAGACATTAAAGAGGTCTTGGTCGCAACTACGAGAAGAGCGGGATTCTTACCGGGATAAGTTCAACGAGCAGGAATTGAAGATCCAGAAGCTGACAAAGCAGTTGGAGAATGAGCGAGCTCTGAATGATTACATCCGTACTGAGAAGAGGAGGCCATGGGATCAATGAGGAACTCTGGATGTTCTTTTGCAGTTTTATTTCCTTTTTCAGTATTTTCCTTTCATGTAACGCCTAAGGGCAACCTGTTGAACAATTTAAGTTTCAAAGTTGAATCTAATGAAGTGTGTTCCTTTTTGTTTACAAAGTTGATTCCCGATTGTCTTTGAAAACATAAATCATACGCATTCCATTCATCATGTGCATAGCAGGTTTTCTTCTTTTCAGGTTGCTTACTGTTCTTCGCTGTTTATTTCAGCATCATGAATCCTGACTCATCATCAACCGAGATGTCTATCAAGGCTCTTCAGGCGCAGAATGCACAATTTCAGGAACTGATCATGGGTTTGGCTCAGGGCCAAGAAGAGCTGAAGGCTTTGCTCCTAAAGAAGGAGAAGGAGAAGAAGAAGAAGAAGAGAACTGTTCTTTTCAACTCGGGCCGAAGGTTTGGCAACACTCTGCAAAATGAAGAGGTTGGTTCTTCTATAGGCAAGAGCAGTCCCCAAGGGGGAAAAGGTCCTAGTCCAGTAGTCTCTGACAACGAGACTGACTTCAATGAGGAACAGTATCCTCCGGCAGAAGACCGGTATAAGCAGTTGGAAGACAGACTGAATGCAATGGAGATCCAACAAGTGCCTGGGCTGGATTTCGGAGATTTGGGCTTATCTACTGGTGTGATTATTCCTCACAAGTTTAAGGCACCATCCTTTACCAAATATGTCGGGGCGTCTTGTCCCAAGCTACACCTCAGATCTTATGTGCGGAAGATTCAACCGTACTCAGTGGACAGGAACTTGTGGATCCACTTCTTCCAGGAGAGTCTTTCAGGGACTCATATCGAATGGTTCTATCAGCTGGATGGGACCAAAGTTCGTAACTGGGAGGAGTTGGCTACTGCTTTCTATAAGCAGTATCAATATAATGCCGACCTTGCTCCTACACGTACCCAACTCCAGGGTATGTTGCTAGGATCAAGCGAAGGTTTCAAAGAGTATGCGCAGAAGTGGAGGGATCTGGCTGGCAGGGTGCAACCTCCGTTAACTGACCGGGAGTTGGTAGACATGTTCTTGGGGACCCTATCTGGGCCGTTTTTCAACCATCTTATCGGTAACTCATCTGCAGGGTTTACTGATCTTATTCTGACTGGAGAGAGAATAGAGGCTGGAATGAAGTCTGGCAAAATTCAGAAGGGTGCATCTGTAAGTTCTGAGAAGAAGCCCTTTAAGAAGGAGGCTAGTGTTGTATATGGGTCCAGAAGACAAGAGAAACCCGCACGCCGCCAATCTGTCAACGCGGTGATGATTGCTAAGCCTGCTGCCGCTCCTCGGCAAACCAATCCTCAAAGGGCTGAAAGACCCAGAAGAGAGTTTACCCGTCTGAGTATGACCCTATCGCAAATCTTGCCGCAGTTGCTGTCCACCAACCTAGTGACTGTTAGAGAGGCCCCAAAAGTTGTGAACACTGCCTCTCCGAAATACAATCCAAATGCCCGTTGTGCTTATCACTCCGATAGCCCGGGGCATTCCACGGATGACTGTTGGGCCTTAAGGAATAAGGTGCAAGACCTTATTGACGCAAAAGAGATACAGTTTGAAGCGCCTGAGAGGCCAAATGTAGTGACTGCTCCTATGCCCCAACATGGAGTAAATGCCGTCGATGAAGATGTGTACGCCGTTTCTGTGAATGATGTAGCTACTCCCTTAATGACTGTTAAGAGGAACCTACTTCTGGCCGGTTTATTTCTGGGTTGTAGTGAAGGTTGCCTTTTCTGTGCTGTTTCCCTTTCTGGTTGTCCTTTGCTGAAGTTGGGCATCCAAAGCCTGATGGACAGCAAAGAGATTCTGTTCAAGAAGACTGCTGTTCAGTTTGTTCCGGTAGAAGAAGTTTATGTTGTTACCATCCTTAATAATCCGATCAAGGCTCTCCCAAGGAAGCCGGTTCAAATCATGACTGTCGCACCTGTTGTTATTACTGTTCCGGGGCCTCTCCCCTACGAATCTGATAAGGCTGTCCCCTGGCACTACGGGGCAGACGTGTATGTACATGGAATCAAGCAAGAGTTCAACACTGGTACCAGCATTAGCAATATCACTGGTCCAGCAAAAGTTACCCGCAGTGGCAGGCTCTTCTCGCCTGACATTGCGCCGCCAGCCATTCGAAGACCCCTCACTATAACACCTACAAATGTACCTGTTCCCAGTTCTGATCAAGTTGTGTCCCCCGCTGCCGAGTCATCTAATGCTCGGGGCAAAGGGATTGAAGATGAGCCTGCCCGGATGGAGGCACCAAAATCTGTGACTGCTGAGGCCTCCCAACAAGAGATGGAGGAAATTCTGAAAATAATCAAGAAGAGTGACTTTAATGTTGTCGAGCAGCTGGGGCATACGCCCTCCAAGATCTCCATGCTCTCCTTATTACTGTGCTCAGAGGCCCATGCTAAGGCCTTGATTTCATTTCTCAAGACGGCCCATGTACCACAGGAGACATCTGCTGTCCAGTTTACTGATTGCGTAGCCAATTTGACAGCCGACAATGGTTTGGGTTTCTCGGATGCTGACCTTACTGCTAAGGGAAAGGACCACAATGACGCCCTGCATGTCTCTATTGAATGCAAGGGCACTACTCTCGCGCATGTGTTGGTGGACACTGGTTCTTCCCTGAATGTGCTACCCAAGAAGGCCTTGGACCGGTTGGATTGTGAGGGCCTGGAGCTGAAACCTAGCAATATCATCGTCAGAGCCTTTGACGGTTCTAAGAGGATGGTTCATGGAGAAGTAGACATTCCTATCCGGGTGGGTTCTCAAGTATTCGACTCTACTTTCTATGTGATGGATATCCATCCATCGTATTCTTGTCTACTGGGTCGACCTTGGATCCACAAAGCTGGGGCAGTGACCTCTACCCTGCACCAGAAGCTCAAGTACCCCGTCAGAGGGAAGATTGTCACCGTGCAGGGGGAGGAGGAGTATATGGTGAGCCATTTGAATTCCTTCAGGTATATTGAGATGGACGGGGAGTTTATTGAAACCCCCTTTCAGCATTTCGAAGAGGTACCTCCAACATTGGCAGCAGCGGAAACAGTGGTGGAAGAGGATGTCCCCTTGAAGATGGCTTCCCTAAAGGATGCCCGGGCTGTGATCAAGAAAGGTGAATGTGCTAACTGGGGCAGGCTCCCTGATTTTACACAAAAAACTGACAAGTTTGAACTGGGTTTTACTGCAGAGGGTCAGAAGGTTGTACGCAAGGCAAAGACCAGAAGACCTCCTGTGCTCATTACCAATCCAGGAGTGAATGCTGTTGGGGACGAAGATGAAGTGGAAGAGTAAGAGTTTGAAAGCTGGATCTACCCGACGACCGATGGTGGATTGACCAATTGGACTTCTAAAGATCATACTCCTGTTACTTTTGTTACGCAGTAATAAACTCCTATGTTTTGTTATTTGTAATAAACAATTAAAACTCTATGGCCCGGTGTCTTACCCGAGGCACCGTTGGCTTCATTTGTGAGGGCATATTGATTGTCATTTCATATATCATGAATAAAGATCTTGGACGTTTTTTCGCATTTCAAATCTTATGCTCCTTTTCTTTCTTTCCTTTCTTTATATATTGCAAAACAATTGTATTTACACACACTCACTCATACAGGTTTCAATCCACTCTGGATCTCACTGGTAACGACTCTGCTACTGCCAGTTATAACTTCGAAAATCCGATCAACTTAGCCGAAGACGAAGGTGAATATGATTGTGAAGTTCATGGCGAGCTCGCAAGACTGCTACTCCAGGAAGAGAGGGCAATTCAACCACATGAAGAGCCAGTGGAAACGATAAATCTGGGTACTGAGACGGACAGGAAGGAAGTTAAGATTGGTGCTAACCTAGAGCTCAGCGTGAAGCAACGGTTGACTCAGATGCTACATGACTACATGGAAATCTTTGCCTGGTCCTACGAAGACATGCCCGGTTTGGATACTGATATTGTGGTCCATCATTTGCCTACCAAGGAAGACTGCCCTCCGGTCAAGCAAAAGGTCCGCCGTATGCGTCCAGAGATGTCTGAGAAGATCAAAGCCGAGGTTATGAAACAGTTTGATGCCGGGTTCCTTGCAGTGACTTCTTACCCTCAGTGGGTTGCTAATGTGGTGCCGGTACCTAAGAAGGATGGAAAGGTCAGAATGTGTGTCGACTACAGGGATCTGAACAGGGCCAGCCCCAAGGATGACTTCCCCTACCTCACATTGATGTCCTTGTTGACAATACTGCTCAGCATAAGGTGTTCTCCTTCATGGATGGTTTTTCAGGTTACAATCAGATTAAGATGGCTCCTGAAGACATGGAAAAGACTACCTTTGTCACTCAATGGGGCACCTTCTGCTACAAGGTCATGCCTTTTGGACTGAAAAATGCTGGGGCAACCTACCAATGTGCCATGGTTGCTTTATTTCATGACATGATCCATCATGAGATAGAAGTGTATGTTGACGACATGATCGCAAGGTCCCAGACTGAGGAAGAGCACCTAGATCATCTGCAGAAATTGTTTAATCGTATGAAGTTGTATAAGCTGAGGTTGAACCCGAACAAGTGCACCTTCGGGGTAAGATCTGGAAAGTTGCTAGGCTTCATCGTAAGTGATAAGGGTATTCAAGTGGACCCTGCCAAGGTCAAAGCCATTCAAGAGATGCCAGTTCCTAAGACAGAGAAAGAGGTCAGAGGCTTTTTAGGACGCCTGAATTACATTGCCCGATTCATCTCACACCTGACCGCTACCTGTGAACCAATCTTCAAGCTGCTGAAGAAAGATCAGGTAGTACGTTGGAATGATGAATGTCAGGCCTCTTTTGACAGAATCAAAGAGTATCTCCAAGAACCACCCATTCTTATGCCACCGGTTGAGGGGAGACCTCTGATATTATACCTGACAGTGCTTGACAACTCAATGGGGTGTGTACTGGGGCAGCATGACGAGTCTGGCCGAAAAGAGCATGCCATTTATTACCTTAGCAAAAAGTTTACCGACTATGAGACCCGATACTCACTGCTCGAGAAAACTTGTTGCGCTTTGGTATGGGCTGCTCGCCGGCTGAGACAGTATATGCTGACTCACACTACCTTGTTGATCTCAAAGATGGATCCTATAAAGTACATATTTGAAAAGCCTGCTCTGTCTGGGAGAATAGCAAGATGGCAAATGATCTTGACAGAATACGACATCCAGTACACGACTCAGAAAGCCATCAAAGGAAGTGTATTGGCAGACCACTTGGCACATCAGGCAGTAGACGACTATCAGTCAATGAACTTCGAGTTTCCAGACGAGAGCATCATGATAGTGACTGATTGTGAAGTACCTGGACCGGATGAAGGACCTGAGGAAGGATCCCGATGGTCTATGCACTTTGATGGAGCCTCCAACGCTTTGGGTAACGGTATCGGCGCTGTGATCATATCTCCTCAAGGCACTCATACTCCACTCACTGCCCGGCTATGTTTCAACTGCACCAACAACATGGCGGAGTATGAGGCGTGCATCATGGGTCTTCAAGCTGCGATCGACTTAAGGATCAAGTTTCTGAGTGTCTTCGGAGATTCCGCTATCGTGATCAATCAGATCAAAGGAGAGTGGGATACGAAACATCTGAATCTTATTCCTTACAGAGAATGTGTGTTGACCTTGATCCCCCACTTCACAAAGATAACCTTTGAACACTTTCCGAGAGAGGAGAATCAGTTAGCGGACGCGTTAGCTACAATGTCTTCCATGTTCAAGGTCAAATGGGACAATGATGCTCCCCGGATCATTATCTGGAAAATGGACGAACCGGCATACTGTTGTGATCTTGAGACTGAATTGGTGACTGAGAAGCCTTGGTACCATGAGGTGAAAAGATACTTGGAAGCTCAGGAATACCCTGAAGGTTCATCTGTCAACGATAAGAAGTTTCTGAGAAGGTTCGCAGCGAAGTTCTTCCTTAGCAACGGCATCCTGTATAAGCGAAACCATGATTCGACCTTACTGCGTTGTGTGGATAAGACAGAAGCAGAAAGGATCATGGAAGAGTTACATGAAGGGACCTTCGGTACACATTCCAGTGGACACACTATGGCAAAGAAAATCCTTCGGGCAGGGTATTTCTGGTCCACAATGGAAGCCGACTGCTACCAACATTCTCGGACATGCCATAAATGCCAGATATATGCAGACAAGGTGCACGTTCCTCCAGTTCCTCTAAATGTCCTAACTGCACCTTGGCCTTTTGCAATGTGGGGCATTGATATGATCGGTGAGATCAGACCTACGACATCCAACGGGCATCGCTTCATCCTGGTAGCGATTGATTACTTCACGAAGTGGGTTGAAGCAGCTTCCTACGCTACGGTAACCAAGACTATTGTGGCACGGTTCATTCGGCATAACCTGATCTATCGATACGGCGTCCCCGAGAGGATCATTACAGACAACGGTACCAATCTCAATAACAAGATGATCACTGAGCTCTGCGAGCAGTTTAAGATACAGCACCACAACTCTTCTCCTTATCGGCCGAAAATGAATGGGGCTGTAGAAGCAGCAAATAAGAACATTAAGAAAATCGTGCAGAAGATGACAGTGACTTATAAAGATTGGCACGAGATGTTACCGTTCGCTCTACATGGGTACCGTACCTCAGCCAGGACGTCAACCGGGGCAACTCCCTTCTCCTTGGTCTACGGTATGGAGGCAGTCTTACCGATCGAAGTGCAGATACCCTCTCTCCGAATAATGAAGGATGCAGATCTGAGTGAAGATGATTGGATCCAGACACGACTTGATCAACTAAACTTAATTGACGAAAATAGACTTGCCGCTATTTGTCATGGTCAGACGTATCTGAAATGTATGATCAGGGCATTTAACAAAAAGGTCAGACCACAGGAATATCAAGTTGGGGATCTGGTAATCAAACGTATCATCCTTCCTCAGAGTGATCCAAGGGGCAAATGGACCCCTACGTACGAAGGGCCATTTGTGGTTAAACATGTGTTCTCAGGAGGAGCCATGATTCTAACCAATATGGATGGTGACGACCTTCCTCACCCTGCTAATGCAGACATAGTAAAAAGATACTACGCATAATAAAGACCCGCTAGGCTGACATGCCTAGGCAAAAATTAGGGCTTCCCGGCGAACCAAAAGGGTTCGGGCAAAATGAAGGGATGAAATAAAAAAAAATCTGTACACCCGGAAAGTCGAAAACCTGAAAAGGTGGCTTGGGCAAAAATGGGTATCCCGGTGGACTGAAAACCCGAAAGGGCGGTCCAGGCAAAAGTTAGGGATAAAAGCGTAATACTATGTCTCATTGGATCACTTTGCATCCAGAATCCGGTATCTACATCTAGTTCAGACGGCATCGATCAATCAGCTTCATCTTCAACTAAGGTCATCAAGTGATGAGACGCTCGAAGATATAAGGGCAATAGTAGAGTTGGAACCCAGTAGGATTATTCATTTCACACAGCTGTTTTATTTTCTCTTGTACAAATTTGTATAAACTCTTTTACCCGGAGGCGTTCTCTTACTAGGACGTCAGCGTCTTGTACATAAAACGCCTATTTTACAGGCAAATTCAAAAATCAATACAAACATACTTTTCAGCTCAAATTGCCATTTGTTTTTCCTTTTCTGTTTTGTTTTGCGAAGAACGTCCAAGGTTCAATTTGTGATATATGCATTGACAATAATTTGCTAACTCATGAATATTTGCATACGAAACAAAGGATTAATTACAGGTAACATTAGAAACAGGGGCAATAAAGAGTTGTCTAAGCAATCTAATTGTTCTATCCTTCAAGGTATCAAGGTAGGTTCAGCTGAAGAACATAACCAGTACATCTTAATTCCCCAGAGAATAAGCCAGCAAGTCAATGCACTCTCCCCAAGCAAAGCTATAATATCAGCCTTAAGGAATTTGAGTATCCCCCGAAGATCTCAACATTCCCCAGCACAGTATACGGATATTCTTAACGAGCATCCCTGGCAGTCTTGGTCTAAAGATTGTCCCCCGGCGGTATATTAAACATTCAATGGAGTTACTTCCAGTACAGTTCAAAATTTCCCCAGGAGAGTCCAATCCAGCTTCCCCAGGAAAGTTGGAATCCATCTCCCCAAACGGTAAGCTTATCCCCAGTAGATTCTGGAAGCTTATCCTTGCAGAGCACGAACGCGTCTCCCGGCTTTATTCAAAGAGTTTATTTCCCTACCAGGATATAACTGGGTTATCCTCAGCCAAAATCCATGGAAAGATCGTCCTCGGCAAAGTCTTCTTATCCCCAGCGAAGTCCATTAACACTTCCAACATAACAATGGTATCCCCAGCAAAGTTACCATTAACATCTCAACAAAGTACCATTCTCCCCACAGAGTATTTCTTCCCAGCAAGATCGTTAGAGTATTTTTCTCCCCACAGTAATCCATTCGCCAAGTTTATTCCCCAACGGAGTTATCTTCTCCTACCGGTATTCTTGCAACTATCATCCCTAGCGGAAGTAAAGATCTATTATTCAAACATCAGCCCAGGAGTGACTTCCCGACACCCGTCAAGGATTTACTTTCCTAGACAAAAACACACATTCATAAACATCGCATTTCCATGCATTATAGTATGCATATACGCATCATATCTTACAAATCTCATTTATGTTGAGAACATCATTGCTTGATCCATACCACGCATTGCATATGACTAACCTTTACCTTTCAGGAAAAGATTCAGTTAAGTTCTCAGCTATATTCCAAGACCTAGTCTGGTTCAGTTAAATCGACCCTAAGATTTTCCTGTTTCTTATCCAGTCAAAGGCCTTCTCTGGTTCAGTCAGATCGACCCTAAGATCTCCCTGTTTCTTATCCAGTTGAAGATTTCAAGACCTTGACCGGTTCAGTTAAATCGACCCTAAGATTTTCTTGTTTCTTATCTAGTCAAAGGCCTTCTCTGGTTCAGTCAGATCGACCCTAAGATCTCCCTGTTTCTTATCCAGTTGAAGATTTCAAGACCTTGACCGGTTCAGTTAAATCGACCCTAAGATTTTCCTTTTTCTTATCCAGTCAAAGACCTTCTCTGGTTCAGTCAGATCGACCCTAAGATCTCCCTGTTTCTTATCTAGTTGAAAATTCCAAGACCTAGTCTGGTTCAGTTAAATCGACCCTAAGATTTTCCTGTTTCTTATCCAGTCAAAGGCCTTCTCTGGTTCAGTCAGATCGACCCTAAGATCTCCCTGTTTCTCTCAGCGTTCCTGTTGAGGTAGTAATCACCCCAGATTCTCTCCCCGTTACTGTGGAGGTAGTAATCGCCCCAGGTTCTCTCAGCGTTCCTGTTGAGGTAGTAATCGCCCAAGGTTCTCTCAGCGTTCCTGTTGAGGTAGTAACCATCCCTGGTTCATTCATCACCTTTTGAAGCTCCATATCCAATTCCTGTAATTAGTCAGGACACATCTATACAAAGAGTTTGAAGACCAGCTCCTGTAACAGGCCAGGTAATCATTTTCTTCTTCAGGTACGCAAGTTCTCGCTAAGGAATCTCTTACGCGATCGACATCCAGATGGCATCCACCTTCCATCATCTCTTAGCATGGCATCTATAAGCCCATAATCCTATCCATCAATCTCCAAATGGCATCTGTAAGCCCATTCCCCACATCACACTACTATGTGAGCGCAAATTTCTGGGCACTCTAGTGTTCAATCATCTTCCACCTTCGGATTACGAAAGGCACGTCAGCCAATCTGCATCCTCAGGTCTAAGAAGATTGAACAGGGGCAACTGTTGTACCCCAAAATTTGCCCTCCCATATTCTTCAAGAATTGCAAAGAGCATGCTTCAAAATCTCCCCAAGGGTTGCACAGTTCAAGGGCCTCCTAACAGTCCAAAACTAGGGTTTTAGGTCTGGCAAAGAAATTGAAGTTTTCAAGGGTCCAATCAAGTCCCACATGCCTACAAACATGGTCAAGCATCCTCATACCAAGTTTCAAGACTTACAACACAAAATTGCACAGTCAAAAACCCTAATTGCCCTACAATCAACTGCAGGGGCAAAATGGTCATTTGACAGTCAAAAGTCCAAATTTTTGGTCAACATCTTATTTTGAAGCCACAAACATCATTTGATCAATTCTTGATCATGATTCTCAAAGCATGGCTCAAAAAGTCTCAAGATGCAAAAGTTTCCATATTTGGACAGTTGAAAAAGTCAACTGTAACTTGACCAAGGCATAACTTCCACATGGTTTATTAGAAAAATTACATCCAAAGCTCATTTTGAATAGAAAGACATTTCCTACAACTCCTCTTCACACTTCAAGTCCAAGAAATGCTCTCACAAAAAGTTATCAATTTCAACATTATAGGTCATTTTCAAAAGTCAACAAAAAGACACTTTAAGTCAAAGACCATAACATGAGATTGGTAAATCAAAATGACATGGGACCAAAGGAATTGGTTAGAGGACTTCAAGACCTCTCCAAAATGGCCAAGAACATGATCAAAGCTTAAAAATTGAGCAAGATATGCCTTGTGGAAGTTGGGAAATTTTTGGGAATTTTGAAAAGTCAACTTTACTTCAAATGCCTCAAAATTGCTAATGGGCCACATTTTCTTCCAAGATTCATCATCCAAAGGCTATGCACGACCATTTGGCCCAAAGGGGATTTATTTCATCATTTTTATTTATTTATTTGAATTTTTAATTACAATTAATTCATTTAATTAAATAAAATATGGAAAAAAATACTAAACCAATGCATTTGAATCTTTTTATGCAGTATTTGCTCTCCTTAAAGACTCAAGATTCGTGCACAACCCAAATTGGAAAGATTGGCCATGATTGGAATCAAAATCACATGGAAAAGATTTGAAAAAATATGCATGAAAATCAAATATTCCATACATCAATGCAAAGGGTTTTGGATCCAAATTTCAACCCTAATCCGTTCCCATACATATACTGATGCAAACCCTAAAGCTCAAGAACCTTGAAGCTGCGCCCAAAACCTCTTATGCACTTTGCAACTTTTGTCAAAAAGTCAAAACTGAAAACACCATTCAAAAGCGTTTCAAGGCAAAAGAACTATCCCAAAAGCTTCCTGAGACTCCTCTGAACACAATCCAATCAAAATCATATCCCCATACACAAAGAACGGAGAATTGCCATTGTTGTTTTTTAGGGTTGCAGGAACCACGAATTAGGGCTTTACGCCTGGGGAAAAATTAGCCAACCTAAGTGGCATCATTGGAATCAGGAGCTCATGACGAACCAATTTCATATGTCGCGCTCAATTTATGAGCGACAGGGTTCTATTCGCTATTTTTTTGTGTGTCATATAGTGGGGGTTTAAAACCCCCGCAATCTTGTTCTATTTTTTCAGGCCAAAAGCAAACGAGTGGAGAAGATGATGACTTGTCTCAGCCTGGTTGGAGCGTTCAAATATTTTAGCGCGTTTTTTGTTTCTACCAATAAACATGCTTTTTTCTCATATAATAATTTTATCCCATTATATTTATGAATGAACATGCAGTACAGTTGGTGGAAGGTAACGCTGGCAAGCCTTGGGACCTGGGTTCGAATCCCAAGTCCCCCCATATTCTTGTTTATTTTTCTTTGCAATACGTTCAGGTACTCCACAAGCCCAGACGTCCACCATACATCCACAATCCAAGCGTGCCACATGGCTCAGAATCTCAATCCAAGGGCCCTGATCTGATGAACACCATACTCGTTGGTCAACGTTCCACACGCCAGCATGAAAAGTCAAAAAGGCCTCCAATGATGGGTCAGAATTGCTGAATCATACCTCCAAATGGGCCTACAAACCCCCCATGTTTGCATTCTTTTCTCTATTTCTTTTATTCTTTTCTATTAGTTATTTTAATTCTTTTCTCTATTTTATTTAATTCCATAAAATTGATCTTTTAAATATAAATAACAAAAAAAAAATCAGAAAGACAAAAATAAAAAATATATTTTATTTAAACATTTTTTTGTGAATAAATCTTATTAAATAATTTAGCTTTTTAAATCTAGGTTTAATTCTAATATTTTTTCTTAATAAACTAAAAAATGTAGAATTAGGGTTTTAAGTATTTTTTTATTCTTTTTCTTTTCTTTCACCATAATTAATTATTAAATATTATTTTTATAAATAAATTGCCATGTAAATAATTAGGTTAATTTTAGGTTCAATTTTAACATGTTTTTTAATAAATTAAAAATAGTTAGAATTAGGTTTAAATTCCATTAATTCTCATTAAAATCCATAAATACAAGAAACTCCAAAAAATAATTTCCTTTCTCATTTAATTTAATTAATTTCATAATTATAATTTAATTTCCTTAAAAGGGTCCAACGCCCCTCGCATTCCCGAGTTTAATTCTCTTCGCATTTTTATTTCTTTTTGTGAATATTCATGTAATTCTCCCAAAGCCATGTAATAGCTTAATTAGACATTTATATTTCCGCATTATTTTTTATTTCAAATCGGGTCTTGGACTAATTTGGCGATGTGGACCCGCGCCTTTGTAATAGCGTAGGACTTTTAATTCCGCATCTTTTAAACTGTTAATTAACCTGCATGAAAGAATGAATGCCAAAATAAAAGCAACGCGTAGATCACCAATGCATGAACAAGACAAAAATAAATGAACATGACACACAAATCACACACCACCCCTAGGGTACGCCTCACTGTTGCCTTGCCCCTCGAAAGGTGATCGTCGAGTAGAGGACGTTTTAGTAAGTCCTCATGACCATGAACATGGCATGAGGGTAGCTTATAAGGTGTCTTCCTATTGCTCCGGTGATCACCATGTCCCGAACCCTCGAATTGACCCGAACACCTCCAACGGTGGTGCTACCTACCTCTCAATGGTGGGATGGCACTACTTTAAGGACATTTACACAGACGAATTCCTTAGGGTTGGTAGACGACTCTAGATACTTGCTCTAATTTGAAAACAAATCAAAAAAATACTTTTCACACCGACACCTTTTCAAAAAGCTTTCGAAAGCAACTTTTCAAACACTCTTGAGGACCGATACAAGAGTCGAACTGAAATTTTCAAAGAACTTTTTTAAACCCATAGTTGAAAAGCAAACAGACCATTTTTGAAAACACAATGAGCAAGTATCTAAGAGCCCATGGATAACCATGGATAGAAAGGGTGCTAACACCTTCCCTTTCTATAAATCTACCTCCCGAACCGAGAGCAATCTCTATAAGGAATTTTTCTGTGCTTTTGTCCTTTCCATTTGGAGAAAATAAAAGACGGTGGCGACTCTTGCTTCCGCGACATTTCACGAACCAGCGTTAAACAGTCAGTTCCAGATCCACCGATCACACATGGCATTATGGGGCCAACGTGTATGTGCTTGGAGTGAAGCAGGAGTTCAACACCAATACCAGTATCAGTAACATCACTGGTCCCGCCAAGATTACCCGCAGTGGCAGGCTCTTCTCGCCTGACATTGCACCGCCAGTTATCCGAAAACCTCTCACCATCACACCTGCAAGTGTGCATGTTCCGAATCAAGTTCCCGTGTCTACTACTGCCGCCGAGTCCTCTGATACTCGGGGCAAAGAAGTTGCTACCGATTTGCCTGCCAGGACGGAGGCACCAAAAAAGACTGCTGTTGAAGCCTCCCAACAAGAAATGGAGGAAATCCTTAAAATCATTAAAAAGAGTGACTTCAATGTTGTTGAACAGTTGGGGCATACCCCCTCCAAAATCTCTATGCTATCATTGCTGCTATGCTCAGAGGCCCATGCAAAAGCCTTGATTTCATTTCTGAAAATGGCCCATGTGCCGCAAGAGACCTCTGCGGATCAATTCACCGACTGTGTGGCTAATTTGACAGCTGACAATGGCTTGGGGTTCTCGGATGCTGACCTTACCGCCAAAGGGAAAAATCATAATGATGCCCTGCACGTCTCTATAGAGTGCAGGGGCACTACCCTCGCGCACGTGTTGGTAGATACCGTTCTTCCCTGAATGTTTTGCCCAATAAGGCATTGGATCGCTTGGATTGTGAGGGCCTGGAATTGAAACCTAGTAACATCATTGTTAGAGCCTTTGGCGGTTCTAAGAGGATGGTGCACGGTGAAGTAGACATTCCTATTCGTGTGGGTTCCCAAGTCTTTGACTCAACGTTCTATGTAATAGATATTCGTCCATCTTACTCCTGCTTGTTGGGTCGACCCTGGATTCACAAGGCTGGGGCAGTAACATCCACTCTACACCAAAAGCTCAAATACCTTGTCAAAGGGAAGATCGTTATTGTGCAGGGTGAGGAGGAATACATGGTTAGTCACTTGAATTCATTCCGGTATATCGAGATGGACGGGGAGTTTATTGAAACCCCCTTTCAGCATTTTGAGGAGGTACCTCCAACTTTGGCATCAGCTGAAACAGTGGTGGAAGAAGACTTTCCGTTGAAAATGGCGTCCTTGAAGGATGCCCGGGCTGTAATCAAGAAAGGCAATTGTGCAAACTGGGGTCAGCTTCCTGACTTCACTCAAAAGAATGACAAGTTTGGGCTGGGCTTTACTGCAGAGGCTCAGAGGGCAGTGCGCAAGGACAAGATCAGAAAGGCTCCAGTGTTTATCACCAATCCGAGGGTGAATGCTATCGAGGAGGACGTAGAGGAAGCAGAGTTTGACAGTTGGATCTATCCAACCACCAGCGACGGACCAAGCAACTGGACGGTAAAGGATTTTACACCTATCACATTTGTCACGCAGTAATTAATTCTTTTGATTTTCAATTTGTAACAAACAAATATGTTGAAACTTTTATTGGCTCGGTGTCCTACTCGGGGCATCGTAGCTCCATTTGTGAGGGCTTTTTGTATGACATTTCCATATATCATCAATCAAAACATTGGACGTTTGTTGCATTTCAAATCTTGTGCTCTTTTTCTTTCTGTGTTATATATTGCAAAACAGCTATATTTACACACACTCACTTATACAGGTTTCAATCCACTCTGGATCTCACTGGTAACAGCGCTGCTACCACCAGTTATGACTTCGAGAATCCGATCAACTTGGCCGAGGACGAAGTTGAAGATGATTGCGAAGTACCTGGTGAACTCGTAAGACTGCTACTCCAGGAAGAGAGGGCCATTCAGCCGCATGAAGAGCCGGTGGAAACAGTTAACCTGGGTACTGAGACAGATAGGAAAGAGGTCAAGATTGGTGCCAATCTAGAGCTCAGCGTGAAGCAACGTTTGATCCAGATGCTACATGACTACATGGAGAATTTGCTTGGTCCTATGAAGACATGCCTGGTTTGGATGCCGACATTGTAGTTCATCACCTGCCAACCAAGGAAGACTGCCCTCCGGTAAAGCAAAAGGTCCTCCGTATGCGTCCAGAGATGTCCGAAAAGATCAAGGCTGAGGTTATGAAGCAATTCGATGCCGGGTTTCTAGAAGTAACTTCTTATCCTCAATGGGTTGCCAACATGGTGCCAGTGCCGAAGAAGGACGGTAAGGTCAGGATGTGTGTCGATTACAGGGATTTAAACAGGGCAAGCCCCAAGGATGATTTCCCTCTACCTCACATCGACGTTCTTGTTGACAATACTGCACAACACAAGGTGTTCTCCTTCATGGATGGTTTTTCAGGGTATAATCAGATCAAGATGGCTCCGGAAGATATGGAAAAGACTACCTTTGTGACTCAGTGGGGCACCTTTTGCTACAAGGTCATGCCATTCGGGTTGAAAAATGCTGGGGCAACCTATCAACGCGCCATGGTTGCTTTATTTTATGATATGATCCATCATGAGATTGAGGTATATGTTGATGACATGATTGCGAGGTCCCAAACTGAGGAAGAACACCTTGATCATCTGAGGAAGCTGTTTGACCGACTGAAGTTATACAAGCTGAGGTTGAACCCAAACAAATGCACCTTTGGGGTAAGGTCTGGAAAATTGCTAGGTTTCATTGTAAGCGATAAAGGTATTCAGGTGGACCCTGCCAAGGTAAAAGCCATACAAGAGATGCCAACTCCAAAGACAGAGAAAGAAGTCAGAGGCTTCCTGGGACGACTGAATTACATTGCCCGATTCATCTCACATCTGACTGCTACTTGTGAGCCAATCTTCAAATTACTGAAGAAAGATCAAGTAGTACGCTGGAACGATGAATGTCAGGCTGCCTTTGAAAAGATAAAGGAATATCTCCAAGAGCCACCCATTCTTATGCCACCAGTGGAAGGAAGACCTCTGATACTATACTTGACAGTACTTGACAATTCAATGGGGTGTGTGTTGGGGCAGCATGACGAGTCTGGCCGAAAAGAGCATGCTATTTATTACCTGAGCAAAAAGTTTACCGACTGTGAGTCTCGTTACTCACTGCTTGAGAAAAATTGCTGCGCTCTGGTATGGGCTGCTCGCCGGCTGAGACAGTATATGCTGACTCACACTACTCTTTTGATTTCAAAGATGGATCCCATCAAGTACATATTCGAAAAGCCTGCTCTATCTGGAAGAATAGCGAGATGGCAAATGATCTTGACAGAATATGATATCCAGTATACAACTCAGAATGCAATTAAAGGAAGTGTACTGGCAGATCATTTGGCACACCAACCTGTGGACGATTACCAATCATTGAACTTTGAATTTGCGGACGAAGACATCATGGTGGTAACTGATTGTGAAGTTCCTGGACCGGATGAAGGACCTGAGGAAGGATCCCGATGGTCTATGCATTTTGACGGAGCCTCCAACGCTTTGGGTAATGGTGTCGGCGCTGTAATCATGTCTCCCAAAGGAACTCATACTCCACTCACCGCCCGATTGTGTTTCAACTGCACCAACAACATGGCAGAATATGAGGCATGTATCATGGGTCTGCAAGCTGCAATCGACTTAAGGATCAAATTTCTGAGTGTCTTCGAAGATTCCGCTCTCGTGATCAATCAGATCAAAGGCGAGTGGGATACGAAACACCCAAATCTTATTCCTTACAAGGAGTATGTGTTGACCTTGCTTCCCCACTTTGAAGAGATAACTTTTGAGCACTTCCCAAGAGAGGAGAATCAGCTAGCAAACACACTAGCTACGATGTCTTCAATGTTCAAAGTTAAATGGGACAATGAGGCTCCCCGGATCATTATCTGGAAGTTGGACGAACCGGCATACTGCTGTGATCTTGAGGCCGAAAAGGTGACTGAAAAACCCTGGTATCATGAGGTGAAGAGGTACTTGGAAGCTCAGGAATACCCTGAAGGCGCATCTGTCAATGACAAGAAGTTCATGAGAAGGTTTGCGGCAAAATTCTTCCTCAGTAACGGCATTCTCTACAAACGGAATCATGATTCAACTCTGCTGCGTTGTGTGGATAAGGCTGAAGCAGAGAAAATCATGATAGAACTGCATGAAGGTACATTCGGAACACATTCCAGTGGACACACCATGGCGAAGAAAATCCTTCGGGCGGGGTATTTCTAGTCCACAATGGAAGCCGATTGTTACCAACACTCTCGAACTTGTCATAAATGCCAGATTTATGCTGATAAGGTGCACATCCCTCCGGTTCCTCTGAACGTCCTGACGGCACCTTGGCCTTTTGCAATGTGGGGCATTGATATGATCGGGGAGATCCGACCGACGGCATCCAACGGGCATCGCTTCATCTTGGTGGCAACCGATTACTTCACGAAGTGGGTTGAGGCAGCTTCCTACGCAACGGTAACCAAGAGCGTCGTGGCACGTTTCATCCGGCATAATCTGATCTGTCGGTACGGCGTCCCGGAAAGAATCATTACGGATAATGGTACCAATCTCAATAATAAGATGATCACTGAACTCTGCGAACAATTCAAGATACAGCACCACAACTCTTCTCCTTACCGACCAAAGATGAATGGGGTTGTCGAAGCGGCAAATAAAAATATCAAGAAGATTGTGCAGAAGATGACAGTGACCTATAAAGATTGGCACGAGATGTTACCGTTCACTCTTCATGGGTACCGTATCTCAGCAAGGATGTCAACCGGGGCAACACCATTCTCCTTGGTCTATGGCATGGAGGCAGTCTTGCCAATTGAAGTCCAGATACCCTCTCTCCGGATAATGAAGGATGCAGACTTGAGTGAAGATGACTGGATCCAGACTCGACTTGATCAATTAAACCTGATTGACGAAAAGAGGCTCACCACTATCTGTCATGGTCAGACGTACAAAAAACAGATGATCAGGGCATTTAACAAGAAAGTCAGACCACAAGAGTATCAAGTTGGGGACCTGGTAATCAAACGCATCATCCTTCCTCAAAGTGATCCCCGGGGAAAATGGACCCCTACATACGAAGGGCCATTTGTGGTTAAACATGTGTTCTCAGGAGGAGCCATGATTCTAACCACCATGGATGGTGACGACCTTCCTCACCCCGCCAATGCAGACATAGTAAAAAGATACTACGCATGAATAAAAGACCCGCTAGGTTGACATACCTAGGCAAAAATAAGGGCTTCCCGACGAACCAAAAGGGTTCGAGCAAAAATAAGGGATGAAATGAAAAAAATCTGTACACCCGGCAAGTCGAAAACCTGAAAAGGCGGCTTGGGCAAAAAGGGGTATCCCGGTGGACTGAAAACCCGAAAGGGCGGTCCAGACAAAAGTTAGGGATAAAGCGTAACACTATGTCTCATTGGATCACTTCGCATCCGGAATTCGGAATCAACCATCTGGCTCAGATCTCGGCATCGATCAATCAGCTTCATCTTCAACCAAGCAACAAAGTGATGAGACGTTTGAAGACATAAAGGCGATGGCAGAGTTGGAACCCAGTGGGATTGTTCACATAGCTGTTTTGTTTCCTTTTCAAAATTGTAAATTCTATGTTATTCGGCGGCATTCTCTTACTAGGATGTCAGCCTCTTGTACAAAAACGCTTATTCACAGGCGAAATTCAAATCAATACAAATTCACTTGTCCATACAAATTGCCATTGTTTTTCCTTTTTCTGTTTTGTCTTGCGAAGAACGTCCAATGTTCATTTTTGATATATGCATTTGAACATTAAATTGCTGATTCATAAATATTTGCATATGAAACAAAAGACTAATTATAGGTGACATCAGAAACAGGGGCAATGTAGAGTTGTTTAGTGCAGTCTGGTTGCTTTGTCCGCCAAGGTACCAAGGTAGATTCTAACTGAAGGATGTGATCAAGTTCTCTCAACTCCCCCACAGAATAAGACAAGATTCAGCAATACTTTCCCCAAGCAGAGTTGGTTCCCTATCAATCCTGAAAATAGCAACTTTCCCCAGTGGAGTATAGGCATTCATTAGCAAGCATCCCCGGCAGTATTGACCTAAGATGGTTCCCCGGCAGAATATCAGTACCCCAGTGCAATTCCAAGAGTTTCCCCAGGAAGGTGGAATCCATATCCCCAGCAGGTCTTAAAGCTTATCTCCAGTAGATTCCGGAAGCTTATCCCCTGCAGAATACGGACGTCTCTCCCGAGCTTTATTCAAAGTTATTCCTCACAAGGGCTTATAACTGGGTTATCCTCAGCTAATTGCCACGGAAGATCGCCCTCGGCAAAGTTCTTTCAATCCCCAGCGGAGTTTATCTTTGGTATCCCCAGCGGAGTTTATCTTTGGTATTCCCCAGCAGAGTTTATCATCATTATCCCCAGCAGAGTTTATCATCATTATCCCCAGCGGAATCCATCATTGAAGTCCTCAGTAGGCCTCTCATCAAAACTTCAGCAAAGTATCTCTTCCACAGAGCAATTCCCCGGCCGGTCGTCAAGGATTTATTTTCCTAAGACGAAAATACATTCATAAACATTTCACATTTTCATACATCTTGCTTACATACATGATAAAGTGCATACAACACTATCTCATGTTGAACATCATGACATCATGCATATCATACATCATGATATTGCATACAACTTATGTTTTTGCCTTTTCAGGAAAAAAGACAATCCCAAAGACAACTACCTTCAACTGTCACAATTCCAGATTCGATTCCTGTATCTAGCCGGGGCACATCTGTGAGTAATCAGTTTCCAGACTCAATTCCTGTATCTAGCCAGGGCACGTCTGAAGAATTCAAAGATTCGATTCCTGTATCCAGCCAGGGCATATCTATCAACTATCACAATTCCAGATTCGACTCCTGTATCCAGCCAGGGCATATCTGTTGACCACATTTCCAGACTCGATTCATGTATCTAGCCAGGGCACGTCTGAAGAGTTCGAAGATTTGATTCCTGTATCCAGCCAGGGCATATCTGTTGACGACTATTTCCGGATTCGATTCTTGTATCTAGCCAGGGCACATCTGTGAACAACCGATTGTAGATTCGATTCCTGTATCTAGCCAGGGCATATCTGCATGAGGAGATTGAAGATCAAACACCTGTAACAAGCCAGGAAAACATCTGTCTTTCTCAAATACACAAGTTCTCGTTAAGGAATCTCTTATGCGATCAACACTTCCAAATGGCATCTATAAGCCCATTCCCGACAAGGTTCTGTCGCATCTCCAGATGGCATCTATAAGCCCATCTCCCTATCCACCATCTCTCCAAATGGCATCTGTAAGCCCATTCCCGACATCACATTGCTGATACTCCAACATGCGAGTGCAAATTTTCGGGCACTCTAGTGTCCAATCTCCTTTTACCCTCGAGTCACGAAAGGCAAACTTGCCAATCTAACTCTTCAGGTTCAAGAAGATTGAACAGGGGCAACTGTTGTACCCCAAAATTTGCCCTCCCATTTCCTCAACATTTCCTCATCACAAGACCCTTGAAGATCAAGATCCAGTTAGGGTTTCCTCTGCTCAAGACTTCTCCTTGCACTGTTGACCCAAATTAGGGTTTGTGATTGCACAAAGATATTTTGACCTAAAATGCCTAAGAAGACTTTCATGCTTCATGTTGGACTCCCAAGTTTATCCATACCAAGTTTCAAGTCTTGATTCCAAATTTTGCCCAGTCAATTGGACAGTTGACCTAGAAATCAACTGTATTGGGGAAAAAGTCAACTGTGGCCAATTGACAGTCAAATCTCATGAAAATTGACCCACATCAACATTATGAACTCACATGGACCATTTGATCAAGTTTGGATCACAATTCCACAAAAAATTTGATCAGATCATCAAAAGGGCAAAATGGTCATTTTTAGGGTTTTGACTGCACAAAGGCAATTTTTGACTGTTTGACTTAGCCAATGGCAAACCAAGCTCACATATGGACTCAAGGACCCCATGGAATTATCTTGACTTGCCCAACAAGTTCAAAAGATCCCAAATACACAAGATTGACAGTTGAATTTCTCAGTTCAATTGATCAATTTTGACTGTATACTGAAAAGTCAAACTTTGACTTTTTGGTCAAAATCAAGGGTCAAGATTCATTTTTCATCAAAGCATGCCAAATCATGAAACTTGTTCACCAAGAAATCAAAAATTGCAAATTAGGGTTTGAAATGAGAATTTTTCATAACTTAGAATTTTTCTAAGTTATGAAAAACCCTAATTTTTCCCCAACTTTGCCCCACTTTCTCACCAAGATTCATTTGGATTCAAGCAAAAGTCAAAACATGAAAGTTGTAGCCTATTGCATAATATACAACTTTTATTCACAAATTTTCCCCAAAAGAGTCTTGTATCTCAAGTTACAATTTTTGGAACAAGGGTACCAAACCATTCTTAACTTAGTGAAAATTTGACCTATTTTAGGCAAGTTTTTTACCTAACTTCAAGACCATTTTCCATACACTTCCAATTGAAATTTCAATTTGCACTTCAAAGATGGATTGTAGTACACATTCCAAGCTTTCCAAAATGTCCAAGAACTCATCAAACAACCTCATGGTTAGAGAGAATCGAATTTTGCAAGATGGGAAAAACTCACTTTTGAATTGGCCAAGTTACATGTTCATAACACTATGCATTTCAATCTCAGCTTGCACAACTTGATTACAGGACTTTTATCTCAATTACACTCATAAATTTAATGCCAATCCCTTGTGCCAAGACCATGTTCTATGTGTTCAAGCATTGCCTAAAGGATTAATCCCAACTTGGAAAAAGCATTATATCCATTTTTGCAAAAGTTACACTTTATGTCTAAAGCAAATCAAGAAGGTACAAAGGAAATATAATTGGCACAAGTTTATGAGTTAATCACACTGATCAAGGAGAAGTTTAGCAGCATAGTATGGGGGCCTGTACAGGCTAGAAGCACAACTTGACCATTGCTTGCTTAAAGTTCAAGAAACACATCATAACATATACCAACTTCCATATCAGTCAACCAAGGCTTAGAGAAAGTTATCAAACACATTCCAAACATTCATCCTAAGCTGAAGCACGACCCTAAGATCCCCAATACCTCCCCATTGCCAGAATCACCTTCAAACTGCTCAAAACAGGGCATCCCTGCAATTTGAATCCCATAGCTCAAAACTTCCATGCTTTCTTGCTGAAAACTCATCAAACACATTTCATAGCATCCCTTGAAGCTAACCAAAACCTAAAACACGACCTGTAACACTCCCAGGCCACTTCACCATTTTCATTTTCTTGTTTTGCAGTTGAAGTTCTCTAGCACGATTCAAGAAGTTTCAGGACAAAGTAGAACTTGGAATAACATCCTCACACTTTAAGGAAGCTGTACAAATCATCATCTTGCTCTGAAAGCTCCTCCATTGCAAGGCACGATTCCAACTGAACAGGTATATTCATGAAGTTCTATCTCTCAGTATAGGCATTGTTAGCTTTAGGTTTGTGAAGGAAACATGTCACAATCATAGCCCTGAACATGCCCATGTGATTAGATTTCATTTATATTATGCATGCTTAGAGAATTTTGAGTCTGAACATTGATGAAAAACTAGGTCAGGAATTGGGGGAGAAGAAATTCTCCCTCATCTTAGAGAGTTAAGTCAAGTTCTTTATATCCCTGGATTCGTCTTCTCATGCTCTACATTTTTCATGTTGTAAGTTTTGCTTAAAAGTCCAGGAATTGGGAGATAGAAAACGCGTGTTTGCTTGAACAAGGATGTTCTGAGGTTGAAGATGACCTGGTTCTGGGCTGGGCCTGTTTCACATTTCTTTTTGCACCCTGATTTTGCTTTTACACCCCCTGAGCCCATTTTGTTCATTTTAATGATTTTTTGACTTTTCTTTTTTTGGTTTGACTTATTTATTTTTCCCCATAATATAAAAAATATAAAAATAATTTTTTGCACCATTTTCCTATTTATTAGGTATTTGTTTGGTTTAGATTAGTTTTTATACATAAATAAATAAATAGATACACTTTTATTAAGGAATACTAAAAAATATGCAAAAAAAATTTTATTTTCATTTTTATTTTGTTTTATCTTCTGAAAATATTTTTTATAAAAAAATACTTTTTTATAAATATTAAATATTATTATTTTGTATATATAATACATATTTAGAAAATAATACATATATATATATATATATATATATATATATATATATATATATATATATATATATATATATATATATATATATATATATATATATATATATATATATATATATATATATATATATATATATATATATATATATATATATATATATATATATATATATATATATATATATATATATATATATATATATATATATATATATATATATATATATATATATATATATATATATATATTAGAATATTTAGGTTAAAATACAAAATATACACACTTTTACTTTTTGTTAATATTTAATATTAAAATACTTTTTTGACAAATATACTTCATTTTTTTTTATCTTTGTATATAATAAAATGAATATTGTGTATATTTAATAATTAATATATTTACTTAATGAAATTAGGGTTTTGCCCTAAAACACATAAACACTAAAAAAATAATACTTTTATTTTTGTTTATTTTGACATATAAAAATACTTTTTTCCATACATACAAAAACCATTTTTGCATCTTACATATTTATTCTTATTTCATTTAATTTGTGCAATTAAATATCTTGTAAATAATTCAATATTGATGTAATAGTTTAGGTTTAAATTCCTTGTCAAAAATCCCCATTTGAACATTTGTACCCCCCTTCCCATATATTATGTTGTAATAGCTTAGTAAATTTATTTTTCGCACTTTATTGCTTTCTAATTATACCATGTTAGAATTAGGGTTTGTATGCGAATCAAAAAACAACAAAAATAGTTTGACCTAATTTCAAGATAAACAAGCATGAAAATGGACACACAAATCACACTTGCACCCCCTAGGGTATTCCACTTGTTGCCTTCAATAAATGGGCCATATTGCATGTTAGGTCTCTTTGGGCAAAACAAACACAAATCAAATGATCATAGTCCCTCGATGACGCTTTCAAAAAGTTTCCTAAACAAATGATCAAGTCCCTTAAAGAAAATTGCCCAAAGATACTTGACACCATTGCAATTATGGTCTAAACGATGACCCGCGTCCGTCCCTTTCACATCCTAACATGAGATTGTCCACCAAATACAATGGTGGAACAAACTTGTTAAAAGGGTTAAAACATAGCGATGATCTTTGAGAAATTTAGGAGTAGATAACCTCTTAGTTACTTGAATCAAAACTTGCAAAAACAAAACACTTGCCTATTTTCTAAAACCACACTTCACAACACTGTCAAAACAACTTTCAAAAACAAATGAAAACCTTTTTAAAGACATACACCTTTGTATACATCCCAACATGGATCATTACAAAGGTTGCCACCACATTGGCCTCTTTTCAAAACAATTTTCAAACACACACACATAAAGCACCATTTCAAACAATTGAAAAATAAGGCAAGTTGATCTAAGAAAGTAACTAAGAGCCCATGGATAACCATGGATAGAAAGGGTGCTAATACCTTCCCTTTCTATAATCTACTCCCAGAACCCAAGAAAACATCTCAAAAGGTTTTTGCTGTGCTTTTTAACCTTTCCTTAGGATAAAATAAAAAGTCGGTGGCGACTCTTGCTCAACCGAAACATTTGAGAAAACAAACGCAAAACCATAGTCAGTTCTCCCACCGTATCACAATGTACATAACATCATAACATCATACCATAGCATTTTCAATAACCATTTCAAGGATCTCGAGGATTCTTTTGATGCAGGGTTACGTTGAACCAGACATCTACCAAGGGGCAAGAGGTTTCTCCTCTGAACGAATGCCATCAAAGATCAAGTACAACAACTTGAATCAGGGGCTATGACCCACTTGACATGGTGAGCTTGATTCTAGTGGAAAGACATCCACCGATACAAAGTTCTCCGATCAAAGATCAAGTGCAACAACTTGAATCAGGGGCTATGACCCACTTGACATGGTGAGCTTGATTCTAGTGGAAAGACATCCACCAGTGCAAAGTTCTCTAATCCAAGAGCAAAGTTCAACCTCTAACATTTTCTTGTGTTTACCCCGAGAGATCCTTGAGAGCATGCATCCACATATCATGCATTGCATTTTGACAGTCTTTCCTTTTTCAGGTTTCCTTACTCTCCTGTTGTTTATTTCAGTAAGAGATGGCTCTAGAAAGGTCTGTCAAAGACATTCAAGACCAGACTGCTCAGCTGCAGGAGATGTTCCTGAACTTGTCTCTGGGGCAAGAAGAAATGAAAGCTCTCCTCACAAAGAGCTTGGAGAATTCAAACAATGCCAGGAGTGATCAGCTTGCGGAGCTGCAGTTTGATCTAACAACATTGAGGACCCAAGTGATGGGACAGTTGGTGGGCCAGATGGCCCTCGTCCAAGACCTATCTCAAAGACAAGAGGAACTCAGAGTTCTTGTTCGCCAACTGCTTCCAAACAACCAACTGGGGCAAACATCTGAGGTCGAAGAGCAAGTCACCGCTCAAGAAGACAAAGGGAAAGCTCCTTTGCTTGCTTCAGGGTCACAGGCCCATCAACAACCTCGTCGGCGTCAACGGGGTAATCGGCGTAAGCAAGAAACATCGGGAAGACAGTTCACGGAGACTGAAATACCATCATTCTTCATACTGAAGCGTCTGTTGGAGGTCAACCTGCTTACCTTAAAGGATCCTCCTCAGAAGCTCAATACCTCCTCTCCTAACTATCATCCCGACGCATTTTGTGTTTATCACTCCTACAGCCCGGAACACGACACCAACGACTGTTGGGCCTTGAAGAACAAGATTCAAGATTTGATCGACATTGGGGTGCTGGAATTCATGCCAGACGGCGAGATGAAAATCTTCCGTTAAAGGGTTCTCCACTTGAAGTGACGAAGCTCAAGCTGAAAGACTTCTGCTTCTTTTTGAATTTTCAAAGTTGTAATTTCTTTCGCTGTCAAACAATTATCTGTTGATGTTAAACTCTGTTTTCATTAATGCATTGCACATGTTTGTCTTGAATTCATCCATTCGTTTCACTACTCTTATGCTTTTCTTTATGATATTTAAACTCTTGATAAAAAGTTGTAAGCCTTTAGAGGGAGGATGACGAAACAATACCATGATCTTATACAGTATGCTTTTGAACAGACCTTGCTGATGATGTACAGGCATTTCTTTCAATTCCCAAACACTGGAGTTATAAGGAAGATAATCCCTAGTCAACCCCTTCGAGCCAAAGAAGTAGGAGTTTTATGTTCTAAACAATCAAAACCTTTGATATAAACCTGGGGCAGGGTAGTATCTCAGTTAATTCAAAGAAAATGCGCATTGAAGTCGCAAGCTCTCAGTTCGTAACACAACGAACGACGTCAAAAAAAAGAAGAAGAAAAGCGTTCCGTCGGAATCAAAAGACAAGGGTGGTTCCCCATCACATAGACAGTCAATCTCTCAAAAGAGAAAAGCCCACCAAGCCAAAACCTATAAAGGAGGCTTAAGAAAGCTGGGGCATCCCGCTGACGGTAATCCCGGAAAACGGTAACAGTCAGGAAAAAGTTAGGGATAACAAATCAAAATCAAAATAGTGAGGTCGTTACAAAGTCCTCAACAACATGAAAAAATGTTGAAAAAGAAAAGGAGATGATGACTGTCTCCTCAAATTCAACTAGTGAACCATCACCCAAAAGTCGTTCCAAACTCAAAACAGAGTATGATGCACAATTGACTGAGCTTAGGTTGGAGAACATCACGAAGAGCGGGTGGGTACAAATATACTTTGAGCCTATATCCTTTGTTTCTTAAAACCGTGAACCAAGCCACGTTACAACCCTTCAAAAGTCCTAATTGAAGCATGGGTTAGTTCGAAAGCATACTGTTACAAAAGGTATCCTGACTCCTGTAAGGCTTTACTCTAAATCTTGTGTTGACTTGTCTTATGAAAAGTTTTCTGCTAAAAACGCATTTTTCAAAACTTCGAGACAAACATAAACTTTGCATTGCTTGAATATCACTGTCTGCATTTGGCTTTTTATTTGACAGCGAAGAAATTCATACAGCGAATGTTCGGAGGAACGAAAACTCTCTCAGTGAGCAAAATCACTTCAAAAGGACGACACTTCCTTTACAAATCTCCTATCAACAAGGGGCATGACATAGCACAGTCCAGTTAACCTGGGGCAGTCCAGTCCAGGTCTAACAGATCTTTCAAAATCCAGTTAATCTGGGGCAGTCTAGTCAAGATTTCAAGAAATCTCTCAATGTGCAGAGTAATCTGATTCAAGACTCTTTCATCACCACTTGGGGCATTCGAATGTCAAAAGTGTTCAACAAATCAACTATCACATTTCCAGACTCGATTCTTGTATCTAGCCAGGGCACGTCTGAAGAGTTTGAGCATTCGATTCCTGTATCCAGCCAGGGCATATCTGTTGACGACTATTTCCAGACTCGATTCCTGTATCTAGCCAGGGCACGTCTGAAGAGTTTGAGGATTCGATTCATGTATCCAGCCAGGGCATATCTATTGACGACTAGTTCTAGATCAACACCTGTAACAAGCCAGGAAAACATCTGTGAACGATTGATTGCGGATCAACACCTGTAACAAGCCAGGAAATTATCTACATCACCACTTGGGGCATTCGAATGTCAAAAGTGTTCAAAAAACCGATGCAGTTTTACACGGACGCATCATCAGGAAGTCCTACACAGATCTCCTCAAAACAGGAAGACCCCAGTAGTTTGGCATACAACCCAAGCTTCTGATTTTCCCAACAGTGGTCCCAAGACTTCTCATTTTTAACAATTGAAGATTCTTGCCCTCCACAACAGCAGCCAAGGAATTATTTTCCCGGCAGCAGTCAAGATTCTTTTATCTTCAGCCATCTCGGATTCATCTATCCTTCGCAAGACAGCTCTCCAGCTTACATGCGCATTCATCACATTCATGTTATAAACATTGATGACACATACATTGCATCATGCATCATAATATTGCATACAACTAACCCTTTACCTTTTCAGGTAAGATCAGTCGACAGGCACAGATCATCTTCCGAGATTCATCTAGAAATGGTTCAGATGTGACCCGGACACGGCGACATTCTGATACTTATTCCAGATTCATCCAGATGCAGTTTTACACGAGCTCATCATCAGGAAGCCCTACACCGGTTCCTCTTCAAGACTTCTGAAAACAGTTCACGGGTTCTCCAGTAACGGATGTTAACCTATCACTTGTTCAGATTCTTCTCAAGACTTCTGAAAACAGTTTATGGATTCTTCCCAACAACGGATGTTAATCTACCAACTTGTTCAGATGCAACTTTTGAAAACAGTTTACGGACGCTTCCCAACAACGGATGCTGCTCTATTGCTTATTCAACCTCAAGACTTCTGAAAACAGTTCACGGGTTCTCCAGTAACGGATGCTAACCTATCACTTGTTCAGATTCTTCTCAAGACTTCTGAAAACAGTTTACGGATTCTTCCCAACAACGGATGTTAATCTACCAACTTGTTCAGATGCAACTTTTGAAAACAGTTTACGGACGCTTCCCAACAACGGATGCTGCTCTATTGCTTATTCAACCTCAAGATTTCTGAAAACAGTTCACGGGTTCTCCAAGTAACGGATGTTGACCTATCACTTGTTCAGATTCTTCTCAAGACTTCTGAAAACAGTTTATGGATTCTTCCCAACAACAGATGTTAATCTATCGCTTGTTCAGACTCTTCTCAACTTTTGAAAACAGTTTACGGACGCTTCCCAACAACGGATGCTGCTCTATTGCTTATTCAATTTCAACTCCTGAAAACAGTTCACGGATTCTCCAGACATGGATGTCAATCTATTGCTTATTCGGACCCCCAATTCAGAGATGTTCCAAAACATGGGTGCCTTTCTGATACTCGTCCACTCACCATTGACATACAGTTCAACATTTCCAAAATGGCATCTTTAAGCCCATTCCCAGATGGCATCTCTAAGCCCATCCCCGACAAGATTCTATCGCATCAGATGGCATCTTTAAGCCCATTCCCAGATGGCATCTCTAAGCCCATCCCCCGACAAGATTCTATCGCATCAGATGGCATCTTTAAGCCCATCACCAAATGGCATCTTTAAGCCCATTCACCTCTACCATCACATCGTCGAGTGCAAATTTTAGGGCACTCTAGTGTCCAATCTTCTTTTACCTTCAAGTCGCGAAAGGCAAACTCGCCAATCTAACTCTTCAGGTTCAAGAAGATTGAATAAGGGCAACTGTTGTACCCCAAAATTTGCCCTCGCATTTTTCCACAAAAAATCACAGCTTCAGGCGTTTCCTGATTTTTCAGATTGGCCCAAGAATTGGTCAAACGGACTTTTCTCGGCAGTCAGACACAATTAGGGTTTTATTGATTTTCAGGGGCTCTGGAATGTTTCATCCAGTTGGCTTAGGGTTTTGGTTGACTTTGGCTCAGCTTAGATCAGGCAAACGTTCTTTGACATTTAATCAGGAATTAGGGTTGTTCATGCGTGGTTCTTCAGAAAGATTTAATTCTACAATGTTTTGCCAATTATTCTGAGATTTGGTTTGAATTCACATTTGTTTGATTGAACCAGTCAAAGGATAGATTCAGTTTGGATTTACAGTGTTTGGTAAGAAATCAGTAAAAAGGGAATGCGCCTGATCAGTTGTTTTGATTAACTGTTGCTTTGCTTTGGATGTTGGGAATGCCAGGTTTAACTGATCAAATACTAAAGCTTTGTTTATTTAAATTATTTATTATTCTAAGGTTAAATGAGTGGAATTTATTTTCAACTATTTTAATTAAAGAATTATAAATAATAAATAAACAAAAGAAGGAAAAAGAATTAATTGGATAATAAAAACTTTTATTTATTTTTAAATTATTCGTACAATTATTGTTTACAATTTATTTACAACAATGATTTTACAAGTAATTTAAACCTAAATAAAACTATCCTAAACATTTTTTGTAATCTTCATTTCTTCATCTGCTATCCCTTGCTCCAGTGCTCCATTTTAATTATTCATCTGCAAAAGAAAAGAAGAAAAGTCAATAGCAGATAAGTAAATAAAGAGACAGATATAAAATTCATCATTAAGGGCAAGTGATTGGGATCAGTTAACCCTCTCTGCAAATCACGGGATTTCTCCCGGTTCACAAAGAGGGATGAATGTTTATTTGCTAAAAATGAATGCACAAAAGTCAAATTGCACAATTCAAAAATTGTCAAACTGCATAGTTCAATACAAACAGAAAGTCCAAACTGAATCACAACTTTCAAACCATCCAAAAACTGTCAAAGTACAAGTTACTGTCACAAGGCTACCCAAGCTATCAATAAAGAAGATTTGGAAAGATATCAAAAGATACAAAGTACAAGAAGCTGTCAAAAGAAGGGACAAATATGCAGAGAAAGCATGATATGCAAGCAACATACTCATTTTCATCATTTCCCAAGTTGCCCTTTCAGAAAGTACAGAGCATAAACATATTTTAAATATATTGACTATACTGGAGAGAGAAGAAGAGAACAAAGAAAGCAGGTTTAGGCTTGAGGCATGAAGAAAAAGAATATAAAACAAACTGAACACAGTGGATAAAAGGAGGAGATCAGAAAGATATCAAAAACAGAAGCAACAACTCCAAAATTGCCTCCACCTGCTGAAGCCTACAAACAGCAGAAACCTCACAAACCTGAACCTGTAAAGTCCAAAACCTGCAAGGCCATAACTAATGCAAGCATCAAGCCTTCAAGCCTGACCAAACCAACAATCTGAAAACACATAACCTGTCAAACAAATATACAAAAACTCTCCAAGATGAAGAGCAAACCAGTAAACACCAACCTGTGCTGAACCTGCATAAACCAGTTCAAAATCCCAAACATATAAACTATACATCAAACAAAAACAACCAGCATATGCCCAGAACCTGTACCATTCAACTCAAACACAACAGCCTGCATAAAACCTACTGAAGCATTGAACCTGTCATACCTGCCTAAGCAGAACCTGTCAAAGGCCTAACATAAAACCTGTCCTACCTTAACCATTAACATATAAACCTTTATCAAAGACAGTGCTAAGCATGAAACCTGCCTAAACAAAACTGGCCAAGCCAAAATGCCTACCCTGTCCAGCCTTTCAAGAAACCAGAAGTGATACAAGCCTAGCTTCAAGCATCAAGCCCTCAGAACTCAAGGAGTTCATCATAGGGGCATTCATAAAACACCCAATATTCAAGCATTCAACAATAGCACATATCAGAAGCATACACATAAGCCTCAGAAAAAGTTTCTCCACAGGCAAATCAAAAGGCAACCCTAACAAGTGTTCCAAGAGGCCCTCAGATTACTCATCATTGGGCAAAGAAGCATAGCATACAAAATAGGTGAGGGATAGGTAGCAGAAGTCAGGGGCGAGAAGAGAAAGAAGGCATCAAGCATCACATTTCAACAAGCATTAAAGGCAACATAAGCAACGAGCATACAGTGGAAGAGAAGAAGAAAGAAGTGAATTTACAAAAGGGTTTTCAGTTCAATATCATCACAAAACCCTAAAATGGCAAAAAGGTAAAGAGTACCAGGGAGTTCATAAGTTCATCAGCACCCTTCACCGTCGAGCCTCCTAAGCACCTCCACCATTCCTTCCCCTCTTCAGTCAAGGTAGTTCTCCTTTTCCCCTTTCCTTTCACACCTCAAATACACAAATCAAACACTTAATCAAAAAGGCAGTAAATCTTAGCATGTAAAATGGATTCAAACCCTAAACGCGCTAGACAAAAGACAAAGCAAGAGGATTACCTTTAAATTGCGCTTCACTGAACCAAGGAAGAAGGAAGGGCGAAGGAGGCGGAGGCGCTGATGGCTTAAGCAAAGGGAAGGATGTTCAAACAGCCATGGCCAAAGGAACGAAAGATGAACGAAAAATGAACGAAACCCCAAGACGGCGCTGCAAACCCTAACGTGTTCCCAACTGAAAACAAATAATCTAACCCTAAAACTTGTTTCAAGCAAATGGGCCACAACCGTTTCAACCACCTAAGCCCAAGCGTTTTAATTCATACACCCCACTCTTTTTTACTTTTCTGATCATCTATTTGGGCCATAGCACCCCCCTTTAGCCCATTTACTTTTCTTCCTTTCTTTTATTTCAAACAAACTAATAAGATTTTATTTATTTTTATTTGTTTATATAACATAACCTTTTTTCCTTTTTTGATATTAATTTGGCATATAAGAATACTAAGAAAAATATATAGATTTAAATCTTTTCTTAAAACTTTCTTTCTTAAAATTAATTTGTACATAATCAATAAAATATATTTTTTCCATATACCTAATTTAATTAATTTAAAACATTCTTTGAATATATTAAACACAAAAATATAAAGATACATCTTTTATACACAATATAATTAAAATTGAAAACATTTTTCTTTTCATTTAATTAAAAATTTCTTTTTGTACATGTTAAAGAATATACAAGATTACAAAAGATTAATTAAATAAATATCTAATTCTTTTCTTTAAGTTAAAACAATGCTTAATAATACATTCGAATTCATATTTTCCTAACCTGTAAATAATTACATATACAAATATACATACACGTATACACGTACACTTACACAATATACTTACATTTGATATATTATACATTTGCTTATTTTGTATATTCGTTACATTTACATTTGATCGCAAATTCGATTTGGTTGTAATCTATTGGACACTACATTCCTAAGTCTCATCCCCATTCGTAAATTTGTACCCCCACTCCCGGATACTTATTTTGTAATAGCGTAGACTTTAAATTCTTGCAATTTACCGCTTTCAATTATACCATGGTTAGACCTAGGGTTTGCATGTACATAAAATCAAACGTTAGATAACCTAATACAAGACAAATACATGAAATCAATACACAATCACACTTGCACCCTCTAGGGTAATCCCACATGTTGCCTTCCAAAATGGGCCATATTGCATGTTAGGTTTCTTTGGGCAAAACAAACAATCAAATGATCATAGTCCCTCGATGACGCTTTCCAAAAGTTGCCTAAAATGATCAAGTCCCTTTCAAGGAAAAATTGCCCAAGGATACTTAGCACCATTACAATCATGGTCTAAACGATGACCCGCGCCCGTCCCTTTCACATCCTAACACAAGATTGTCCACCAAATGCAATGGTGGAACAAAATTGTTAAAAGGGTTAAAACATAACAAAAATCTTTGAGAACTTTAGGGTAGATAGCTCTTAAGTACTTGTCAACTTGCAAAACAAAACACTTGCCTATTTTTCAAACCACACTTCCCAAACACCTTTCAAAACAAACTTTCAAAAAAAACCTTGAAACATCTTTTCAAAAAGACAAACACCTTTTGTAAAACATTCGAGTAAAGAATTGTTACAAGGGTAGCCTAGACAAGGCATCTTTTTCAAAACATTTTCAAAACCCCACACAAAGCACCATTTCAAACAATTGAAAACCAAGGCAAGTTGATCTAAGCAAGTACCTAAGAGCCCATGGATAACCATGGATAGAAAGGGTGCTAATACCTCCCCTTTCTATAATCTACTCCCCGAACCCAAGAAAACATCTCAAAGGTTTTTGCTGTGCTTTTTAAACCTTTCCTTAGGATAAAATAAAAAGTCGGTGGCGACTCTTGCTCAACCGAAACATTTGCGAAAACAAACGCAAAACCATAGTCAGTTCTCCCACTGTATCACACATACAAATCATTGAGCTTAAAAAGAATGCGCACAAGGGTATGCAACAAAATATGGATTACATCAAAGATTTGTTGTTCTGAATAACGACAACGATGATAAATATGGATTTTTTATAATTAATGTATTTTAATATCTGTGTAAACAATTTAATTTAAAAAAAGGCTTATTGATCTTAGTTTCCTAATAAAACCGAGGGGGTAAACATATTTTACCTTGGTTTTTGTCAAAACAACCGAGGGGATAATTTTGACGTGATTATTGAAGATATTGATCACCGTCCTTAAATAAATCTTTGTCGTCCATTTCATGAGTATTAGTTCTCAAGACACTATCATTAGTGATCCGCGTCAAACATAAAAAAATTTCATTATAAAATCATTATGAATATCAAAAAGCAAGTGAAGCATCATGAAGCGCTTGAAACTATCTACATTCAAAATTTAAGGTTTGCAAGGGAATTTGCCATAAAAAGATCTCTATGATGGATTACAAGAGCAAAAAATTATTTGGGTTTAAGGTTTGTGTTCTTCAATAATCATATAACCATATAATCATATATTATATTAATATATTATTTTATTTAACTAACCTTTTTTTTTGTTTTACATAAAAAACAAATGAATGCGAATGGAATCAGGAATATATTGCACCCAACGTTTTCTCTTTCCCAAGACTTCAATGAATCAATGATCCAACATTTGATCTTTACTAACATTGATGATGATGAATCAGATTCGAAATTTGTTATGTATTTTTACATAAATATCCTGTGTAAACAATGAAATATTCTGGGTAAATAATGACACTCTATCATTGCATATATTTTATAGAAGAAATGGAGAAAAGCAAGTAAAAGATTATCAAATTTAAAGAATAACAACCAAAGATTGATGCAAAAATGACCAAGTATGAAGAAATAGGGACTTAGAGAAATTTGGCTAAAAAAGAAGCAAAAAACGAGCAACTTTATGGAAAAATTGCACTGGGCATCGTGCTCCATCGCGCGCGTGAGGGGGCTGCAAAAGTTGCATCATCCGCACGATGCATCCTATGATGCACGTGATGTGCCCTTTTTCTGGACAAATTCTGATGCGTTCTGAAGGCTATAAAATAGGAATTTCAACATCTTTTTAAGGATTATGCGATTTTAGACTGCAAGCGACGAATTACAACACCGAGAGTGTGATTTGGAATGCATTTGAAGCCATTGAAAGCCAGTTCTTCAAGGAAATTCTTATGAATTCTTCTTCTTGTCAATTGGTATTTTAATTGTATCAGTATGAGTAGTTAAATACTCTTAGGTTAAGTTTTGTCTGATGAACTTATTTAGAACTTGTTGGGACATGTGTTTAATTTGATAATGCATGTTTAATCTTAGTTATATTTCTATTTAATTGCCTCTTATACTTAAAACACATTATTTGAGATACTTTGTTAATGTGATTATGCACGTATAGGGAGTACTGACCCTTAGCCTATGTGTTTGACCTAGGGAAATTATTATACTTACGTCAGTTGAATAGGGATAGAAGACCTCAATTAGTGGCATTAGAATTAGCATATTGTACCATTTCCTAATTCCACTTACGACGGATGAATAGGGAAATGAGACCTCTAGATAGAAATTAGTGAGTTATACACCAAGGGATTGTGTATAATGGTTTTGTTAATTCGCTGTGGAAATATAATGAAGTTTCATTCATGTAATGCATTAGACATCAACAGGAGAGAAATAAGGGATTCTAGGCAAAACTTGATTGCTTTCTCAAAATTGACAGAACAATTTTTCATTTTCGCAAAATAAACTCGAAAACCCCTCATTTGTTACTTTCTTAACATTGTACAATTATTGTCTGGTTAAATAGCACTCCCTGTGGATTTGATATTATTTATTACTTTGACATTATCAAAACACTTGTCGAGAAGTCATCATGTTTTTGGCGCCGTTGTCGGGGACTGTTGATAATTTCAACAAGGCAACACTTGTGCAACATTTTTTTTAGTTTTTAATTTTGTTATTTTTAGTTTTTACTTTTATTATTGATACACATTACTACTAAGGTATTTTTTTCGTGTATGCGTAGTTCAAGATCAGAGTTGATACATTTGGATCCAGAAATTGAAAGAACCACATAGGCAAATATGAAAGCTTCTAGAGAAACCACTCTAGCACAAGAGACATTAGTAGAGGAAAATATAACCATTTCTTCAGAAAGTGAATTAGACAAAGAAACAACCATGTCACTCGTACGAGTACCTCAAACCATGGGGGACTACTGCGAAAGGACCAATGCATGGAAAATTTCTAGGGGCTTTATGCCCGCTGACCCTGCTAACTTTGGTATTAAAAATTATGTGCTTTCAGGTTAAGGGACAACCCTTTTGATGAAAATGAAATTCGGAACCCGTGGGAGCATCTTGCTCGCTTCCACGAAACAACCTCAATATGTATACCAACTAATGTTACGGAAGATCAGGTAAAGCTGAGATTTGTTGGGTTCTCTTTTACTGGAAGAGCCAAATATTGGTTACTATGTCTTCCTAATGATACCATAAGAACTTGGAAAGATCTAGAGGAAAAATTCCCAGAGAGATTCTTCACTACCACGTAGTTTACAGAAAGAAAAGCTGAAATCACTAATTTTGAGCAGCAATAGACTGAAACTCTTTATGATTCATGGGAGAGATTTAAATTTTTATTACGCACGTGTCCTAATCATAATCTTAAAAGAATGAATCAAATGTAGAGCTTTATCAAAGGGATAAGGATTCAAACACCTATGTTGTTAGACGCTTCTGTAGGAGGCCCATTCAAAACAATGTCTGAAGCTCAGGTAATAGAGTTGATTGAAAAATGTGTTTGAATGAATACCGCTCAAAAAGTGAAAGAACTGTTAAGGCTAAAGCTACGGGTACACCAAAAGGTATGATAATTTTAGATGCTCATACTGCTTTATCATCTCAAATTGAATTATCAAATAAAAGGCTAGGTGAAAGCAACTTAAATCAAGCTAATGTGAGTCAGGTACAAGCACTAAAGTATGATTTCTATGGAGAAGGACATGCAAACAAATTGTGTTTTACAGAAGGTTCTAGTGAAGAAACACAATTTTCAAATTTTCAGAGGAATAATCCATATTCTAACACCTACAATCCAGGTTAGAAAGATCATCCAAACTTTAAGTGGAGCAATAATCAAACATCGAATGTAAATCAAGGTGCTCAACAACATCAAGTTCAGAGGAAACTATCACCTCTTGAAGAGAAACTAAGTAATTCATTCAAGCAACTCAAAGCAATTTTGAATATGTAGGAAAACAACGTGAAACCATGAGTAAAAACCATGATGCATCATTAAAAATTTAGAGATGCAAATTTGTCAACTATCTCGACAGGTGGCTTCTTTACCTAGCTCTAGGGGAGGATTTATTGGTAACACATTTGATAATCCTAACTAAGAATGAAACTTGTAAATATGTAGAGTCAGGGGTTGAAAGGAACACCAGTTTGGAAAAGGATGAGATAGTGGAAAAGGTAGGAGTTTAGAATGAGAAATAAGTGAATGAAAACACTAGTGATCCCTCTGAGAGGGGAGTCACAATTTTGATCAGCATATAGAGACGAAATCACCTTTAAGAAGGACTAAGAAACATATCTTAAATGAACCTAGTCACGAGCTGCCCTACTATATCAAACCATAGTATCCCATCCATAAAAAGAAACTAAAGGTGGAAGACGAAGTTAGGCTATTTCAAAAGTTTAAACAAATAACTGTTAAGCTTTGGGTAAGTATTTTTTAATGAAATTTTAGAACTAATACTTAAATATGCTAAGTTTATGAAGGAAATTCTATGCAGTAAAAAGAAAGAGAAGGAAGGTGAACATGTGGATTCACCAAACAAGTGCAATTCTTTATTGCACAGAAATATCCCACCTAAGCTGAAAGATCCAAGTAAGTTCACAATTCCTTGTAATATCAGGAATTTATGTTTCCACATGCTTTATATGATTTGGGATCAATCATCAATTTGATGCCTCTAAAAATAGCTAAGGCACGAAATTTGGAGATCCAAAACCTACTGATATGACTCTCACCTTAGTTGATATTCTGTTACTCGCCCATATGGAATATTAGAATATGTTTTGGTATCTGTGGATGGTTTATTTTTCTCTACACATTTTGTAGTGGTGGACATGAAATGAGACACTAAGAATTCATTAATTCTTGGAACTGGTAAGGAATTGATTGATGTGGAATCAAGTGAGCTCATGTTATAGTTTAACAATGAGCAGATCATTTTTAATGCTTGTGAGTGGATGCAATATGAAAATGACTTGGAAACTTGTTACCAAGTTGAAGTTAAAGGAAACAAAAATGATAAGGGAATGGTCAGAGGAATTATGTATGGTGTGAGGGAAACCCTTACGCCTGACATACATTAGGCTTCACACGTCAAGCTAATGACGGTAAATAAGCGTTTTATGGGAGGCAACCCATCAATAAGTTTACTTTAGAAAAAAAATCAATTCCATGTTATTTGAATTTATCATGTTATTTTTTCATATATTTGTCAAAGGAAAAGTGGATTTGTATATAAAATAAAGAGTAGCAAGTAGAAGTAGGAGAAGAAAAGAAGGAAAAATGGAGAAACTGTTGGAATTATCATACATACATCGCACACATGATACATTTGCATCGTGTGTGCGATGGAAGGTATCACGTGTGTGATGGTAACAACAAGGCATTTATTCGTTGGTAGTGACTATCAGGGTATTCCGTTAGCACCGAGTGCGCGATGTAGCCTATCACGCGCACAATGGCTTGAATATTTTCTATAAATGTCCATTTTTAGGCCATTATTCCTCACATCATCCTCCCATCCACTCTTTTTTGATTCAGTTTTCCTCTGATCCATAACTTTCAATCTATTTTCTTACTTTTTTGTATTTTTGTTGTTGTTATTTTAATGCAGGTGACATCCAAAAGAAGCAGAGTTCAAAGGGGTTCCACTTCAGACCCTCAAACTACATCAAGCGCTCCCGTTTTTCCCAACCTTCAGTTTTTATCTGAGGCCAACACTGAGAAATATCTCAAGTTGGTAGATTATCATGTGGTAAGGGAAAGAGCATTCAAGATTGACGACTTGGTTGGTTTTGAAGAAGTTTTGGAAATGCTACAACAAAGGCGTTGGGCAAGATTTAACAATTTAATACAAGAAGCAAATAAATCCATTGCTTTATAGTTTTACGCCAACATTTCTTTTCATAGTTCTACTTCTTTTACGTCATATGTGCGAGGTAAGTAATTGGCTACTCCCTTGCCACTATTAATTATCTTATTCTTCTCAACCCCCCTGAGTTTTGTGAAATCAAGGCAAAAAGGGATGAGCATTGTATCATGCATGAACCTATGGTTCAAGAGATGCTTGATGTTATTTGTAAGCTTGGGACTGAATGAGTGATTGAAAATAACCGCTGAATTTCGCCCAATTTCTAGAGCTTGGGATTCTTTCTTTGTGTAAATGTTAGAAGCAGTATCTAATTCGTCCTAATTTATAGCTAAGAGGTGTTTAGGACTTCTAACTCTATTAAATAGTGAAACTATATATGTAGGATCTTTAATTTCTCACAATATTAAATATATGGCTGACGCTACACAAATGGCTTGTGGGCATTTTTGTGTTATTAATGAATTGTGTAGGTTAGTCGGAGTTCCGATGCATCCAGATGACTTAATGATAAGTCCTAAAGCACCTATCAACGCCTCAGCAATAAGAAGGCTTCAACATAATCAGCCAATGGGAGCTCAACCAGAACAAGACAACAATCAAGCATGAGACAACAAAGAATTCTATCATCTAGACATTCAAAATCAAGAAGCACCAATGCAAGAAGATCAGTAAAATTCTAAATTTCAAAGAAGAATGAAAGCACATGCAATGGGAATAACAAGATGGGTAACAAAGATTTCACCCACCTTGTATGCTGAACCCCCACATTTTGATATGATATTCACAAACTTCTACAATCAACAACAAGATCACATGCTTGCAAGAAATTTAAGAAGTCATTTTGCAACCACCAAAGACAAGGAGAATTACTTCAGACATCAATACATAAGAAGAAGAAGAAGAATGTGTAGAAAATTTGAAATTTTAGCAAGTTTGATTTATTTCCTAGAAACTTAACGGTGCGTAATAACTGCTTATAAGTACTCTTCCCCATTGTATCTGTTACTCTTTGCTTGAAATTAGTAAACAAGTCTGCTTATGTTGTTTCTTTCAAATTTACAAAAAGATTGCAACTTTAGCAATGAATAGATAAACCAAAAGCTCCATCAGATAGAACTTGATCATCAGGAAAATGTCTTATAAATTGAAAGTGAATGATGAAAAGGGAATCAACAGGCTTGTACTCAATCTCCATGCTTTTCTCTTGGAAGTGAACAAAGTTTAAGTTTGGGGTTGGGGTACTAGAGATAATGGTAAAAAAATTTAAAATGTTGTAAAAATATCAAGAAGTCAAAGTAACTTCTTCAAAAAATGCAAAATGCATAAGCAAAGACCACAAAAAGAAACTAAATCTCTAGTACCAATAAAAAGAAAAAAAGTTGGTATGATAACGAAGGAAGACTAGGTACCTAACTACAGAGGTTTAAACCCGCATTCTCAAAAATATCCTACCCGAACATAAGCCATGTTACAACCAAAAAAGTCCTCAAGTGTGTGTGTATTTTAATTACTTTGATGAATTTTGTTAGAACATGATCAAACTCATAATAAGAAGTTTTGCATGTTGATTGAGAGATTACCCTGTCAATTGAGTGAATTATAGTGAGATGAGAGACAGGCTGAGTACTTGACAAGGTTGAGGATGTTTTCTGAATTTGCCGAATTACAATTAGAAGCTAGAATGATGATCAGGTAAAACAAATATTATGTGGTGATGTTCATGTGTTGTTGTTGCAGTTTGTTTTTCTGTTTGAAATTTGCAGTTACATGCAAGTTACTTAAGGACAAGCAACATATTAAATTTGGGGTTGTGATGACATTCTATTATTGCATGTATTTTATTGAAGAAACAGAGAAAAAAAAGTCCAAGATTATCAAATATGAAGAATAACGGCCAAAATAGATGCAAAAATGAAAAAGTATGAAGAAATAGGGACTTAGATAAATTTTGTTGAAAAATGAGCAAAAAGCAAGCAACTTTCTGGAAATATCGTGTTGGGCATTGTGGCGTGATGGGGCTACAAAAGTTGCATCACACGCATGATGTAGTTAATGACGCGCCCGATGGGTCCTTTTATGGGTAAGTTATGACGCGTTATGGTACGATCTGAAGGCTTTAAAAGGGAAATTTTTGCATCTTTTTAATGGTTCTGCAATTTTAGACTGCAAGTGATGAATTACAACATGGAGAGTGATATTTAGAGCGCATTTGAAGCCATTGGAGGCCAATTATTCAAGGAAATTCTTATGCAACCTTCTTATTATCAATTGGTATTTTAATTGTATCAATATGAGTAGCTAAATACTCTTATGTTAGGTTTTGTCTGATGAACTTATTTTGAACCTGTTAGGACATGTGTTTAATTTGATATTGCATGATTAATCTTAGTTATATTTTTATTTAATTGTCTCTTGTACTTAAAGAGAATTATTTGAGATACTATGTTAATGTGATTATGGATGTATATGGAATACTGACCCTTAGCTTACGTGTTTGACCTAGGGAAATTATTATACTTCCGTCGATTGAATAGGGATATGAGACCTCAAGTAGTGGCATTAGAATTATCGTATTGTACCATTGCCTAATTCCACTTACGCCGATTGAATAGGGATATGAGACCTCTAGTAGAATTAATAAGCTATACACCAAGGAATTGTGTAATGATTTTGTTAATTCTTTATGAAAATATAATGAAGTTTCATTCATGTAATGCATTAGACATCAATAGGAGATAAATAAGGTATTTTAGGCAAAACCTGACTGCTTTCTCAAAATTTTCAGAACAAATTTTCGTTTTCGCAAAATAAATTCGAAAACCCCCTATTTGTTACTTTCTTAATATTGCATAATTATTGTCCAGTTAATATTTATCAAACACTAGGGTTGATCTTCTCTTTCAAACAAGCAATTTATAATGATATATTAGAGCTCAAGTGTTTATGAATGAAGGAGAAAATTTTCTGAACTGATATGAAAATAATATGCTAGAAAAATCTCAATGAAAGTTCAAGTATTAAAACACTTGTTTTAAAATGAGTGAGTAAATGATTCTAAATTGCTATGAAAGAGGTGAGTTTGAAATCTGAAAATGAAAGTATTTATAACACTTCTACACTGTAATACAGTGAGAGAACTGACTTTGATGTTTTGTGTTTTATCCTAATTGTTGCGGATAGCAAGAGTCACCACTGACTTTTCTTTTTATCCAATAAGGAAAGGGTGAAAAGAACAGGAAAGACCTTTGAGATATTTTCTTGAGTTTGGGGGGTAAGTTATGAAAAGGGAAGGTGTTAGCACCATTTTCATCCTTAGTTATGTACGGGCTCTTAGTTGCTTGCTAGCTCACTTTTGAAATTACTTTATTTGAAATGCGTTTGTGGTGGGTTTTGAAAGTATTTTTGAAAAGCATCTTCGTTTAGGCAAACTTTGTAATGATTCTCGTCTCTATAAGAATGCATACAAAGTGTTGGACTTTTTGAAATTTTTTCATGTTTTTGAAAGTGTTTGGTGTATTTGAGAAGATGTTTATTTTGAAGATGGGTTGTGAGCAAGCAACTAAGAACGTTCTACCTACTCAAAAGTATTTTGTTCATTTCTTTCTTCCTTTGATATTGCCATCTTACCATTGATTGGTAAGAAGCCCTATCTTTGGATGTAAAGGGACGGGAATGGGTCATCGTATAGTCATGGATATCAATGTTGTGAAATATCTTAGCATTTCTCTGAAGGGACTAAGATCATTCATAAGGCAACATTCGTAGCGTCATCGAGGGACTATGATCTTGTATTTTGATTTGTTTTGGCTAAGATGTCTCACATGCATAACATGACCATTTTTCTCAAGGCAACAAAGTGGAGTTAAACCTAGAGGCGCCAGTGTGCAAGTGTTTTGATTTCATGCATTGTTTTGTCTTGAATTAGGATTTTCTAGTGTTGATTTTATCTTTCCATACAAATCCTGATTTACTAGCATTTATATGAAAAAGATTAATTGCGAAAAGTAAATATCATAGGCTATTACATCATTTAGGGATGAGATATACATATTTACAAATGTAGATTACGAGAATTTAAATTCTAATTATCTATTACAACCATATTGAATATTTACAAGAATTAAATATACAAGAATGAATGAATGTACAAGGATATAAATGGAATAGGAAATGGATTTTGTTTTGAATTTTGTTAAGACCTTAATTAACTAAAGGAAAAATAATTAATTAAAAATGATAAAATAAACTTAAATTAAATAAAGAAACATTTTTAGGTTTTTTCTTGAGAAAAAAAGATTTTAACATTAATTAAATGGTATGAAAAAAAGAAATTAATTAATTAAAATAGAAACCTAAAATTATAAGTTGATTTTAATTAAAAAAGAAAATAAATAAATTAAAAAAAACCTAATCTAATTATTAATTGACTAAAAAATAAATTAAATTAAATTGTAATAAAAATGTTTTTTTTGGTGTTTTTGTTGTCTTGCAAAATAAAAGAAGTATATAATAAATAAAATATCTTTGTCCTTTTTTATTAATAAACATAAATATTATCATAATATTAATAATAATAAATAAAAGGAAAAATAAAAGAAAAGAAAAGAAAATAAATAAAGAAGGTCACGAGGTAAAAATCATATTTGAGGTGTTTATTAGAAGTAAAACTGTTTTTGGTACTAGGCCTCACCTAAAAGGATTTTTTTGTAAGTCATAAAAAATAATAAAAAAAGGTTAGGCTGTGTTGTTATAAGTAATCAGGGGGTCAGAATGAAGAAAAAAGAGAGGCCCAATGCCTTAAAGGCCCAACGCGTGTATGGAAGCAAAAAAGAACGAAAAGAGTGAAAAATTATGAAAAGTGGCAGCGCTAGGGCTTGAACCCGCGCCCTCAATATAATATGCACGCTGCCTTACCACTGGGATGACTATACATCCGGTGTATAAAACAAAACCATAAATATATAATACAAAACACTTCCATGACGTGAACTTCATCTTCAACCTCACGCCAGCCAGATCACCTGTATCTTGCTCATTTCTCAACGAAAATTAAAATTGCAAACATGAAAGTTGTTTCATTTTTCTCATGATTCCAGAAATGTAAACCACTTAAACTATAAATCAAAGATAAACAAGAATTTTGTTGGCCCTAATATGAACCCTAATTTTTCCAGAAACTTCAATCTCAAAATTCTCCCTACTCAGTCAATATAAATGAAAACTATGGATATGTACAGTTTCAGGGCAATGATATCTACATTTTGTCTTTGAAAATGGAAGCCTAACAATGTCTAAATGAAGAGATGAAAGTTCAGAAAAATACCTCAAAAACTGAAAATCGTGAAATGAGTTTGAGCTTGTTTTAAGTGATGGTGATGATCAGGTTAGCTTCCTCAAGTCTCCAGGAAGCTAATGCAATGCTTAGCTTAAGCTATGGATGGCTGGAATGGTCTGGAGAAGTCAAGATGCAATGCCCTGTTTTTGAAAATGGAGGTTGGTGAAGATGGTGTTATAGTTTGAAAATAGGGGTTGAGATAGCTTCTATATGTGTATTAGAAGCTTTGTGGATGGTTTGGCCAAGAAACACACGAGGGGATTTGGAGATTAGATTCAAAAATCAGAAATGATAAGTTTTCGTGCTTGTGTTGCAATTTCTGGGTTTGGGGAGTTAGAGGGAGTTTTAGGGCTTGTAAAATCGTGTTTTAGCTCACAAATAGTGTCTCTATTTATAAACAAAAGGTTTGGAGTGCTCAAGTTAATATGAATTCAAATTCCATGTTTAAATTCAACATGTGATTTTTTGACAAAACAAGTTTCCATGCCTTGTACTTTTGTTCATGGAGTTGTTAACCACTTTAAACACAATTCCTCTGACTTTGTAGATAGAGTGAAATCAGAGAAAACAAGTTAGGAGCTCAAGAAGCTGACTTTGTGCATAAATATTACTTTACAAGAATGGATATGTTACTTTCTTCCCAAAATGGAAAATTGATTTGGATAAAGCTTGAATCAATTGGATAATGTCTCAACCAGTTGTGTAAACCATTAATTATGGAGTGAAACACAAGTTTAAGGCTTGCGAAGAAAATATTATGCAGCATGGGCTTGAGATTTGAGTTCTTGCACATCACAAAATGACCTATAATTCAAGAATGAAACCCTAACTTCCTCTCTTCGATTATCTTTGCTCAAGCATGATCTCAATGAGTTCTTGAAAATTTTGGAAAGCTTGTAAAATCCCCTACAACCTTCATGTTAGACATTTTCTAAAATTCAATTTGGAACTAGGTGAAAAGTTGTCATGAAGTTAGGTCAAAAATCTGCCTAACTAGGGCAAAATTACTAAGTGTTTTTAGCTTTATGAACATGTCTTTATGAATTAATAACTTGAGATCCAAGAATTTATAGAAAATGTCCTACCCTACAATGTTTTATATCTCCTTGAGATCTACAACTTTCATGTTGGGAGTTTTCCTTGAATCATCTTGCATCATGGTGAAAATTTGGCACCAAATTATGAAAAAAAGTAAATTTTCCAACACCTAGAAAAATTTCTAATTCTTGGACATTTTGACTTTTCAAAGTGAATTTTTACTTTTTGATTTCTTGGTGAACAAACTTCATATTTTTACATGTCTTGATGAAATATGATTTTTTAAACTTGATTTTGATCAAAAGGTCAAAGTTTGACTTTTTAGTGTATCAGTTGACTTTTCATCAGTTGATTGAATTTTAACTATCAATCAATTGATCTTTGGAGAATATTTTAAGCCATGTCATTAGGTGAAAATGATGCATTTGAATCCTTGATATCATATCTAAAGCCAACAAGTCATGTGTTAGGTCAAAAGTGAAAAATTGAACCTTCTCAGTCAAAATCCTAATTTTGACCATTTTGCCCTTTTGATGATCCGATCAAATTTCTTGAGGAATTGTGATCCAAACTTGATCAATTTCCATATATGAGTCCAAAATGTTGACATGGATAAAAAATTATGAAGTTTGGCTGTAAATTGACCACAATTGACTTTTCTCCAATACAGTTGATTTTAGGTCAACTGATCAATTGACTGAGCAAAAATGTGATCCAAAGCTTGAAACTTGACATGAGCAATCTTGGGATCCATGAAAGTCATATGAAGCATTAAAAGTCCAATTATCCTTATACAAGATCAAACTCTAATTTTGAGTCATCGGTGCTTGAGGAGGTGTCTTGAGCTGATCAAACCTTGTGCAGTCTTGAATCAATGGAGATCTTATGAGAGAATTCTTGAGAAATTGAGAGGGAAAATTTTGGGGTACAACACACACCCTTCTGAAAGTGTATGATTTTTTGAAAATATGTAATGATAGAAGACGAGAAAACAAAAATGCTCAAATCATATTTGAAGTCAAAATAATCGCTGCTTCAGTGGTAATCCATTACGGGAAAAGGTGTAACCGGTTATGCTGAAGCGTTACCTCTTGAAATTTATAAAAAAAATTGTGTTCGTAATCGACTAACTGAAATGTTGTAATCAATTAACAAGGCAAAAATATGTTTTTCCAGAAACACATGCAAGGCAGGTTACGAGGGTGTAACCGATTACCAAGAATGGTGTAACATGTTACGACTACTAAAACATGAAAAAAATAGTTTGACAGAAGTTCAAACACAATAGCAAACCCAGCCAAAATATGTCATGCATGCAAGTGAATATGTTAAGGTTTTTGAGCACTAAAACGTTAATATAATTTGCATGCTTGTACCTTAAATAAAAAGATCAATCAAGACATCAAAGCTAGTCTTCAAAAATATAAGTCTTGAACACTTGATGCTATAAATTTGAACTTGAAACTTTTTCTATTCTTTTGCCATCATTTGATTATCACTTTGTCTTCATCAAAATAAAATAGACGGAGAGTTTTGACTTCATAAATAGATCTTCAAGGACAACCTTTAATAAGAATCAATCTAAATCCAAATAAACTTGATTAGTCGTATGTAATTAAATACTTTTATGAATGAATTAGGAAAACTTTTTACTTATCTGAAATGCTGAAAAAAGTTTCTGATTAAAATGCACAAAAATCTTCTTAATAAAAGTTGGAGATCTTCACATTAAATGTTAAAGCGAGATTACATATCAATCTAAATCCTGCACACCAGTAGAGCACTCAGAGACAAGATGTCTCATAGTAAGTCAATACATATTACTTAACAAATTGTCCACAAATATAAGTCAATCAAATATAATAAAATTATTGTATTAACTTTTTATAATAGTGGAAGACCCTATGAATTTTCAATAATAAAACCATTCAAGAATGATTTAAGCTCTAGCAAAGAAGGATGAGCCATACCACTAAAAATCATGTGTACATTCTCTCTTATCTTATCCTCTTTATTTTTGGCATAAGTTTTGTATGCTTAGGATTGATCGCTTTTCTAGAAATTGTATGCGGTTAGGTTTTACTGTTTTCGTAGTGATTTATTAAGTAAAAGTAGAATCTTCTCGATGATAAAATCTAGAAACTGTATTTGTAGAATCCTCTATCAATTAAGTACGTTCAAAATGCACTTCTTATGTACGGTCAAAATCAGATTAATTGTTACTTGATTGATTAGTATTACATCGTGTTCACATTCTATTGATCTGATACTCATGTCGTTATTTGAGATCATTCCAATTGCATATTTTACCGCTGTTAGATTTAGTTTATTAACTATTTGGTTAGTGTTAACTGATTGTTAGCTTTAGCATAATTTGTCTCATCCAATGAGAACGATTACGTGGAATGCACACAAAGGTAGTAATATGATTTTGAGTGTTGATGACAGTAGCCTCGGTAATCTCGACTTCTCAAGTTTTGGTGGATTGATTCGAAATGCTGATTACAATTAATATTTGTTAAGTAAAATTACACCAGAGGTCCTTTAAGTTATTTTTTTGTAATATATTGGTCCTTTAAGGTTTTTGTAACAACTTGGTCCTTTAGGGTGATTTCTACCTTATTTTTCTCATATTTTGAACATTTAGAAATGTTGATTATTGTATTTCTGATTGCACTTCATCATTTTCATATCATTCAAAATAATTGCATCTATAGTTAGCATATTTTCTCTGTTAAAAAGGGTAAATTTTTGATAACTTAAAGGACCAAGTTGTTGCAAAAAAAATTTAAAGGACCAACTTGTAACAAACAAATAATTTAAAGGACCTCTGATATATTCTTGCCTATTTGTTATTTCAATATTCTTCACGTTGAGCTGATGGCGCTATATCATGAGTTGCGTATGGTCTGAGAACTTGGTAACAAAGACTACTATGTTCTTCTGACTCTAACTTTACTATCAAGCTTATCTCAAAGTCTGTTAATGTTTGGCATTACTATGCTGCAATTATTCACAATATTAAAGAGATTCTCTCTAGAAAATGACGAGTTCAACTATTTCATATTCTTAGAGAAGAGAATGTTTATGCTGACTATCTAACAAAATATAAAGTTGATAATGATGCGATGTACCAGTCCTTTACAGACTCTCCTATTAAAATTATGACTCTTCTACTAATTGATGCTAATAAAACTGTATTTTCAAGATAATTTTCTTTTTCCATTTGTACTAAAAAAAATTGTCTTATTTAAAAAAAAAACATTAATAATATTTTATTAATACTATCATATTTAATTGTGTACTCTATTAAACTATAATTTTGTTATCATTTTCAATAATTCAAATATATTAAAATTTAAAAAAATCTAATTCGATCCAACCTCTTTTTTGTCTCCACTCTTGAAACTTATAATAATATGTACAAAATATAATCAATCAAACTTATTCTTTACCCTCCTAGATTTTTATTTACATCAGTTTATAAAACATTCTAAATTCTAAACGGTTTTATAATATCAATAATAGTTAATGTTACTTTTTATATTATATTATTAATTATTTTATTTTTCTGCCTTGTTTTTAATTTATTATTATTATTATTATTAATAAAATAGTTTCTAATTAAAAATATATATAAATTTACAAAATTTGATCGTAGATGTAAAATTGAAAAACAATGTAAAACATCATATATAATAAAAATGGATAAGATATATTATTTTGGTTTAATACGCTTTTGTTTCTGTCTTAGGTTTATTGTGGTCTATTAATTTTAAAAACATCTTAATTAAAAATTTTTAAAATGTATTATGTAACATTTTGTTCTTTTTTAAATAACTAATGTGATATTCGAACGTTCCAATCAATATTGTTGTGAATCGCAGAATTGTTATCAATTTATTATAGAATTTTAAATAAAATAAAAAAGTATTAAAGTATTATTAGAAAAATAAAAAATGAATTGTAAGATAATTGTATAAATTTTAAAAAATCAATATATTTAATAAAAACGATTAAATACATAGTTTGTAAAAAATAATTGTGAAAAATAAAAAAATAAAGAATTTTTTTTAAGATTGATAGAGTTATAATAAAAGGGTTTATAAAATTCAATAAATAAGACAAATAAATATCTAAAATTAAAATTAGTTGAAAATTAGTAGAAAATTAATTTTATCAAACACTGATGTGTTACCCGTACGTTTGCACTGATTTTGAAATTGATATCCGTGCGTTCACACAATATTGATATATTATTCGTATGTTTGCACGGGTATGCTGTGGACCGCAGAATTATCATTTGTGATAGAAATTCAAACAAATTAAAAA